>CM062567.1:169830464-170160464 GCA_031468815.1 Morus bassanus
GCCTTATTCTAGGCATTAGGAGAAGAGTACTAATGGAATTAGTTGGGAACGATGAGATGCATTATTAATGTAGAGGGGAACTGGGATATTGCAGCAGGTTGGAGTAAGAAATACATGCAGCATTTAGTAGTAGAGTACAAGATACTGCATTTAGGGAACAAAGCTTTGGAATTTTTTGCTCCATGGTGTCAGGGCTTATAGGAGCCCCATGAAAACAAGGAATAGGAAGATCTGGAAGATCTAAATCATGAGTATGATAGCCTGGAAGGCAACAAAAAATTTGGATCCTAGGGTGTGTTTTAGGCACGTTATTTTCAGTAGTTTTATGGAAGCGTTCTATGATTTAACTAGGTGTTCATCTCCAACGTTGTTTGAATTCTGGTCATCTAGAGTCAGGATGTTTATTTGGATTATAGAAGATATAGAGAAGTACTGCAGTTATTGGGAGAATTGGAAAACCTCATGCAGGAAGGACCTAGAAAAGTTTGGCTTGATATAACTGTACAAAAATGCTGAAAAGTGCCTCAGATTTTTGCTCAAGTACAGCCTGTATGGAGGTAAGTAGATAACAGGATGGGAGAAGAGGTGCAGACAACACAGGCAAAAGGAAGTGGTTATAAAATGATTT
Organism: Morus bassanus; assembly: GCA_031468815.1. NCBI lineage: Eukaryota > Metazoa > Chordata > Aves > Suliformes > Sulidae > Morus > Morus bassanus. The sequence continues at coordinate 169,831,093 of CM062567.1, forward strand.
GATTGTCAGGGCCTGGAGGTTTGAAGGAAGTTTGCAGTCATCGAAAGTGGTGAAGTTCAGTAGGGTCTTACCAGTAAAAATGGTGCTGGCAAAAGTTAGTTATATGATTGTCTTATTGAGAAATTTACTGGTGTGATGGTTGTCTGCAGTTGCTATGATCACAGAGGCCAATTTCAGTGCTGTGTTGCTGTCTGCACCTAAAGGATGAAGACTAGAGAGAGAAGATTTTTGGTTTAAACTGATCTAAAAGTGTGCAGCTTTTGAAAATAGCAGTATTGTGTGCTCCCTTGCCCTGCCCCTTGTGCTTGCAGTAGTGTTTTTGACTACAGTGTTCCTTGAATCAGACAAGGATTAACCTACCAGATCACTTAGGAAAAACTTAAGCTGTAAGAGTTCCCTCACCTGGTTTGTCACATGGCCCCAGAGCCCTGGTGCTGTCATCAGAGGGGGTGGGATGGGAGCTCCCATCAATCTTTTTAAATGGATCACGTTTTTTTAGCATCAATAAAAAGCTTTATTTGTGTAGAAGGTGGAAACAAGTAGACACTCCTCTTGCTCTGGAATTGCCTGCATCTTTCAAACCGTGTATTGAATCCCTTGGTGTCTTTCATTCAGTAACCAACCTAGCAGCTTGAGAGGATGGGTGAAATTGAGTTGCAAGAGAACGTTTTTCTTCCAAGGCTCAGTGTCTCGTTGTTTCTACATTTCTCTGGTGGGCTGGATGGCACACTTTTTTCTTTTACAGTAGCACTGGAGAGCTGTCATCCTCAGACTCTATATATCTGGTATTTCTTAGGTATGAAAAAAGCTGAGCCACAGCTGAATGGACCCATAGTATGAATTCTTGATGCAGAATTAACACTTGGGGTTTTTTGGGTTGTTTTTGTTTGTTTGTTTGTTTTTGTCTTGTAGGAAGCAGTGGCAGGAGCTGCGGTTCTTGGCACTTTGGCAACCCCTGGGCTGGTATCTCCAGCACTGACTCTGGCCCAGCCATTAGGGGCGTTGCCACAGGCTGTAATGGCAGCACAAGCACCGGGAGTCATTACAGGTGTGTTTACTCTTCATTTTGTCACTTGTGTACCTATTACAAAGCATGGTTCTCTATAGCTAGGGTCACAACTAAGGAGAATTTGAAGTTGAAATCCTCCTCCCTGCCCTGCTTTGTCAAGATCTTCTTATTTTTTTATTTGTGCAGCATAGCAGGAATTTATTTTGGTGTATAACGGATATGACAGGAACATGAAATTCATGGCAGGAATGCATGGCACTCTTAGTGAAAATCTGGATAATTGTTACTCCATGCAAAATCCTGCACTCTGTCTCCCTTCTGGGCAACTCTGATGCATGTATTGAGCGCTTAGGTTCTGTAGGCTGACTGAATTGCTGCTTATGTCTTCTTGGTCGTTGTTGGTGCAGAGCAAATAAAACTATCTAGATGGCGATCCTCTTTATCACTGGCTGGTGTGTACCCAAATGTTGCAGAACATCAGTTCTTTTCTTTATGCTACAGAGTTTGTACTCTTACAGGTGTAACCCCTGCCCGACCTCCCATTCCTGTCACTATTCCACAAGTGGGAGTTGTGAATCCTATCCTGGCTAGCCCCCCAGCATTGGGCCTGATGGAGGTCAAAAAGGAGAAGGAAGAAGAGGAGGTATTCCAGGAGTCAGAGAGGCCAGAGATGCTGAGTGAACAGGAACACATGAGCATATCTGGCAGCAGTGCCCGTCATATGGTGATGCAGAAATTGCTTCGTAAACAGGAGGTGAGTGCAGTGTGACTGCCCTGAGCTGGTTCCAGTCGTCAGCAAACAAGACTGAGGTTTAGATCTGTCTTAACGTGGTATAGCTATGCAGTTTTGTATGCAGTACAGGCTTCCTGCAGCACGCATTATAGGTACCCCACAGAGCTCATGTGGGACTACAAAGGCTACCTGCTTGTGTGCTGCTTGTGGTGGTTCTTATTCTGCCTTTAGGATCTTCTCAGAGTTTCTCTGAGGGTTCAGACTAGTCCCCAGAAGAGGCTTGGCTAGGAGGTATCTCCGATTAAACTGTGTGTTTACTTAGCATCATTAAAGCAAACCATGATGGCCTTTTGGCTTATAATTAGAGAAGTGAGACTGGCACATGGTCGGGGCAATCTATTGCAAACTGTTGAGTCCACCTTTTCCCCACAGCCTTTTACTGTAGGATGAAACTCTGAGGTGTTTATAAAACAAAACTTCACAGAAGTTACAATGAGAAAAAGGACAAGAATGAATGATAGGAAAAGTCAGCACATGAAACAGAATAGCTTCATGGATTTGGGGGGGGTGGTACTGGAAGGGGCTGTATTGATTATCTCATCAGGCTTCTTGTTTGGGCATGACCAGAGATTTGTTCCTGTGCATGACTGAGTTTCCTATCTGATGCGCAGATTTCCTGGGCTTTGATACTGAATAGGCAATGTTTCTTTGTTTACTAAATAGGGATAATGCTGACATGCACTTCATAAGGGAGGACACAAATGAGTTAGCTAGTGAGTGTTCTCATTTACTTTCAAAGGGTACATAATTTTAAATACATCTTTGAGCTTCTGACTTAGCAGCTAATTTTCCTCTGTCAAAAGTACCTTTCCCAAAGAATCCAATTCATTTGGCATACTTACTTGAAAAGTTTAGCAGTGTCGAAAGAGAGTCTTAAGCAGCTTTGAGAGTGGTGTAGTTTAGCATTCTCAACCTATAAGTATCCTTCTGTTTTTGCTGTTCTTTAGGTAGACCCTTAAAGGCAGTTATACAGACAGGTGAATAAGAACTGGAACAAGTATTTTAAAATTATGCTGAGCCTGAAATGCCATGTCTGCTAGCCTATGATGTTGGGCAGGGCCAGAGCTGGAAGGAAGGGATGTGGTGGAGCTGGGTGTAATGCACAAAACCAGAGGCTGCCCACAGAGGTTGTGGAGTCTCCATCCTTAGAGACATTCAGAAGTCACCTGGACACAGTCCTGGGCAGCTCTAGGTGGCCCTGCTTGAGCAGGGGAGCTTGGACCAGGTGACCTCCAGAGGTCCCTTTCAACCTCAATCATTCTGTGATAGAGGGGTGCTCAGTCACAAAAGGGCTTGATGGGGGAATGCATATGAGAGATGTGCTGCAGGAACTCTGGACTCGTATGTCGTCATCCCCTGCAATGCAGGTACCTGGTCAATCATTGGTTGTAAGAAGTATAAAAGACCCGGTTAATCCTTCTACTTTATTTAGAGATGAGGAAAAAATTTCAAAAAAATACACAGTGGTGGCATTGAAGATAAAGCAAAATATAACTGGATAGGAGCAGCACAAGAAAAATTATAGAGGTCACCAGGTCACTTGTGCTTCAAAGACGTGTCTAAGAAAAGCCCAAGAGATGGCACACGGCTTTTCTGACTGAGGCCAGCCACAACACTGGTGGCACTCAGGCATGCTGCATAGCCTGATGTGGCTTTGCAAATTTAATCTTAGTGTCTCTTAGGTGTATTAATTCATTTGTCTTGGCCTTCTCTCTGCAGTCCACTGTGATGGTGCTTCGCAACATGGTGGATCCAAAGGACATTGATGATGACCTAGAGGGAGAAGTGACAGAAGAATGTGGCAAATTCGGGGCTGTGAACAGGGTCATCATCTACCAGGAGAAGCAAGGAGAAGAGGAGGATGCTGAGATCATTGTCAAGATCTTTGTGGAGTTCTCCATGGCATCAGAGACTCACAAAGCCATTCAGGCTCTGAATGGGCGCTGGTTTGCAGGAAGAAAGGTGGTAGCAGAGGTGTATGACCAGGAGAGATTTGATAACAGTGACCTGTCCGCATGAACTCCACTTGAAAGACTTCGCCCCTGTCCCCTCTGCCTGTCTGGTTTTTTTTTAGCCATGTATAAAGAACGCTCCAGGGTGGGCACAGATCTCTGTCATGTACTTGTAGTTTGGATAAAAGCGCAAAGAAAGCTAGTGTGCATCTGTGTGTGTGTTAAAGGGGCTGACATCTCGTCAGCTGAGTCTGGCACGGGTCTGGCCTCAACCACCTAGAAGAGTGGGGCCAGAGCCTGAAGAGGTGTTGCTGCTTGTGCTCCTGCCTTATGCTGTGGTCACTTCAGAATCACTCAGGTCAAGATCCCACTGCACCTTTTAGGGGCTGGAGTAGCAGTGTTCCTCAGAGATGGGCCATAAATGGTTGGAATGGAGGAGGGAGTCTCTTCATAAAGTGTTTCAGCAGTGCCCTTGAGTGCTGCTGTATTAACAACAAGGAGGGTAGCTTGGGTGGTGCTGGGAGGGAGCTTTCCTGCTGAGGACCTGCATGTTAAGCTTGGACTCAGGAGCCCAAACATGGGTCAGAGCCCAGAATTGAACCAGCTGGGCCTTTCCGGAGCGTTCACATCATACTTGTTCTGATACCGTAGTTTGGACCTCACAGTTTTATTGATGGGTCAGAGTTACCCTTACTGATCCTTCCTTAATGTGCCAAAATACAAATAGCAAGTCAGGCTGCAGGCATCACAGCTGGGTTGAAAGTGAGAGTAGTGTTGATTTGCAGCACCTAAAGTGCATTTAGGAATATTCAGAAATAAAACATCTAGCTCTTGTACTATGGACAGTGATATGGAACACATGCCTTGCCTGAAAGGAAAGTTTGGAGGGTTTTTTTTGTTGAGAACTCAAAGCTTTAGTAATATTTACAGAGCTTAAATGCATTTATTTTAGTAATCTTTCTGTCTGGCTAGTGAGTAGGAACAAGATTGGCTCATGTTAATTATTTTAAATATTTTAAGTATGTAAGGGGCTAATATATTGCTTGTTATGCATAACTGGTACACAGCACAGATCTGAAGAAAATAGTAATTTTAGTTGAGAAACTCGAAGAATGATCTCAAAGGAACTTCAGTAGGGAATTCTGAGTTGAGCCTGCAGCTGTGGGTCGCTTCTAAGCTTGGAGATGTTTTTAAAATTAAATTTTTGTATTTTGTTTCAAACACTCAAAAGAATTCTTCTGTTGTAGGTTAGAAATTTGTATTTGCGGTTTAACTTTATGATTCATCTCTGTTTACTTCTTTTTGTACTAATATTGCCTGTTAGCTTAAATAACCTTTCTTCCCTGTTTTTATACCCATTCCAAGTAAAGAGCAAGCCTATTGTTTTCAACTTGTGTTTTGAGAGCCAGTCTCTTGGTATTAGCTTGCTCTTTCCCTGGTCATCTGCCCTAGCAGCACTTCTTTGCATTTGTTAGCTTGAATTTCCTTTTCTTGAAAGTAGTTGATTAGACCTGCTGAATATATTGTATAGTGGCATGTGTCCTTTCTTATCTGGGCTGGAAATGCATCATCTCATGCCACCTGTGATCCCATTGACCTCTCTCTCAGCCATAGCATACTGGTAGCTCACAGTTGCCCCAGTTCCGCAATGCAGCACAGCTTCTTTGCTGCTTTTGTTTGTGATGCAGGAGAAAATTCACTTTTTTTAGTTGTTCCAGAGTTTTATTCCTGCTAAAGAAAACCAAAACACCTCTCCCATGACTTAGTTGGTCTGTCTAGCTTCCATTTTCTGCTATTTGCTCCTGTTTTTGAGGAATTCTTGGAGTGAATTTCAACTCCAATTCCATCAAGAGAGAGGAAGAAAAATTTCCTCAATTTTTCCTATTGAGGAAAAACTTCTTCAACTTCCTGTTGGCTGGATTTAGGAGTATAAAGACTGCACTAGAAGTTTCCTTGTGGTGGTGACGATTTAAAAAACTGAAGAGGATAAAAGTTGAGTGAGCCAATGTCAAGCTGAGTGAGGCCAAGTGCAAAGTCCCACACCTGGGTCAGGGCAATCCCCAGTATCAATACAGACTGGGGGAGGAGTGGATTGAGAGCAGCCCTGAGAAGAAGGACTTGGGGGTACTGGTGGGTGAGAAGCTGGACATGAGCTGGCAATGTGCACTCGCAGCCCAGAAAGCCAAGCGTATCCTGGGCTGCGTCAAAAGAAGCGTGGCCAGCAGGTCGAGGGAGGTGATTCTGCCCCTCTGCTCTGCTCTGGTGAGACCCCCCCCCCGGAGCACTGCATCCAGCTCTGGGGTCCCCAGTACAAGAAAGACACGGACCAGTTAGAGCAAGTCCAGAGGAGGGACACCTCTGCGGTGAATAAAGGCTGAGAGAGTTGGGGTTGTTCACCCTGGAGAAGAGAAGGCCTTATTGTGGCCTTTCAATACTTAAAGGGGGCTTATAAGAAAGACAGAGTCTTTTTACCAAGGCCTGTAGCGACAGGACAAGGGGCAGCCGTTTGAAACTGAAAGAGGGCAAGTTTACATTGGACATAAGGAAGATATTTTTTTTATGCTGAGGGTGGTGACCCAGGTGGTGGGTTGCTGAGGGCAACCCAGGTTGCCCAGAGAGGTGGTAGATGTCCAGTCCCTGGAAGCATTGAAGGTCAGGTTGGACGGGGCTCTGAGCAACCTGATCTAGTGGAAGATGTCCTTGCCCAAGGCAGGGAGGTTGGACTGGATGATCTTTAAAGGTCCCTTCCAACCCAAACCATTCTGTGAATCTACAATCAGGTGTTGTACAGCATTGTAACTAAAATGCCATAGTGTGAGCTAAATGCAAATTGATTAGGAATAGCTGACAAAGAAAATATAATCCTAAATAGGAAAAAAAAAAAAAACTGAATGAGGAAGGGCTTTTTTTTTCCCCAGGATCATAGAATAGTTTGGGTTGGAAGGGACCTTTAAAAGGTCATCTAGTCCAACCTCCAAATATCTTAATAGAAATCTGATTTAGGGCAGATGTAGATGTTGATATGCTTTAGGATTTTGAAGCAGGTATAGAAATATGCATTTGACAGGCTAGCATGGCAGGTCAGTAGCATGTTAGGCTTGGCATAAGTGGATATAGTCTGTTTTGTGTTTAAATTTAAAATGGTTTATTGAGCAGTGGGGGATTCTGACTAGGAAGGCTGTAACTCGGAAAAGGTTGAGAAGGTTATGAGGATAATCAGTGGGTGTGCTACGTGGTGTTGGATGTTGTGGTGTTCCTCTCTTGGGGCAAGTCCGGGGGGGTCACCATCCATGTAGTTAGCCTTCTAGGTGACTGTACAAGCCTGAAGCTGTCAGTGGCTCAAAGGATGACGTGTGTGACCAGAGGAGCACAAAGTTGCACTGTGAGAGCCTCCCTTTGGAGAAACTGGCAGGCTGCTGCCACGGGCTGGTGAGTCAGTCTGTCAGTCCCCCGGAACACTGGTTGTGTTGGACCCTTCCCTGAATTTATTGATGGCCTCTCACCATTCCCTCCCTGTTCCCACATATACGATGCTTCAGAGATGTCTGTGCAATCACCAACTCCCATTTAATAATGCGTTCTTCCAATTATCATATTTGATGCCATGCTTTCTCAGCAAACTTGAAAAAGTTGTAGATGTCTTCAGGTGCAGCATGGATCTGGTACGAGTACAGACAAAAGAATGGGTTCCTCTACGTTAGCCTGTTAGGCTTCAATCTTTATACTCCTCCTCTTAAATGGTTGTAGTCTGAACAGTTTTCTGATAGGGTGACAAAGTAAGAAGGTGTCTTCAAGTTACTTCACTTTCAAGCTTTTTCAGACTTTTCCTATTGACAGAATACACCACTGCAGAGTAACAGTTTTCAGCTAGTTTTATCTGTGTAGGGCTTTCTCAACCGATCCTTTGACAGCATTGGTCTTCACAGTGAATTATTAGAAAAATGTGGGCAATTCAGAATGGGCTTTTTGCAGAAGCAACCTTAACATCTGGAAACCTTGCGACATGACTCCACACAAATGGACCTTCCTAGATTTGCAGCCCTAAATTAGGACAGAGAACTGTGCTGATCTCGTTAAGATTCAGGCACAGATCTGCAGTGACTGCCTGAAAGACAGAAGAAGGCTAAACCTGTCAAAATTTGTCTTCCTGTAGTTCCTGGAGTCTATGTTTAGGTATGCTGATAATGATAATCATACTGGTAGCTGTGGTGTGTTACAGAGGCCCCTATGTATCTTGAAGCAGTGTGTATGTAACTTACCTAGTACCAGAATTGATCGAACAGAAGCAGAACTGAGCAGCTGGGATGCTTTGTTACCTTATTTATGGCAGCAAGCTGTTTGGGTGCAGCTGCACAAACTATTGAATTGCTCTGTCTGGTGGCAACTGTCAGAGGAGGCTCTAGGTTTCAATGAAAACATCCCAAAAATGTTAGGGGAAAGGATGAAACCTTTTTGCCTGAGTGCTGAAGCTTACAGACTGGGCCTGACCAGTAGAGGGGTCAACTTTTCTAATCCCTAAAGGAAACAGCATTGGTGGAAAGTAGAGGCCAACAGGCTGCTCTAGATGAGCCTTCATGTCTTGACTCTGCATCACGGGCTGCTTATCGGCAGAGGGGTCAGAAACTTTAGCTCTTGTAAGACTGTGGGCCTTCCCTGTATGCCCAAAGGCACTGTTTTAAAGAGGATACAGTTTAAGTGGAGGTGAGAAAAATACTGTACCACAGAAGCCTGTTATCAGCTGTGCAGGATTGTTTCTCAAGTTTTTGGAATTGGATCATTTCAGTGTAACAGGGAAGAGAGAGCTTGTGAGCTCCTGTACCTATGCTCTCTGCCAAAAGACCTCTCCTACCTCTACAGGTGTGCTTGAGGTCTCACCCCAGTGGATATGGGTGCTTCAGTAAGCTCAGTCAGGTATTTCATGATTCTGGCAGACTTTCATCTGAATTCATCTTAAACTGGTTCCAGCCATTCCTGTATCTTGCTTGCTCCTGTTTCTTCCCACCCTGCCTACCCCAGCTTTGAAACACTTTTTCCTGAGTCCCTTGCCTTAGATTTGAACGCTTGGGCAAAAGGGATAACTAATCCCCAGCTCAAATCCTGCATATATGCACCTAATTATAGAGCTGCATACCACTGACGTTTTCTTTGGCCCAGGGCCTCAAGTTTCAGGGCCTTAACCCGTGCAATGCTGTTCTTTGCCTAGTTCCTGCTGTTGACTTGTGCACAAATTTGAAGTCTAATACTGGTGTATTCCTGCATAGCAGATGAGCATGAAGAGCCGAGATAATTTGGAAAGTAGCAGTCTGAAGCAAAGCAGGTACACAAGAAGGTTTTTTTTAGTATCTCATTGGTACTTGGACGGACTATCTGTCCACATCAACTTCATTCCAGGTAAATGGTTCAACTTTCGGTATGAATAAGGTAAAATCCTGATTTGTCAGCATTTTCTTGTATGTGCTGTCTCTTGTGTAGATCTTCATTTTTATGGCTATTGGGCTCTCACAGAGACAGACAGAATGATGGGACTGTATATTGCTAACACAGGCAAAGTGTTCCGTCCTTCTCAAAGAGCATGCCTAACAAGAAAAGAGGACTCAGTAGTATTGTAGAAGGCTAGTTAGTTAGTATTTGTGCTTCTAAGACAACAGTCCTTTAGCTAAACACAAGGGTAGTTGAAATAACCTGAATTTGCAGCCATGGATTTTTTTTTTAATGAGCTAATTACCAGACTTCACTGCCAAGTCTGTGGAGAGTTACTACCAAAGCAGTCTGTCAGTCTTTCCTGACAATCTGTGCCTGGATCTGTCACACACAGATCCTGAAGGAGAGCTTCAGGTTTATCTCTTCTGTTCCCATTGACATTAGACCTCTCAGTGATGATAATTCTTTCTTGCAAAGACCTGGTGCAGCTGCTGCTGGCAACGATCTCTCTCTCACACATGCATACTGCACTGGAGGTACCCATAGTTCCTCTTGGATCTAACCTGTAATTCCTGGAGACTGGTGCAGAAGAGCTTGAGCCTTGAAGCCATGGGTCTTCCTATTCTCTTTGACCCAGCTTCTTTCACCTTGGCAGTCTTTTCCCCACAGTGTTCATAAAACTGCCTTTGCAATTGGTTCATTTTCCATAAATGGGACTGTATCACCTGAGGTTTTCATCTGTTCTTTCAATGCCCAGTCCTTGCTTTCTATAGAATAAACCAAGTGGACCCGCACTAAGTGACGGCTCTGCTGTTCAGACAAAGGGCCCGTCCTGCTCAAGGCAGTGGCCTGGGCAGGTTCCTAGACAAAAGTGTAGAACAGAGCAAGCATGGAATGAATATGCTTCAGATGCCAACAACTTACAGGTAAAGGGTTTCCTAAATTAGAGGCTGTGTTAATCCATGCATCACTAGCTAAATCCTCAGTTTCTGGGGCATCATGCAGTACCGGACTTGGTGAATTTCTCATCCCTTCTGGGATGCAGGTTCCACTGAAGCAGTCAAGGGTGGCTGTTCTCAGAGCCCCTTGTACACAGCTCGGCTTCTCCCACTTTCTTTGGCCCTCCTCCAGTTGGCTAGGAAGCTGAAGTACTTGGGGCTTCTTAGAAAAGAGTTTTTTCCTCTGGGCCAGTTCCAGTGAACTTCCCGCTGAAGCTGTTCTAGGTGCCTCCATGGGTGATAGATTGAGCAACATTCTGTGGAGGTTCTGCGGTTGAAGGAAGAGAGTACCTGCAAAAGCATCTGGTACAGGGCAGCAGTCTGCAACAGAAAGAGCTGTTTGGCTATTTTTCAGGATGTGCTCTAGCTTCCCAATGCACCTGTCATTTAATGAAACTGCATGGCAAATAGGGTGCAGTTTTCCAGGGAAAACAGAAAACCAAGTGGCTTGAATTTTCAAGTGCTGCAGGGCAGAGGAACAGTGTTCTTATACACAGTGTTTGCTCTGCAGCAAGCCAAGCATTCAAGTATAATGAAGTATGGTCACAGAAAACTGGTTGTCCTTAGTCCTGCAATAAAACTTAGTCCTGCAAATTAAGACAGCACCACACAGAGATGGGGACAAGGCTGTGATGGGACTTTTCCAGTAATCTTTGATAAACTTTATCTTCAGTTTGGATGGCAAGTCAGCGTGTGTGTTAGCACTGATTCAGCGTCAGATCCTTCGTGTGGTGGGATAAAACCCTGACAGCAGTTCAGCATGTGGGAGGCAGAGCTGGCTTAGTGCTGCACCTGTAACAGCTGGATAGTGCAAGAGAAGCTTAAACAGAAAATATAGTTTCCTTCTTTACCAATTAGGGAAGATAAGCTTCTGGAGAAAAGCACATCAAACCCCTGCTTTGTTAAGAACCAATGAGGTTCAGCGGCAACTCCATCTCTCAGTGGTTTGGAAGATGAGCAATGTTAGGTGCCTTCAGAGCTTCCATAACTGTGGGCTTACAAACGCTATCCTGTTGGGTTAGCTGCTGTTAAGGGTTACAGAATTTTTGTTCTACCTTGAAGATTTTAACTCTTTAGTAAAACCATTTTCTTCCCACTTACAGAGCCCTTGAAAATAGTATCAAAATGAAGTTAGCACTGGGAAAATGTGCAGAGTTCATGATCTTAAATGCTGAGATTTACAGATAGATTATTTTTTTTCCCCCGACTTGCTGAAGTTGGGAACCTATCATGAGCAACCAGTTTCATACCTTCTCTTGTCTTAACAACTTCATTGAGCTTAGATGGGTCTTTTTCTGGTCTTACCCTTATTCGTGTACTTTCATAGAATATGATTTCTTGCTATTATTATTAGTGTTTTAGTAGGCTAGATGAATCAAATTTATAATATCTCCTTCCTTAAGAGTTTTCAGTTGGAAGCTAGTCTGAAGAGGGTCACATTTTGTAAGCTCATTTTTTCTTGAACTATAAGTGACCAGAACCTAGGCATTTCAGATGGTTACAAGTACCTGTGCAATCAGTTGTTTACCTGTCTGCTGTCATTGGATACATCCAAACAGTCCTCGTAGTTTCAGCTCCCTCATAGGCACCCTTTTTGGGTGGCTTTCTATTCTGAGCAAATTGTTTCGGTTTCTCCCATGTCATGTCTAACTTGTGAGCTTATGGATAATGGAAATTCTTGTTCTTTGCCTCTGGCATAACCTTGTACTTGTGCTGAAATTTAGGCAGACCCATTAATGAAACCATCCTCAAAATATCACAGTTTTTGCTTTGTTGTGCTGCCCCTCCATTTTCTAGGAAAAAGAGCTGGGACATTCCTACATTTTGGTACAAATGCTAAGAGCTGGTCCTAAAATGTAAATCTCATCTTTCTATTTCTTGATGGCTGATTCATTGTCTATCTTACAGTTCCTGTTGTCACCCCCATTTTTTTCCCAGCTACCCCTGTGATTTCTGATGGGGTACTACACCAACTGATGCATTACACTAGTTAGTACTTTTGCCCGGGGGGGGAAAAAAAAAGTGTTGAGTCATAGGTTAACGTGGCATGATTTCTCTATTATAGAATACACTGCAACTGAGACAAATGAAAGGTTAATAACCCCAAATGTTTAAAAATTCCTTCCTTCCTTCAGAATTTCACACCCATTGCCCATTACTAACAGCAAGGCTGAAAGACCCTGCGGTTGCTTGGATAACTCTCACCACCTTCTGCTTTTCACAAGTGCCAGTGCCTCACTCTTCTGTTTGTTGCAGAAATATTTCTGACTCTTTGCAGTATGAGGAAAGCAGAATATATAGAAGGAGCCTGTGTACTGCCTTGGGTTGGCTGGTGTCTGAGGCTGCTCCTGGGATGCTGGGCTTTGCCCAGTGTTGCACAAGTGGGTGTGCGAGATGCCACATTTAAACAGTGAGGAAAGAACAATTTATCTCTAAAAGTTTTACAGTTGGATAAATGTCCCCTCTAAGAACTGCTGTGGAGGTGGAGACCTGTGTGCAAAGCAAAAATAGCTGGGACAAAGAATCGTGTTTGGAGAGGAGTGTAATGACTGGGTGACGCAGCTGGGCTGGCTGGAGGTGGGAAATTAAGGGCGAAAAATGAGCAGAAATAACTGGGCAATGAAAGACAAAGAGTGATTAAGAGACCAGGAAACTGTGAAGGCAATACAGGATGAGAACAAGGAGGACCCGATCTTCCTGTGGACAACTTAGAGGTGACAACTTTGGACTTCACGCTCTTGTTGCAAAGCAGCATCTTAAGCAACACGCCCCAGAACTGACTGCACGCGTAGATTTTAAACTTACTCTGTTGTGACTGTGCCGTGCTGTGTGCAGGGGGAGATGGAGATGGTAACTGCTGCTCTTTCTCCTTTTGCAGAACTTGTTTTACAAGCCTCTCGTGTTCCCCTTGACTCATGTCCTTCTGCGTGCAGGCATTGTTTGAGCTCCTGTCACAGAGAACCTCCTTCATACTTCTGTTTGCCTTCATATACTACCTTTAGACTAACTAGTCTTTTAAAAGAGAGACGTTGATGCCTCACAGGAGTTTACACAGCGGCACGGGCCTTTTTCAAAGTTATTTTCCTTATAACGCCTCACGTTATAAACTTGCTTTCCAGCAGCTGCCAGTTAAGAGTCTGTGTGTGTATAGAGATTATTTACGAAACCGTCACAGCTCTCACTGTAGAAATGAGGCCGGGGTTATTTTGCCCTTGGGCCGTCACTGCTCCCGGGTGAAGACCCGTTTGCTGGGGGGGGGTAACCGCACCGCGCCCGGTGCCGCTGGGCGGGCTTTCAGCGTGAGCCGCGGCACGGCGGGGGTAAGACGCCGCCCCCAGCCACCCGGTTACCGCTTCCGCAGTCGGCTCCGGTTTACTCCGCCGGCACGCGGGGTGCGGGCGCAGCCCCCCCGCCCCCCGGGCCTGGCGGGCGGGGCCGGGCGGGAGCGGGCTCCGTTTCCCAGGGACGCTCGCGGGGGGCGGCGCCGACCGGGCCCGGGTGGGAGCGGCGGGGCCCGAGCGCGGCGGCCCGGCCCAGCCCGAGGGGCGGCGCGGAGCCCCGGCGCAGCCCGAGCGGGGCGGCCGCTGGGCCCGCCCCGGCCCCCGCCCCCGCGCCCGCCCCCCGCACATCCGGGCCCTCCCTCGGGCAGGCCCCTTCCCGGCGCGGCGGCTCCCGCCCGGCTCCGCCCCCGCCCGCCCGCCCGGAGCCCATCGCGGCCGAGCCCCGGCGCGGCCCGGCGCGATGCTGCGGTGCATGCCGCCGCTCTGGCGCTGCAACCGGCACGTGGAGGCGCTGGACCGGCGGCACTGCTCCCTGCAGGCCGTGCCCGAGGAGATCTACCGCTACAGCCGTTCGCTGGAGGAGCTGCTGCTGGACGCCAACCAGCTGCGGGAGCTGCCCAAGGTGAGGCCGCGGCCCGCCGCGGGCCTCCCGCGCCCCGGCGCCGGCCCGGCTGGAGCGCGCGGCCGCGGGCCGCCGGCGGAGGCCTCGGTCCGCTGCGGCCTGGCGAGCGCGGCCCGGCGGGGCCTGGCGGGAGGCCGTCGCTTCCCGCCGCTCTGCCCCAGGCCGCCGCCCCCTCCCCTCGGCGGCCCGGGCGGGCGCTGCGCCGGCCTACCCGGCGCCGCTCCCGGGAGCGGCCGCCTCCTGGCCGCGGGGCCGGAGGCCGTGCCCTCCCCCGCCGGGCCCGCGGCGGCGAGCGCGGCGCCGGTCCGTCCGGGCGGCGGGGCCGGGGGGCCGCCGGGGCCGGCCGCCCCCGCCGCGGCAGCGGGAGGGCCGCAGGGGCTCGGCCGGGTGGCTGCGGCGGGGCGGGGGCGGGAGCCCCTCGCTGCCGGGCGGGCGGGCGCTGCGAGGTGGGCTCGGCCGCCCGATAAAGGCGGCTGCGAAGGAGGAAGGCTGCGCCGAAATCGGCAGCCCCGTGAGCCGCGCTTACTTGTAAGCAAAGCGCGACGTGAATTTAAAATCTCCGGGTTAATCCACAAACCGCAAAAGCTATCAAACGAGCTTATTAAAAGCGGTAGGGGCGCGTTGTGCTCGTTAGCTGGGACTTCAGCCTGCGCTCGCAACTTCTTCCACAATTCCGTTCGGCCGCAGAGAGCTCTGCCCGGGTAGCGCTGGCGATGAATCCTTAGCGTGCGGCCGCACGCCATGCCGACGTGATTTCTCTGTAAAAGCAGAGGACCGGAGAGGTGCTCAGCAGACAGCTGCCGGCTCGACCCGGGCACCTCTGGCTCCCAAAGGGTTTGCTCTCCCAAAGCAGAAGTCCTGGGTGCGGGCTGGGCTCCTGCGCTCGGGCCCTAAAGTACCGTTCAGCAGGAACTGAAACAACGGCGTTCCTATTCCGCTGGGTAGTCTGGAGCATAGGACGCTGCAAACAAGAACTGGAATTTGAACCTGCCTCTCAGGAAGGCGAAGGCCCTGAGACATTACTGGGCTATAGGGTATTCTGGAGGAAGTTTTACCACGCACCCCCTGTGGAAACTGTACCGTTTTTAAAAAGTTAGTAAGTGTTACTCATGCCAGAGAGAGAAAATATTTGACTGTAGCTTGTTTGGATAGATGCTCGTCAGTGAATATGGACTAAGTCATGTTCGTATTAAAAAAAAAAAAAGAGAACTAGGTTGTTGTTTTTATTTTAAGGTTTTTTGTTGAATTAGTGACATGTTATGAAATTTGCCATGAAATCTGGAAAAAAAAAACCCCTCCTATGCAAACAAAAAACTTTTTTTTTTTGATTCAGGCCAGAATAATTTGGTTCAGTTTTGTTAAACTCTACAATTTATGCATCCCTACCTAAACAGATTCTCTTGTACAGAAACGGCAGATTCTTGCTCTCCTGGTGTCTCTAATATCTTTGGGTTCTGTCTGTCTTTCCTGCTTGTCTTCCTTTGAATTACGGTGAGCCAGGCTGCTTGTGGAATGCAGTTGTGAGGGCGCGTTGTTCAGGTATGGTGACACTGGTGTGATGCTTTATCAGCTCTCTTCCATCATGTAGCTTGGGATCTTGTTATACTTTAGGCGGGGATATTTCTCAAACGACTGGAAAATGTGTGTTATGGGCAGGTTAGGGCTTACGAACGAGTGTAAGTCTTTTCTGCAGAGGAGGCCAGTTGCGACATATCTGCAGGTAACTTGCTGATCCTTGTGCTGCTCAACTCCTCTGTATCCTGCTGAATAGTCACAGTCCTACCTTGTGTTCACATTGAACCTGTTTGGACTGAGATATTACTGGCTTTTGGGTAGCTTTTGAAGAGCATCTTTTGGATTATAAATGAAAATTTTATACTGACATTTTTAGTCTGTGATCAGATAGATATAATCCTGCCTGTGAAAGCAGGTATTGTGTATCTGTCCTAAGTAAGTACCGTGTCTCCTTCCTCTTGTCACCTAAAGAGCTTGTATTTGTGAACAGTGGGGTTTTTTTTAACTCCAGCTGTTATGTCTGTTTGGCTTGGGAGCATCAGAGCTCTTGCCGTGACCTATCCTGGGATTATGGGTTCCTCTCTGGTGTTTGAGTTCCCCCAAATTTTTAGACTCTTATGGCAAAGAATTATTACAAAATCGATAGCGAACAGACAGATAAGGTTCTGGTCCTCTAGTCTTAAAAGAGGTGTAGTAAAGTCAGAAGAGGTACAGGGAACAGGGAGCAGAAAATGGCGTGATCGGACCCAATATGCAACAGCTTTTGCACAAGGAAAACAAACGTTTACAAGATCTCTTCAGTCTGTCTTAAAAAGATAGTGCCATTCCTCCCTCAGATGACAGAGGTCTGGAGCGTCACACCTGGCCCGGAGGGAAAGAACAAGGAGCAACTGACCACTGTTTCTTCCTGCATGAGGACTGGAAGGCATTAAGTGAAACCAAAAAGGGCTTAGTTCAGAATAAATGAAATAATTTTTCATGCAAGATGTAGTTAAGTTGAAGTGTGGAACTACTTTTCATATGATGTAATGGATGCTCAAAGTTTACATGAGCTCAGGAAATAAGCGGACCAGTTCACAGAAGAGAAAACGACCAAAAACGAGTATATACAAAGACACCGTGTTGCTTGTGCTGCGTATCCCAGGAGAGACTGAGAGGAAGTACTGTTCTGGACTTGCTGTACTCGCACTCTTGCGTATCCAGTACTGTCAGCAGCTGTTACGGGCTTTCTGCAGTCGTGGCAGGTATCACCCCATCCCTAGCAAAACCTAAATGCCCCCTCCCTCACAAGCAAGGTGAGCTGGGGAACAGGAGGGGCAACAAGCAGAGCACCCCTGAGAGCTAACTGCTCTTGAAAAGAGCCAGGCAGCTGGTGGGTGCTGCCCAGAGATGCTGTGCCCTGGAGACGCGCCAGGAGGAGTGAGCAGACGTAGGCCCCTCAGCCTTTCCCCTTTCCAGCCCCCGCCCCGGTTTCCCCCCACTGGTGCCAGGGTGGTGCGGAGGCAGTTGGTAAGGAGGTCCGCAGCTTGGTGGAACGAGGACGCAAGGTTAGATCCGTCTGCGGTTTGACCCAATGTGTGTCCTCGTGGTTTGTGCTAATAGAACTTACTTGAGCAGTGAAGAGGTGTGCTTTTTAGTCCCAGGCACACAAATCACATGCAGGAAGGGCGTTATTTAAAGGTGTTACTGTTGCGGGGCATGTAGGTAGGGACAGATACCTAATGAATGAGTAAGAATCTGTATGTTATACAAGGTGGATATGGGATGAAAATTGAAAGGAAATTGCCCTTCTGCCGGGGAAAGAGAGGACAGCAGTACTCGATTTGGGCATATATTTTCCCCGAGGGAGGGCAGTGAGAGAGGTTGGGGTAGGGATGATGCTTTGCAGTCGAGGAGCACTTTGTGGAAATGTGCCTTTTGTGTGAGAGAGAGCCTGGGAGGAGGATTTGTGCATACCACGAAGGAAGATGGGGGGGGAAGGGAAGTGTGCTTGTTCCACAGAATAGGGTTGTGTGTACCCATTCCTTGGGAGAAGAGTTTAAAGGACTGCTGAGAGGTGTGCGTAGGGGCGGGAGAGGAGAGCAGCGAGTGGAGATGGGTTCAAAAAACGTGAATCAGAGAGTGTATGCAGTCTTCCGTGGCAAGTTTGTTTCTAAGGGCTCAAGCAGGATTTTTGGGGAAGGCTTCCATGGGGAGGTGATTTTTGAAGCAAAAGAATGGAGGGGTGGCTGGCTTTTGGAAGGGTAATCTTGTTTTACAGTTAGCAAACAACTTCCTTTGAAAATGTTTGAATTTATCCGACTCCTCTTCTGTGGGTTTTCTTACCTAGTGCCCACTACCAGGCTGCCTTTGTCAGACATGCTTTTATTTGTCTTTATTCTGCCTGTTCCAGAGTCCAGAAACACTGGCAATCTCTTGCTCTTTCTGCGGCACCATTTTCTTCTGTACCAGAACTTCCCATGTCCCCTTCCTGCTGCCGCTTTGCTCTTGATCTGATTAGATGATCTGCCTGCCTCCTGGCATTTCTGAATGACACCACCGCGCTTTCCTGAACTCTCTCTTCCAAGCTGTAGAAGTGAATGCTTGTTTCTCTCTGTCCTGCAGTGCTGAATACTCTTCTGTCTGCTCTTGCTTCTTTTTTATTTGTCCCATGTGGAATCTTGCCTGTTTTGAGTCTAGATGTTTCATTATGGTGGCTCTACTCTGGTTGTTTGAAGGGATAGATTAAATCTGTGTTAGGAGCATCTGCTGCCTTGTTGCAGGGATTTGCTGCCAGGGTGATACAGCGTGATTTAATGGAAAATGATAAATTCCATTTGATAAGTTCCCTGCCCTTCATGAGGGTATATGAATTCCAGAGGAGGAAATGCCCTGCTCCGTGCTGACTTTTGCTCTACCTGGCTTGCATAAAGTGGTTTCTGCAGGACTGGGAGCCTGTAGCTCACTACAGCAGCAGGATAAATAGCAGGTCCTTCAGCTAGGGTGTAAGTTTCAAGGGCACAGCCTGCTAAAACATTACATTAGAGCTACAAAAACCACCTGACTCGTTTAGTCCACTCGCCATGAGCACTTCAGAGGTGCAGGTCTCACCAGAAAGGAACAAATGCAGCCTGGAATTCGGAGGAGGAATTTGGAGGTGGCCGATGGAGCTGGTCACAGCCCAGGAGTGGAGGGTGATCAGCAGGGATCCAGAGGCTCTTGGTGTGCTTTCAGAGGCGTGCTCAGGTTTGGAGTATGGGAAGGCAAAAGCCAGAGGTTGGAAGAAACCTGGGTGGAGCAGAGCTCGTAGGACTTGGTGTAGGAGGAAGAGAGGGTGGAGCTGAGTAGGGACTGAGAATGATGAACGAGTCGATGCAGAGAAGGGAGGAGACCTCTCTTCTGTGTCAGCAAGAGTATGCAGAGGGACAGGCTGCTGGAGACCTTCTGCTGGAAGGATACTTGGGCAGAAAGTGTCGTGAGGTTGGGGGGGGCGGGTTGAGGGATCATGCAGGCAGGGGAAACTTTGATACCGAGTTTTTGAATAGTGGTGGTGCTGAAGAGGCAAGCCTTAGGGATGTCTAATGGAGGGGTTGCAGTTTCCCTGCTATGCTTTTTCCTTACTAAAGCTCCCACGACAAATTGGACCCAGTGCAGAAAACTTTGTTTTCTACTGCCCGGTGAGCTGTTTTTCAGCTTGCACTGAAAATTATGAGAGATGGACACCTGGCTAGAGCACCAGGGAGAAGAGGCCTTTTGAGTCCAGTGCAGACTCCGTCCTGTTCTGGCTTGTTGCTATTTGCATCTTGGCAAGGCCATTTCTAGGCTGGTAGAAACAGTCCGGGTGTCAGCTGTTCCTCCTGTTTGGCTGCTGTTGGCCTGGGGCAAGAGCATTGGTGTCCTTTGTCCAGAGCCTGGGATCCTGCTGCCCTGAGCAGGGTGAAACCTGAGAACGGTGTTTGTCACTTTCCCAAGACAAGGTGGGGCCTTGCAAAGCTAATTAAGAGCAGCTTTTAATTTCCTGGCATCTGGGGCCTGCAAGGAGGATCTTGGGTTTTATTTACTTCCACAGAGGAGTAAAGCTGCTCCTTTTAATCTCTCCATGCTAATAGCCCTTCCTTGAGAAAGTCAGGGAGCCACGAGTCATCCATGACTGGACTCCTCAGTGGTTCACCATGCTGTAAGGAGACTGAGTGAGCTTTGGTGCCCATGAAGGCTTGAGTGTGCGGTGGGCACCTTCCCTTCTTCTGCATGTGAATTCTTTGCATCACAGGCTTTGTCAAAACTGCAAGCTGCATTTGTTTAACAAAACCAGTCAAGAAACTGGTTTCACTTGATTGTTAGGAGACCTGTGTGCAGAGTTGGCGTGCCTCTCTATTCCTTCCAGGAGTTCAGGAGTTGTATGAGTTAATGTGTACAAATGGATGTGGTTTTCTTTCTCCAAAAGCCAGGTATTCTGGATGTGCTGCTGCCCAGAAGCTGAAATAAGTTCAGGCCATTTCACCGTCATCCTTTTTGTGCAGTAACTGTCTGTCTTATAAATCTTGGGTGGTTACTAGGGGGATTTAGGATTTGTGCCGGAGTGGTAATAGCTGAGTATAGGCTCAGTTGTGGAAAAAAAGAGCTAATAAAACTCTTGGACATACAAACAAGGGAACAGGAAAGAGGAGCACGGAAGCGATTTTATGCTTGAAGGTCTACAAATAAGAATTGACTATTAATATTCACTTCTCTGTGAGCTCCAAGATGTGTAGTCAGCTTCATTGTTGGACAACGTGTGGGCATGCTGCCCTATGTGGATCTCAAAAGGAGCTCAGGTCTTGGAGAAAGTTCAAATGAGTGTAACCGGTAAAAAGGCACACTGGGTGGCAGAGAGGTTCAGTGAAACAAAGAATTCATGAAGATTTAGGTGACTATGGCCTAAGTGGTCCTGCCTCTCACCAAATACTTCCTTTGCACTGGTTTTGTACAGTGTAGGGAGATCATCAATGAAAACACCTACTCGGTCTTTCCCCTGGGTTCAGCTGACCCCGTTGTTGTAAACCGCTAGATACATCTCTGTCGTGTCGTTAATAACATCTTCCATGTCTTTGGGTGCACCGAACTGCTAAGCTGGCTGCTTGGAACCAGTCTGCACCGTCAGGATTCCCCCTGTTCTTCGGTGGCACCTTCCCTTCCTCGTGTTCCAGTCCACTGTCTCTAAAGCCTAAACACAATATCACAGTGGCCTTACAGAGCATTTGCTCATTACCTGATCTAACTGCACCTCTAAGAGCTCTCTCTATTCCTTTTGGCTATTGTCTCAGTATCTGCCAGGAATGATTTAGGTGATGTTTCATTGATGGGTAGAGGTAAAGGCAGGACTAGGTTAACCTCTTTGGGTCTCCTCTGACCTGTTATGTGTGTTCCCCTGAGTGTTTCTAGATTTCATAACCTCATTTCATGGTCTCCCTGACAGAAACTCAGATGAGGCAGGGACCAGTGGTGAAAGAGTGTGGTGGATGGTAAGACATGCTGCATGCGGAGGCAGAGGGATGTGGCGGCCCACAGAGCTCTTGCATTGCAAGGTTCTCTGCGGTTTCTGACTCCTCCTTTTTCCATTTCTAGTTCAGGGTATTTAATGGTGTATGTCTGAGCTGTTCCCCTGAGAGCTGCTTTGGCACCTTCCTATTCTTTGTACTCTTCCTGTTCAGAAGAGTTGTTTGTGTCTTTTGTGTCTGAGAATCTCCTGCTGTCTCCTTCCACACAGAGACATTTAACTCTTCTTTAAGACTTTTCCAGTCCCCCAGATGTGCTTCCATGAACCCTGAGTGTACAGTCTGCTGTAGTCTGAATACCCTGCTCTATACCAGTTAATAAACTTGAGCTTGTCTGCCTTGTCTCGGTTTCCCAGTTTCGGGTTTAGAGCTTATTTGTTTGTTTGTTTTTTTGGTGCCTCTCAGTGCTGGAGATGCATCTGTTGTATAAACTTATAGGGTGATAGATTTCTGCCTCAAGAAAAGACAATGCTGTTTGAAACAACAGGGACAGGTTATTGTATAACTTCCCTGTGGCTAATATTTGTGGCATTGCAGATAAGTAAATTACTTTTTTGTAATTGCTAGTTGACCCTTCTTTGGTCAGAAGATGGTTTAGAAGAAAGCTAGATTGGTAGATTGAGTCCCTTTGTTATGCTGGAGAAGGCCATTCCCGAGGTGCTGGTATGCCAGGGAGGGGACTGGGTGGGAAGAGGTAAATGATAGAATAGATAAGAAAGGGGGAGAGGTCTTTGGATAGCACTTGGGCTATATTAGGTTTTGCTTCTTCACCCGTAGCCAGAACGCTGTCCTATGAAATTATCTCAGTAGGTCTCTCCAGATGAATGCTTTTGCTCTGTTTCAGTGGAAAATGCCACTGGATGCTCCATGTCCGCGTCAGGGAGTGCTGATGTGTTGGGGGCACTTGTCCCTTGGGCTCCTCCCAGCCCACTCTATGGGACTGAGGTGGAGGTTGCTTGTGCTCTGGTTTCAGCAGGGGGACCCTCTGTTTATGCAGTTGTGCACTGCTGCTTCTGTGTTTAAGATGCAGTCTGAGACCATGAATTGCTCCCATCAGTAAACCCCCCCCACGGCCCTTCGTAAAAGCGAGGTGTTAATTGTGGTGTCCTGGTCTAATTCTGGCTTGGGGATTTCCTTTCTGTGGCCCTGAATT
The DNA here is from genome assembly GCA_031468815.1 of Morus bassanus. Classification (NCBI taxonomy): domain Eukaryota; kingdom Metazoa; phylum Chordata; class Aves; order Suliformes; family Sulidae; genus Morus; species Morus bassanus. Next base: position 169,853,350 of record CM062567.1, read on the forward strand.
GGTGTGTCATTTCGTTTGGACCAGAGATTCCGCTCTGTTCCTGCGTGCTGTCCTCAGGCAGCGTGCTGTCTGCAGGGGAGCAGTTGCTGTGTCCGGCCCCGGAGGGGACTGCATTCCTCAGTCCCCACTTAAATGCCTGGGAAGAAGCAGCTGGTGAGCCTTTGGCGTGGGGACAACTTGCTTTGTCTTAGCTGGAATGTATTCCTGACGCTTAAGTACTTTTATATATTTGAAATACATTCCTCAGGGCCTGATACGTGGGGTTAAATAGTCGGAAATCCGGCCAGTCTGCGTTGGGGAGGGCTGCGTCCCAGCAGCCAGGGAGCAGCCTTCGTGCGTGTGTGTGTGTAGGGTCCGTCTCCTCCCCGGCCCCGGGCTCTGGTGCGTGGGGGCGCGTGTGGAGCTGCTTGTGTTCAGTGTGCTCAGCGCTCCCGCCCTGCCCTGCCCTGCCGGGAGGTGCCCTGCCTTGTCAGGCCCGTCCCTGCGTCTCCTCCTTGTCATGGGTCTGCTTGGGGTGGGCAGGCGAGGAGCGCCCCCTCCTCCTGTGCTGTGTGTGGGCTGACAGGGAGGAGAGCCCCCCTTTGCCGTCCCTGCTGAAGCACAGGGAAGGTGGCCTGCCGTGGTGGTCTGGCTGCAAATCTGAGCTTGGCTGAAGGCTGCTGCTGGACCTTATACTAACAAACAGAGAAGGTCTGATTGAGGATGTGAGGGTTGGGGGCAGCCTTGGCTGCAGTGACCATGAGATGGTGGAGTTCAGGATCCTGTGTGGTAGAAGCAGGGTGACAAGTAGGATTACGACCCTGGACTTCAGGAGAGCCAACTTTGGCCTCTTCAAAGACCTGCTTGGAGGAATCCCATGGGTTAGGGCTCTAGAAAGTCGGGGGGGGGGGGTGTGTCCAAGAGAGCTGGTCAATATTCAAGTATCACTTCCTCCAAGCTCAAGATCAGTGCATCTCTAGGAGGAAGAAGTCAAGCAGAGGAGCCAGGAGACCTGCATGGATGAGCAAGGAGCTGCCAGAGAAACTCACATGGAAGAAGGAGGTTCACAGTATGTGGAAAAAGGGACTGGCCACTTGGGAGGAATATATGAATGCTGTCAGGGTATGCAGAGATGCAACGAGGAAGGCCAAGGCCCCCTTGGAACTAAATCTGGCAAGGGATGTCAAGGATAACAAGAAGGGCTTCTTCAAATACATCAGTAGTACAAGAAAGTCTGGGGAAACTGTGGGCTCGCTGCTGAACGAGGTGGGTGCCCTGGTGATGCAGGATGCGGAGAAGGCAGAGTTAGTGAATGCCTTCTTTGCTTCAGTCTTTACTGCTAAGGCTGGCCCTCAGGCATGTCAGCCCCCAGGGGCGAGAGACAAAATCTGGAGAAAGGAAGACTTCCCCTCGGTTGAGGAGGATTGGGTCAGAGATCACGTAGGCAAACTGGATCCTCACAAATCCATGGGCCCTGATGGGATGCACCCATGAGTGCTGAGGGAGCTGGTGGACGCTGTTGCTAAGCCCCTCTCCATGATCTTTGAAAGTTCATGGAGGACAGGAGAGGTGCCCAAGGGCTGGAGGGTAGCCAATGTCACTCCAGTCTTCAAAAAGGGCAAGAAGGAGGACCCGGGAAACTATAGGCCAGTCAGCCTCACCTCCATCCCCGGAAAGGTGATGGACCAGTTCATTCTGGAGGTCATCTCCAGGCCTGTAGAGGAAAAGAAGGTTATTGGAAATAGCATGGATTCACCAAGGGGAGATCATGCTTGACCAACTGATAGCCTTCTCTGATGGCATGACTGGCTGGGTAGATGAAGGGAGAGCAGTGGATGTGGTTTACCTCGGCTTCAGCAAGGCTTTTGACACTGTCTCGCAAAACGTCCTCATAGATTAGCTTAGGAAGTGTGGGTTAGATGAGTGGACAGTGAGGTGGATAGAGAACTGGCTGAACGGCAGAGCTCAGAGGGTGGTGATCAATGGCGCAGAGTCTGGTTGGAGGCCCGTAACTAGCGGTGTTCCCCAGGGGTCTGTGGTGGGTCCAGTCCTGTTCAACATATTCATCAATGACCTGGCCAAAGGGACAGAGTGTACCCTCGGCAAGTTTGCTGGTGATACCAAACTGGGAGGAGTGGCTGATACACCAGCAGGCTGTGCTGCCATTCAGCGAGACCTGGACAGGCTGGAGAGCTGGGCCGAGGGGAACCTCATGGAATTCAACAAAAGCAAGTATAAGGTCCTGCCCCTGGGGAGGAACAACCCCACGCACCAGCACAGGTTGGGGTCTGACCCGCTGGAAAGCAGCTCTGCTGAGAAGGCCCTGGGAGCTCTGGTGGACAGCAAGGTGACCATGAGCCAGCGACGTGCCCTTGTGGGCAAGAAGGCCAGCGGTGTCCTGGGGTGCATGAAAAGGAGTGTGGCCAGCAGGTCAAGGGAGGTTCTCCTCCCCCTCTACTCCACCCTAGTGAGGCCACATCTGGAGTACTGCATCCAGTTCAAGAAAGACAGGGACCTACTGGAGAGAGTCCAGTGGAGAGCTACGAAGATAATCAGGGGCCTGGAGCATCTCTCTTCTGAGGAAAGGCTGAGAGACCTGCATATGTTTAGCCTGGAGAAGAGAAGACTGAGGGGGGATCTTATCAATGCTTATAAATATCTGAAGGGTGGGTGTCAAGGGGATGGGGCCGGACTCTTTTTAGTGGTGCCCAACGACAGGGCAAGGAGCAATGGGCACGAGTTGGAACACAGGCAGTTCCACCTGAATATGAGGAAAAACTTCTTTACTGTGAGGGTGGCAGAGCAGTGGAACAGGCTGCCCAGAGAGGTTGTGGAGCCTGCTTCTCTGGAATTATTCAAAACCCACCTGGATGCAGTCCTGTGCCCCCTGCTCTAGGTGTACCTGCTCAAGCAGGGAGGTTGGATGGGATGATCTCGAGGGGTCCCTTCCAACCCCTGCCATTCTGGGATTCTGTGCTGTGCCTGGTGTTTGGCTGCTGCAGAGTATCGTTTCCCTTTGGGAATCTGCTGAGTTGCTGCCTTTCAGGTGTCTGTGATTATGCGCTTGTGGCCAGAAAAGGCTGAAGCCAGTTTAGTGTCTGTGGCAAATGCTGTGAGGAGTGGAGAAAGAAACACTGCTATAGTTGGAGTCAGTTATTTGGGAACATCCCTTGTTTGGCGTGGCAAGTGGTCTGTATCTACTGCCTGTGGTCTTGTCCCCTGCCTGCTTAGGTGGGTCAGACTGAGTCTCCAGGTAGCTGGCATGAGGATCTCTGAGGAATGCCGAGGTGCATTCTAGACTACCTGGCTAGTGGTAGTGGTGCCCTCCCCATGGCACCAGGGCTGCCCCACGGGGGCTGAGGTGCAGCCTCTCTGCTCGAGCTCCAAAGTGATGTTCTGATCTCTCAGCAGTAGCGATCACTTTTTTGACCTCTGCTACCATTAACTCTGTTATCCTCACTAGATTTCAGGTGGAGTGATTCTTCTTCTTGAATCTAGCTATTCTGCGAATATACATGGTTTGCGTAATTTCTCTCAATGTAGGGAAAGGTGTTTCTTGGGTTCACTGCTCTGCTGATGCAACCTAGTGCTAACTGGAGGTGCTTGGCTCTGCTGGAAGTGGACTGACTCCTGCTCTGCTAAGGGAACTGTACCGCCTCTGGGACTGGCATCCTGCCTGAGCTGCCCTGCTGTGGGATAGAAGTCTTTCTGGTTCTGTGGCCTCGCCTGTAAAGCGTTGGCTTTGAGCACAGTGACTTGGAAGGACTGAGTTTAACCTTAGAGCTGATCAACTCCCTAGTGTTTTGCTTTGCAGGTTTTGCTTCCAGCTCCATTTGAATCTCTCTCATAGAGCTGACTTTCCCCAAAGGCAATCCCACTGGCACAGTCATCAAAGATCAGCTTTTTTTTCATCATAGATGTAAAAGGAAGGACCCCAGTTCTGTTCACACTTCTCCTACCTGTAGGTCTCCAAGACTGAAAAGGCAGACACGTGTGCTCCTGCGCCCTGACACCTTGGCTGCGGAGCACACAGCAGAGTCTCTCCTTCCTCTGTGGGCAATTCTTAAGATGTCAAGCCTGTGTTTAACCAGGAAAATATGAAGGAAACACAAGGCTCAAATACGTGATCTGTTTCTGCTGTGAGCATTTCGAGGAGCTGCCCAAGCTGCTGCATTTCACTGCTGACAGACATCTCCTGCCCACGGTGGCAGAGTCCATGCATTTGTTCTGGTTGGTGACAAATGCAGAGCTCTGCTGCATGCTGCTGTTAGTCCAGCCTGTGGTGGCATGGGAAACCAGGCCCTCTTCTTGCTCGTGAATCACCAGGAGAATTGTAATTATTTTCCTGCTACACAGTCTGATCCTGCCTTTAATTAAATGTGCTGTCCTGCTGAAGGCAGTGGGACTGTACCAGCAGGGTTTGACAGTTGGACTTGAAGTTCTCTTAAGAGTAAGGAGATCTGTCCTTATCACTGGTACTTCCAGGATCGGAAAGGTTTGCAAAACCTCTGCCTTGGATCCCCTTAGCCTGTGTTGGAGGAGAAGTAACGCAGCAGGCAATGTTGGTGTGCTCGGTCCCTGCAGCAAAATCACCTGGTCCAAACACCTCTGGCTCTGAGCCTTTGTCTCGGAGGCAGCTGGGGTTGCCACAGGTTGTTTTTGAGGAATAGAAGGTGTCTGAGACCCGCTCTTTGGCTAGCAGCGCTTGGGAACACCTTGATAGTTTTGGCTGCAGAAGCAAGAATGTTTTGTGCAATTTTGGTGTGAAGACTGCGTTTACAGTGTAGACCCAGTTCCTGGTCTCCAGATGTATAAATTGTTACCGCCTTATTTCAAAGACATTGGCCTATGTGTAAGATCATTGTGTCTCTATGGTTGTGTAAGATGGGTGTCTGACTCCTCTTCTTCTGGTATGCGTCCTGCTCCCCTTCAGCAGTGCTGCAGCTGTCTGAACTTGAGAAATGCCCTATCTTTATGAGGCGTTTCACTGAAGCCTGCTTAAAGTATGCTTGGTTGAGGGGAGAAATGTCCCTACAGCCTGGTGGCACTTGACAGCCGCCCCCCTCCTGTCTACTGTTTGCAGCAGGGGTCCTGGTGCCAAGGCAGCCCCTGTGAGCTGTCTGTGCTGCAGAACAGCATGACTCCTTCTCCGGAGAAACTGGTGAAGGAGCCTGGGTGTCCGTTTGCCCTCCTCCCTCCCTCTTAGCCACTGTGGAGATGGCCCTCCTCCAGGTACAGGCGGGAGCGTGGGGGCTGGCTGTCAGAGGAGAGCAGCAAGGTGATGCTGGGCTACAAAGACCCCTGTGTCCTAAGCCCCTTCCCCCAGGATTAGGCACGGTGCCTTTGGCAGGACTGATGTTTGGGGTGTGAAATGGCACAAATGCTTCTGCCCAGATAGATGGACTGCTTCACGCGTTATCTCCATGTTGCATGTTAGTGTGGGGAGTGCGGAGGGGATCTCCTTGCCTAAGCAGCGGCAGGTGACGGGAGAGCTGGAGTTCAGCCTCAGGTAGGGCAGAAACCCTTTTGCTATAGCCTCAAGAAAACAGAGATTCAGAAAAGAGTCTTGAAACTAACCTGGACCTGGGTCTCACCTGGAAAGGGGGAACAGTCTGCATGCAGAAGCGCTTGGAGTTTTCCAAGTCCCAGGCTTCAGCACCCAAACGGCTTTCTCTGCTTGCTTGACTGTGAAGATGTGTCTTTCTGCAGGAGGAATGGGAGCTGTAGGAGGTACGGGCTTGCGTTGCCATCATGTGAATCATGGATGGGCACAGGGCTCTGGCCTTGTTGCAGGGACTCTGTGGCCGTGATTGCTGCAGGCTGGATGCTGCTAGTCTGCACAGGAGGCGCGGTGGACCTGGTAGATCTGCGTCCCTCACCCTGCCGTGCATCATCGGACTGCTTGGGTTGTTCGGGTACTGAAGCCCTTTCCCTCCCTCCTGCCAGACCAGGAGGGCCAGCTCCACTGTGCCTCTTCCGAACAGACAGCGGTGGCAGTGCGGGGGTGGCTGGGGTTATCTGGTGCGGTCTGCCCTGCCAAGCCGGGCTGGCTCTTTGGCTGTTAATCCCATTTGAGGAATAGTTGGCTTTCCAGGCCTGCCCTCAGGATTTTGTTGTTTCTGGGAAGTGGTGTAGTTGAGTGGTAGCTCAGAGGATTTGTTCTGATCCTTTTATCCATTGTCTTTTCTCCTTTTTTCATTTTCCACCTCTTAATCTGACTAAGTGAACAGGGAAAGGAGGCAAGGCTATGCTAAGCATTACCCTGCAGCAGAAAGGAAGCCCTTGGGGGTGGTGTCCAAATTCCCAGCATCACTATCTGAATACTGTGGTTCTCTAGGCTAACCTAATAGCTCCATTAACCTTTTTTTCATGTCCTGGGGCTTTGCTGCAGCCTCAGTACTAATGCTGGGAGCTTCAGAGATATGAACATCGACAGTCAAAGAGGCAGGATTGAGGTTTGGAGAAAGTACATCGTGTCAGCAAGCTGAAGAAACACAGCCTAGTTGGAGGCATGCTAATTGCGGAGAGGAGGATGGGACCTCCTTCAGACGTTTTCTAGGGCCTCTTGCAGACAAGACACTGGGCTTACAAGGGCCCTTTATGACTTTGCTCTGTATATACATGCTGTGTCTGACTTTGCATGTACCGGATTGTTGTGCTGCTGTTCAGAGGGACCTTGACAGGCTGGAAAAATGTGCCAACAGGAGTCTCATGGAGTTCAACAAAAGGAAGTGCCAATTTCTGCACCTGGGAAGGAATAGCCTCATACAGCAGTACAAGCCGGGCACTGACCACCTGAAAAGGAGCTTTGCAGAAACACTGGGGGTCCTGGTGAACCACAAGCTGACCAGCAGTTAGGAAGAGCATTGCCAGCAGGTCAAGGAAGGTGATCCTTCCCCTCTGTTCTGCTCTGGTGAAACCACATCTGGAGGACTGTGTCCAGTGCTGGGCTCCCCAGTGCAGGGAAGACATGGACATACAGGAGTGTGTCCAGTGAAGGGCCACAAAAATGATGAAGAGACTCAGGCATCTGTGATATGGGGAGAGGCTGAGAGAGTTGGGACCATTCATCCTGGAGAAGAGAAGGCTTAGGGGGATTTTAAGAATGTGTATATGATGTCAGGGAGCAAAGGAGGTGGACTCTGCTCAGTAGCATCCAATGGCAGGACAAGAGGTAACTGGCACAGAGTGAAGTAGAGGAAATTGTGTTTAAACATAAGGAAACACTGGAGGGGTGGTTGAACACAGGAACGTGTTGCCCAGTGAGGTTGCAGAATGCCCATCCTTGGAGATATTCAAAACTCGAGTAGACACAGCCCTGGGTCACCTGCTATAGCTGACCCTGCTTGGAGCAGAGGTTGGACTAGCTGATCTCGAGAGGTCTCTTCCAACCTCAACCACTCTGTGGTTCTGCTGGACCTGCGTCCATGATGCAAATTGCCTTTTGGAATGAACTGCTGTATTTGGAAATCTGCATCCCTCACCCACTGTCCTGCTATGTACTCCTTGGCAGTTTTGCAGACGTTGGCTTTCTTAGTTTAGCTGGAAGCTCTGTGCTAGTGTCCATAGGCAGTGAGATGCCTGCCTCATGCTGATCGAGGCTGTGTGTGAAGGCAGTGGTGGCTGGCTCTGTTCTCTTGCAGAACAGGAGGTGGCTGATGCAGCCAGTTTTGGAGTTGGGTAGTCAGAGTTCCTCACGTAATGAGTGAGGAAGGGGATACAGGGGCCTGTCAGACTTCTGTCTCTACTCAGGAGTTGGGCATCTCCCTCTCTTAATTTTGGCCAGCACCGCCTCTAGTGCCAACCATCTGCATTGTTGGGGAGCAGTCATGACATGTTGAGGATATGAGGCCAGAAGCTCATTTCTAAATCAGGTGGGTATTTCCTCCTTCCTGGATTCACTCTGCTTTCCCATGTAAGAGTTCGCTGTTGGCCAAAGCTGGAGCCGTGGGCTAACGTGGCTTATAAATTTAAGTGCAGGCAAAATGCTTCATGTATATGGAACTCCATGGGACTGGGGACATCTGCGCTTTTGCGTCTCACAGGGTGAGAAGCTCTGCAAAGTGGGGTGTCAGGCATCCTTGCATTATCAGTAAGAAATGTGTCCTAGATCAGTGGGCCTCAACATCAGTATGTGAGGCTCAGGACTTTCTCAATACACACGTATTTCGGTTCCTCAGCAGAAGCCAAAGGTGAGTCTGCCAAATGGAGCCTGTGTTTGCTGCTACCAGTGTTTCTTGTTTTCATAAACTGGCTGAGCCTGTTATTGCTTCTCTGGATAACCTCAAGTAAAACCACAGCGTGCTGTTTGGAAATGTTCCTTGAGTAGGACTGACCTAACCATTGAAGATGAGCGCTGTATGGTCAGGATGGCACTCTGCTTGGCTGGTTGTATTATTTCAATTTGAAACTGACATTTCTTTCCCTTTGCAATGACAATAGTTTTGACTGTCCTAGCAGTGATTCTGCTCTATTAGCCTGATATTTTTCTTTTATAAAATTACTCCAAAGGCAGTATGAATCAAGAGGTTCATTAATAATTGCACTGGAGTTTCATCTTTTCTCACTTCTGCAAGTATCATCATATTTCAGTATTGAAGTGGGTCTTCCATAGTTCCTGAGGCATCAGTCGTCGTTAAGACAGAAGTAAGGTCTTTCCAGTTTAATTGTGGTTAGCTGGACCTTGCTGACAAGCAAGTGTCATGTACTCTAACAGGAGTAGAATAAATAGCTCAGGGTGGTCCATTAGCTTACGTGGAGTTTCTTGGGAACCCAGTCCATTTATAGCGGGTGGCTGTGTAACTCACGTAAGCATAGCTTCCAAGTGACTGTTGTGGTTTAATTGTGAAAGGTTTGTCACAGTCAGGGGTCTCCTAGAATTTTGATGGTTCTCTTCCATTGTTCATATTGGTTGCAGACTTCAATATTTGACTGGCAACAGCAAAAAGGGACATTTGAGGCTTTTTATTTGGATATGCAAATGGGCCTGTGAGTTTGACTTCATGTTGCATGTACTAGTGTTGGCAATGTTCTTTGTGTGTTGTACATGGCCACCTCCTTTCCACTCTTCCTGTTGGACGTTGTGCTAAAGATGCTCAGCTTTCATCCTTGGTCCGTGTATTCAGAGTTCAGCCCCTCGTAGGGTCTAGTGGGGTGCCCTGGCATCACAGAGGGCCAACAGCATACTGGATGTACCGACAGGAGCACATGCAGAGACTGGGGGAGTGATTATTCCCCTCTACTCAGCACTCCATAGACCGCACCTCGATACTGCATCTGTTCTGGGGCCCACAATGCAAGAACAGCATTGCTGAACTGGTGTGAGTTCAGGAGAGGGTCCGTAGGGTCGATGGGGGCTGAAGCACTTACCCTGACAGGGCAAGCCACAGGAATGGGACTTCTTCAGCCTGGAGAAGACACTACTTCAGAGGGACTTCATAGCAGCCTGCCAGTCTGTACAGGGAGGTTATCAAGGAGACGGAGCCCAGCGGTGCCCGGGGGGAGGACAAGAGGCGTCATTGAACTAGGTGGTGCTGTCTGGGTACAAGGAGGCTTTCTTCACTGTGAGGATAATTAATTGGTGGACCCAGGGGCCCAGAGGATTTTTGGATCTTCTGTTGTTGGAGGTTTTGAAAGACTTGACTAGACAAAGGCCTGAGTAACTTGGTCTGACTTAGTAGCTCACCCCGCTTTGAGCAAGAGGTTGGACTAGAGATCTCCCAAGGTTCTTTCCAACCTGAATCATTGCATGATTCTGTGATAAAGGTCTGTGATATACAAAGGTTTAGAAGGATATTACTTTTGTCCCTTTTGACTGAAAAATCCATGGATCTAGGTTGCCTTTTTTTTTTTAAGAGATTGAAGTAACTGAATTTTGTTTCAGAAATTATTTCTCATATGTTTGCCTGCTTGTGTTTTTGGAGGGGCTGCTGGATGATGATGTTGCATCTTGAAAACATGCTGCAGAGCCTGCATTTCACATTTTTCTGTCTTTTGCAGTGTTATAATTTTGTGGAGTATGTCTTATCTTTCAGCTTATAGTGCTTTGCAAGCTTTTTTATACCTTTCACTAATTTTCAGCCAGTCAATACATTAATGAGAGCAATGGCCTGTGTATTTCCAATCTGTTACATTGCGGTTGCTCTGCTCTGGATATTGTAAGAATTTGTCCCCTGAATCTTACTTGCAAGACAATTTTGTAGTTGTTTTCCATCTTAGTCATCCCGTAACCATTCACATACTTCAACAGTAGGTCTTTGTAATATATTCTAATTTACAAAGGCTTTTTCCCCCCTAGTTACCCAACCATGCTGTCAATATATTAGTACACCCTCCAATCTTTGTCTTGAGCCTTTTTTTTCTATTTGTGATAACTTCCATCATACGCTGAGCTAGATGAATTCCTGTGCACTGGAGTCCTTTTGTACTAATCTGTGTTTGCTCTGTGTGGACTTTAGGCTTCTGGTATGCCAGGAAACAGTGAAACGTTGCTGCTTATTTTTTTTTCTTCAAACTTCTGTTTTTGATCTTATATCAGTCTAGTTTGGACACTGAAAGATCTAGGTCATGCAGATTTGGTGTGAGTGTTTTTTTTTTTAATATTCAGAAAATCTTGAAGTTGTGTATATTTCATCTTAATAGAGTCATTCAGTATAGTGCTAAATTCGTGACTTTTTTTTTGCCAGCTGTATGAAAGAGGGTTAACATTAATTAGAAAAAGGGATAATTGTCAGTCTCCAGAGACATTTGCTTAAGTTTTCACTCTGAGTTCCAGTAACAATTTTAAAATTAATTTGTTCTCCATTTCTAGTGTCACAAATGAATCTCTTGTGCAGTCTTGCTTTGTAAATTTGGCTGTTGGACTTAGGAGTTGAAGAACCCAGTTCACAAAATACTGAAGTGAAAATTATATGCATTGTGTTAGATACAGTGTTTGCAGTCTTATCAGTTCTTGATTACATCATGTTGCCGTATTTTACATCATATTAACTGTAGTCCTAGTAGAGATAAGAGCAAACTTTGACTGCTTGCTAGTGTTCTAAAAGCTTGGCTAGCATAAGCGGGAAGCACATTTGTCCTGCACTTTTAAATGCTTATTCCTGAAGATGCTCCCATCTCTGAACAGCTGCTGAACAACCGGTGTCCGTTTATTTGCTTCAGCAGTGCTGGTTGACCTTTGCATTTCTGTGATGCAACGGCAGTTAAGTCTAGATCTAGACTGGTTATGGCAACATCAGTGTGCTCTGCTGGCAAAACTGTTTATGCTATTATAGTAAAGACATTCATGAGCAAAGCAGCCTGTCAAGGGAAAATACAGACTTGTTGGTGTATCTCTGCTTCAGTTAGCAGTGTTTCATTGACACAGTCCTGTTGGTAAGGATACCTAACAATTTACAAGAAAGTTTTGCTACTCAGAGTAGACATGTTGGCTTACTTGGATTCTGCTTAATTTTTTTTTTTTTTTGCAAATACCAAATCTTAATTATTGTATGGGAATGCTGTAATTCTGCATTTGTTTTTTGTGACCTCCACTGATGACTTTTGACTAGTTTGAATTTTTGTCACATCAAAATATTTTATTCAAGTCCAGTTTAACTGACTCTTAAGAAGTGGGATGAATTACTCTTGTTGTCTTGCTGTTTGCTGAATGGAAGTTTGTGCGCAGATCCGTTAATAGTCTGTCAGCACTGTGAGGTTTTGGAGTTTTTTGGTTGCCTTGTTAAAAAAAAAAAGGGGGAGAAAAAGTGCTGTTTAACTGATACAAAAAAGTAGCATACAAAGCAAGGTATTTTGGAACGTGATATCTAGTAGATGTCTCCCTGAAGCAAAGTTAATTGGATGGGAAGAATTGTGAGATTGTCACAAGAGCCGAATTCTGAGGCTTGGTCTGCACTTGGCTTCGCAGGCATGTCTGTGTGCGTGTGGGTTCGGATTATTTTCAGTAAGGTAGTTATAATCGTAAAAGGCCTGTTATGCAGTTTGTTCTGTTAAATTACAGTAAACTGCATGGATAGAACTGCTGTGCCAAAGAAGTTATGTTGTTTTGATTTTGATGGCCTAGCTAAGAAAGTAAAACTTAACTGTAGACAAAACTGAAGTCAATGTTCACAGCTACCAGTTTGCCCCACGGATAGTTAGCTTTTAAATCTCTTGTGTTAATAAATGCCTCCCATATATATTGCAGTGCAACATATAGCATGATTTTATTCTAGTTTATGCTAAATTTTTTTTTTTAAAGTGTGCAACATCTCTTTTGAGACTGCTTAAAATCTGTAGGCAGAAGTGCTAAAAGTTTGGACTATAGTTGTTCTGTTCCCTTTGTTATTTTCCAACTTGTAGACTCTAGCAGGTCAACACAATGTCTTGCCTGGAATTTCCTTGCATTCTAAAATTAGGAGAAGGATCTAGGAAACAATAGCAAATCAAGTCTCTAAACCTCGTGCTCTGACTTGAACCTTTGTTGTCGTTTAGACTTTCACCTACTTCCTTTCTTATTAAACTGTTTTGCATTAGATAAACACAACTAAAAAGAATTTACCCTGTTCAGTGTCAAGAGGACTCTTCTTGACTCTTTTTTTTCTTTACTTATTGTGGTCTCCTGTACTACTTTAGGACATTGGGAGTCTGACTTGTATATCACTGCTGTTCATTCCAGAGCAATTCTCCCTTTCAGTATGGGGAATGATGTGGAAGTACAACAACCTCAGCGTAGCAAGGGCCATGCTGTGTTTTGCAGTCCCTCAAACACGCACTTGCACCCAGCCGTGCTTCCTGACTGAGACATCTCTGTGGGAAACTGCAGAGGTTTTGATCTACAGCAGAGAAGCTTCTCAAGTTATGTTATTAGACCTCATCATTGTCCCCTCTAGTAGGGCGAGCAGCTCCCTTTATGGTCTGTGTATCTTTTCACAATTATGTTGTGCATCACCTTTTCATTCCTTACCCCTCCCTGTCTGGTCTGTACTACTGTTCTTTGCAATGTTGTGAGTGACAGTTGTGGGTGTCCCACCACCCTGAACCTAAACAAATCTCAGTACCCCCACAGCTATTCCTGGACTGTTTCAGCAACCTTTTATACATATGGATTACTGGAAAGGCAACTGAGAAAGAAGGTTCAGACCTCAAATTCTTGTTTGATCCTTCTCAGTGGGGTCTGTGTGAGCAGCCCTGACTCTCTGGATGTGTTTTTTGATCTACAAGTAGTCCAGCGATTACATCTTCTGTTCCTTAGTGTAACTCCCTCTCTGTCTCTGGTGTAGGACAGACAGGATGATTACATGGATTAGAAGTGGCTTCTGCCTGTTACTCCGTAGGCCTGAGTTAGTTCCTGGCTTCATCGCTACTTTCTTTTGCATCGTTGGTTGAGTTACTAGCTTCTTAAGGTTTGGTCATCTAAAACTCATAGACTGTTAGAGGTGACTTAGAGCACTTGTACTGTTGCAGAACCCAAACACAATCAGAGACACAGTGTTATTTATTTACTATGTGTGTGTGCAACAGTCTCTGCCTTTATCTATTTGTGGGTTATGGGTAAACTTCTTAAAACTGCCTCTTCTTCTGCAGTGGCCCAATATTGTTTGTTTGTTATTCCCAGGCACTCTGAAACGATCCAGGAAATGCAGCAAACACCACAGCCTTGGTTTCCATCCTGTCCAGTATCCTATGTCTGACAATAGTTAGAAGCAGCTGCAAGATTTGTTCAGTTGATAATTACAGTATGTTGTGTTTAGCAAACTCACTGAGAGGCTGTTGATGTCTGGAAAGTATGAGTGATGAATCTTATAATTTACCATTTGTAGCTAATATAATTGACTTCTGAGAACAAAGGTAGGTGTGAAGAAGTTGGATGTTGTTAGACTAGGAGACCTCTAGAGGTCCCTTCCAGTCAACATTTCTGACTGTGGTGTTTCTAGAAAGGAATTTACATTCCTTCTCTAATTCTTTGTTACTTGGGCCCTACAGGTAGTTTGCCTGCTCCTTTTCTTTTCTGGTACAAGTGGCCCAAATGCTTTCCCTGTTGGTGTAGGGACCTGTCACTGATATCCTGACAAAACGTACTGTACAGCAGATGTGTATGATAGCAGAGGCAGGGCTTTGGTCTGGAAGTCCCCTTATGTTTCTCTTTTGTTGGCTTTTCTGGACCACTCATAAACACTGTAGTGTCTCCTGGCAAGCTGCTTTATAGTTGACTTCCTCATGATGCTATCATTTGAATGATTTGAATGCCTGTCTTAGGAAACAAGGAATGTCCATTTTGTATCCTACAAGGGAGGGAGAAGAGCAGTGGGATAATAGAGATGTTAAACGAATCATCAAGCTGAACTCATTAAATGCCTTTCTTCTTTCACCCTCATCTCTTGTAGACCTTAATAGGGGTTCTCATCTGTGCAGTGACTGCACTTTGAGGACCTCACCAGGACAGAGGTTATGAGAGAAGGCAGTTGTCTCCAGGGATGGATGCTCAGGATTGTCCTGAGGTGAGAAGACAGGTTTCCCACGGAACTGCTGCTGACCCAGTTTTGTTCTCTCCTGTCATAGCCTTTCTTTAGACTTCTGAACCTGCGCAAGCTGGGTCTGAGTGACAATGAAATCCAGAGACTTCCGCCTGAGGTTGCCAACTTCATGCAACTGGTGGAACTGGACATCTCCCGTAACGGTAAGGTCAAAGCTAAATGGGGAGTGGGTGTCCCACAGCCCTGCTTCTCTCAGTGTAGTAGTACTACCCTGTGCACTCATGTTCTGGAAGAGGCAGTACCCTTTCACAGTCCTGCAGAGTGATCTCTTGTGGGTCTGAAGCTACGAAAATATGGTTGTCTTACTATGTCTTAGGCTGTCACTGGTACCTGGTGTCCTATTTTCCACATGCTAGGCTCTTTTCAAGCCTTTTTTTTTTCCTTTCCCATATTTTTTCTAGACATTCCAGAAATACCTGAAAGCATCAAATTCTGCAAATCCTTGGAAATCGCAGACTTCAGTGGGAATCCTCTCTCCAGGTAGGAAGGCATATGCAACCCTTTTGTCCAGCTGAGAATGAGAGTTGAAGTTCCTCATTCTCCCTAGCTTTGTCTGGTCTTCATCTTGCAATTGTCTTCCCTTGAAGTCAAGGCCTAGGATCACCCTGCCTTTGCCAAGACCTGCAGATGTCTGCTCTCCTGACAGGTGGAACACTCAGCATAGGGAAGAGCTGGTGTGTGCTCCCTCTTCTGCAGGGCCTATGGCTTGGATTAATGAGTCTTTAGTCATACTATTGCCACTGGTGTGAATGGTGAGGATTTTTGTCCTCTTAAAATAAATCTGTTACTCCCTCTCTACCCCTTCACCCTGGTGCACAAACCAGAATGGATGTGGACTTGTAGTACAGAGGAGTAGAGAAAGGCCTGCATGCTATCCTCTGCTCTCTGTCAGTCCTTTTTGCTCTCTGTCAGTCCTTTTTGCTCTCTGTCAGTCCTTTTTGCTCTCTGTCTTCTTATTTATAACTGAGGATGGCCGTCCTTTGAACTCTGTGTTTGGTCCATTTCCCTGATATGTCGGTGCCCAGAGCTATGTCCCAGAACAGGGCTCTCTGTGTTGTCTCTTCAGTCTTCTGTCTCTACAGCTCTTAATCCATAATGTTTTGGGAATTTAAGTGTGGCTCCTCTGCCTTGGTGAACCATGCTTTCAGGCACTGGTGTCTTGATGCATTGTCTGCCAGGGTCCCTGTAGATGCCAGTCTGAGTCCAGATGCCTGCTGCCCTTTGTGCTCCTGGGCAAGCACTGCCCAAGTTGCCCTTTAAATGGAGTTAACTCTCTGCTTCCCTCTTGTGGTGCCAGACACTGCCAGAATGGGACAAGCTTTTCAGTCGGTGAGAATCCCTGTACAACAGGAATGACCAGCACTTCTACACTAGAAGTTATTTGTCAGAGTCCTTTTGTGGCCCAGAGCTGTAAGATGTGTGTCATGAGCAGTGGGGCAGGGAAGCTCCAGCAATTGCTTGTGAACAGCAAAGGTTTTCTCCTTTTCACGGGTCTTTCCCTGTTCTATTTCACATTAGAGCTGTAAGGATGATACTACTTGGTCTCAGGGAATGCTGCAGTGTCATCTGCAGAAATATCCTTAGGTGTGCATTTGGGTTACTTGTTAGCCCTACCTGCTTCAAAGTTTAAATGATCACATGGCATAATTTAGTCTGGGTTTTGTGCCTGAGTAGTGCAGGGCCAAGTTTGCACACTTGGACATGTAGTGAATTCGGTGCAAGCAGGTATTGTTGCCTTGGGAATGGGGCATATTCTGGATCAGGAGCCAGGGTCAGAGTTGGTTCCTGCTTTTCTCCTTTCCACATGTTGATACCAACTGGGGGGTAAGACTGGCTTTTTGGGGATTTAAGTGAGGAATTTAGGGCTTGTTTTGTGCACAGAATTAATGGTGTGTTGTTTTGTCATGCTTTCACAGGCTTCCAGAGGGCTTCACACAGCTCAGGAGCCTGGGCCATTTGGCCTTGAATGATGTGTCCCTGCAGAGCCTCCCCAATGACATTGGGAAGTGAGTATGCCCCTGTTCCTCACAAAGGGGTGGAGGGTTGGGGTGGGGACATTAGCAGGAATTGGAGGGAAAGAGTGTGCCATCGCAGTTACAGCTTGCCACTGTACTAAACATACTTTATGAGCACCTCTAAGCATTATTCTTGTCAAAAGACAACCTTTTTAAAAAGGTTTCTTTCCTGGTCTTAGCTGCTTCTTCTCCTCTGTGGTCTGTGGCACAGGGAAGGAGTGCATCCAGGCTTCTCAAATCCTCTGTCTTTCCTTATTTTATGAGTGCCCATTTGCCCCTTTCCAAACAGGTGTGGTCTGTCCGATGATGTTGAAATGATTTATGCTACTAGCAAATGGCCAAGGCAAAGCCTATGGGGCCTTGCCCGTGGGGTGCAGTGCCTTTCCCATGGGGTTTGGCTTTCTACACATGAGGGATTTCATCTTTTTGGCCACACAGTGCTGTATGGGATACCACATTTCCTTGTCCTGAGTTTGAGCACAGTGTTGTTTCACCATAATTTTGCAATAAACAGTCACCTTCATCAGAAGTCATTTCAGATCCTCTTTGTTTTTTGTTTTCCCCTGTCATCTCTGTTTATGTGTACACACTCATGGATATACATTTGTGCAGGTCATGAGGGGTGGGTCCTAAGGGATGGGATATGAGCATTCCTTGTATCCCTGAAGCCTTATTCAGCGAATCTGGCTTTCTCGCTCCCTTTTCTCTTGCAGTTTGGCAAACCTGGTGACTTTGGAGCTACGTGAGAACCTGCTAAAGACTCTCCCCACGTGAGTGTCTGTCTGGTGGCTTCAGGAGTCTCCTGCCTGATCATTCTTACTGATTCCGCAGGGACTTGCTGTTTCTGTTGTACAGGCTCTAGCACTTTGCTTGGGAGGGCTCAAGGCTTTGCATAAATTAGCTGCATCTTGCTGGATTTCTGTAAACTGGGGTGAGGAGGGAGAGAGGTGGTACAGGGCTTAAGAGCAGGGAAGGATGTTCAAATTGATTTGGAATAGACACGGTTTCACAAGAAAGCTGCTGGAAATGGTGAGAACCGTTTTTCCTGGAGAGGTGGAGCAGATGATGGATTCTTTTGGAAAAAGAGAGAAAAATATATTGATGTGGGTATAGGAAGAATTCTGTATGCAGTGAAATTCATAATTTGAAGAGCAGCAGAATATGGCTGAAGATACATTTTTGCTTCTGACATCTCTGTTTTCTTGGGTATCCCTTCTGATTGTTTTGGGTCAGCAGTTTGTGGGACTGGGTGGGATAACTGGCTTTCCTGCAGCAGACAAAAAAATAAGCCAGCAAGAGGGAAGAGGTAAGTCGTGTTAAATGTTTCAGGGAGTTAGGGACAGAGATGAATTACTGGTAGAGGATCTGGTTGGTACAGCTGTTGCTATCAGGTAGATAGGATGTGGAGAACTAAGGAGTCTGTACATTAATCTCTGGTTTGGAGCCCACGAGGGTTGTTTGTTGAGTTTTCTAACCTACATTAGCCCGTCAGCTTGTTTTCTGCCTGCTTATCCATCCAGCTGATGATCCCCCAGTCTTCCTTGAATATATGTTGGAAGGGAATTCTACCTGACTTCTTTTGAATAGCAGTGTGTTTTGGGGCCACACAAACTCCTCGGTGTATGTGTGAAGCATGCAACTATTGTCATCTTTCCCCAGTGCCCTCTTACTTTTCATGGCAAGTATTCAGTTTGGCTACCTTTACTTTCCCCTTTGCTCCTCTGCTTTATTTAAAAAAGAAGGCAAAGGAGGCATATGATGATACAGTGTTCAAGCAAGGCTTTGAGACTCTAAGCAGTTAGGGCTTTAGTCTGGCTTCTTCTGTGATGGCCATGCCTCCCTCACTGTGAGATGTTGCCTTGACGCAGGCACATGCTCTTCCTGATGGTTATTTTCCTCTGGGACCTCAAGAACAGGCTTTATATGACATCAGTTATATCTGCTTGTAGAATTCATGTGTCAGCTTTGACCCAGAGGACAAGACACTTCCAAAAAGGAGCTGAAATAGTCTGCACTGGTCATCTCCCAGGCTTCATATCTGGTGATTACACAATGTAGAAGCATAGTTCAAATTAACACTGTCATCTTGTCTCTGATGCCAGTGTCACTGGATCTTTTCTGCATAGTTGTTGTCAGCATTAACACCGTGTCACAGAAAGGTGATGTTAAGAGACCAGCTGAGGTGGCCCCACATGGAATATAGCCACAAGGGAGAACGTGAGAGCCAAAGCTCCTTATGCCAGGCTGAAAACAGGCAAGCAGGAGAAATTTGGGTCCTGGTGTTGGGACCCACTGCTGTCTGTTCCATGTGTTCTTTGTGTTCCTACAGACAGGTACCACCACTGTGATACACCATATAAATGAAGAGGTGCAATAGCTACATCCAAAGTTGGGCTTTCAGACTGCAGTGAAGAATGATCCCAATGGGTTTTCACCATCTAGGAACCAGCAAGTATCTGGAGTTTAAGAAGTCGTTCTGTGACCAAACCCTTATGGTTTCTGGGGAGATCTCTCATGCCCAGTGCTCCCTTGTTTCCCTGTGTTAGATTTGTATGCTATCCAGCAAGATACTTGTAGCATACTATGAGTTTTTGGGTTTTTTCTCTGAAAGATAAGTCCAGGCTTGATACTTATTCTGCAGTGCAATTCCAGCATCTTTTCATCTTTCCCCAATTCCCCAAATTCTGCTTTTGGATGATTTCCAAAAGTAGAAAGAGGATCTTGAAGGCCAAGGCAATTCTCATCAGATTGGTCAGTCAAATATGAGATCGAAATCAATGGCCAAAGGAATTTCAGTGGTACTGTCAGGTACCCTGCCCAGGTCTGAAGCTCTTGTACTTAGTCTGGTTGCAAACTGTGCCCAAGAATGGCTCTAAACAAGTCCAACTGATCTTGCCAAAGAGTAGAACGACTTACCGAAATGGATGATGCTTTTAGTTTTCAAGGATACTGAGCGCAGTAGGTAGATGGGCTTCAATACTGTGAATTTGTGACTGCATAATGCATTAGTGTCCTTTTGATTTTTCTTGTTGAGCTCCTTAAAAGATCCAGCTTGCAGTGACCTTTACTTGTCAAAATTTAATTTCATTGGTTAGTCTTCTGCTGTCAACTGAGTTCTGAAACAGTTCGTCTTGTACAGCTGATTATTACTCCTTATCTCTCCCATGCAGAGAGGACACAGCTTGCAATAATTTGGGAAGGGTATTTGTTGACGTATTCTTGTGGAATAGTGGAGGGTGGTCTATACTGAGGCATTTTGCAAGACCTTGTATATCAACATGGATTCCACATCTCACTTGTTCTTGTTTTGGGAATTCAAACGGTGAAGGTGCAGAGGGACAGTCAAGGCTGCTTCACCCTTCAGAGAAGTCAAAGAGCAATGTACAGTCATAGTGAGAGACTGCTATACAACAGAATCCTTTTGATGATCCTGTTGATAAACCTTTGCTTGAGTTAATATAATATCTCAAAATCTACTGCCACATAAGGTAAGAACTTGCTTTTCTTGTGTAGCCCAAATATTTTTATAGCCTGGCCCAGGCAAGACAGATCTCTTCTATTGCTTTCTCACAGATCTGCAGCCCCCAACTTCCTTAGCTTGGATGGTGTTGAGATGTATAGCTCTATTTCTGGAGAAATATAGTGATTTCTATATTAGGACAATTCCTTATGAAGAGAATAAGAAGAAATGAAGACCTTCCCTACTGGGGAAGTGGGCAGGGCTGAGATGACAGTTCTGCCCTAGTGTAAAGTGAGAGACAGCAACCCGTGTGGGGAAGGGGGAGTTGGGGTTGGAGTAGATGGGGGTAGGACTGAGAGCTTGAGGACACATGATCACCTGGGCCATGTCAGAAGAACTGAATCCTGGTTTTGTGGGGTTGCAGGCTGCAGTCTTTTATATCACCAGATTGTAATGTGTTTTGATACTCAGGGCACATCCTTGGACCACCAGTGTTGACAGGCTTTGGTTCCCATGCAGGCTTCTCGCAGTATCTTGCTTAGTGAGCTTCTTGTCTGTACGTCTTGACCTCTTCTGAGATATCATGCAAGTGTTGTCTTTCCCTTTCTCTTAAGCAGCATGGGCATCCCATTTGGGGAAACTGAGGCTGTTGAATTTGTCATTCCTGCCTCTCCCTGCAGCTGTGATCCCCTTGCCCCATAAATATGTTTTGTCCTCTGCTGACCCTCTCCTGTTATCTGTTAGTCTGTGCCCAGGTCCCCATCCTTGCTACAAAAATGGGCAGCAATTTTAAGGTGTGGCTTGTCATCTGTCATGTTTTGCTCAAAGAGTATTTTATGGTGGGAGGGGGAGAAGGCAAATTGGTGACAAGAGTGGAAACTGGCAACTTGGGGACTGCTGGTACTACTGAACCCAATTTCCTGGTGTAGATGGTTTGGCTTGTGGAAGGGTACTAACTCCCCTAAACTGCTTGGCTCAGGGGGACTATGAAAAAGGTCAGGATTGCCCCACCTGTTTTAGAAGTTATTAAAAATTATGTCATTTGTGAGATGTGTGTCCCAGATGCTAACCTTCTGTTCGTTCGTTCTTTTTTTTTTTTTTCTTTCTCCCTTCCCCTCTCTGCTCCCTGTATCTTGCAGTTCACTCTCCTTCCTTGTCAAGTTAGAACAGTTGGATCTTGGTGGCAATGACCTGGAAGTACTGGTAGGTGAGGGATGGTGGGGAGGGAATATGGGTGGTTGGTAGGGGCAGAACCATGTCCCTCTGTGGAAGCAAGTGGTTTTTCATCTGAAATGCAAAGAAATAGACCTGGAGGTTGTTTGGGAAGATTCTGATCTGCCCACCAGGGCCTAGTCATTGTTCCCAGCATAATGTTCTCTTCATGTGTTGGCCCTTGTGTCTTGCTTCCTACTGTCCTCATGCACAACTTGCTCAGCTCTTTCCAAGCGCTTTTGCACTGGGATGTTAATTCTTGCTATCTCTCTGCCTTAAGGGTCTTTCCTTTCCAATGAGTCTCTGTGGTACTTCCTTTCTATTCTGTGTTGCACTGCCCCCAGCTGTTGCTTTTCACTTCTGCTAGGCCAACTTTCTGCCTTTCTCCCTTCTGATTTGATATCTCTACTACAAAGTGCAGGACCATTCCACGTTGTTCCTGGCAGTGAAGTCAGCCAGGCATGGGGTGTGTGCCCTCTGGGCTGAGGTGCCTCTGTGGAGGGCTCTGAGCGCAAGCGTGCTGAGCGCCAGTGCGCAGTCTTGAAATTCAGCTTGTCTTGACATCCAGTGATATTCTTTAATTTTGCAGCTGTGGATTAAGCTGTTACTGAATCCTGCTCTTAATGTTCTGGAATGCTTTTTGGCAGAAACCCACCTAAATTAGGAGGCAAAGGAGTTCGTGCAGCTTGCTATGCACAAGGCTGCAGCTTACTTGTGAGAACAGTTGTCTGACACTTGAACCACACTCCAGTGGTGCATTAACTCCAAACCCAAATGCTAATGAGTGCGTGTGGTGTTTGTGGAGTGATGCTATGAACGTATGTCTACCACTGCTGGTGGTAATGCTATATCATGTTGAGTTGGCCAGTGTTATGTATTCCAAATGTTTGTTTTCATGTCCGAGAGGAGGCAGAGGAGCAAGACTCATTTCTTCTGTAAGGCCAGAATTTCCAAAACCCTGTTAAGTTCTTGTCTTGCTTGCTACCAGACAGTCCATGCTGTTGTCTTCCATTTCCTGTCGGGACCTTCTGCAGCCAGTATGCGGTCCCAGACGTTTACAAACACGTGTTGCTATATTGTGGCACACCAACACATTAGCTTCATACACCATTTGGTGAATGGTTCTAGGAGGTGTGAAAGCAATAATGTCTAGCTTTGCAGAGGTGTGGTGTGATTTGTAGCATCTTAGAGCAGCTTCTCCCCTGTGGAAGGGACTGATGCTATTACTGTCCTGCTCTGTTACAGCCAGATACTCTGGGAGCGCTACCAAACTTGCGTGAGCTTTGGTTAGACCGGAACCAGCTCTCAGCCCTGCCTCCAGTGAGTACCTGTTCAGGGCCATTGATTCACCACTCTGCTCCCCTCCTCAGCTGCTCCCTCGAGCCGTAGTGTCTCCTTTCTGATCCTAGGAGCTGGGCAATCTTCGCCGCTTGGTCTGTCTGGATGTGTCAGAGAACAAGCTGGAGCAGTTGCCCAATGAGGTCAGTGGGCTAGTAGCACTGACGGACTTGCTCCTGTCACAGAACCTGTTGGAATGCATTCCAGATGGGATCGGTGAGTATTGTGGGATGGGGAATAGTGTGGGACTTCACTGCCTGGGCACCCTCCTGGTGGGGGGGCTTCAGGCAAAAGTGTATGTAACAAGGCATTAGGGCTTGATGGACATAGTCACAGTAGTTGAGTGCAGAAGCAGTAGGTGATACTGGTGAGCAGAACTGTACAGGACGAGTGAAGGTTCTTGATCTGCATCATGCATGGGTGAAACCTGGGAACAAGCCTGGTGGGGAAGAAAGGTAGTACCTGTATTGTTATGTTACAGAATCCCTGATGGGAGGAATTTTGGCCAGATGAACATAGAATACCATCATTATCTCCGTGGCATAGTTCACACCTAGCTTGTTGCCCTGGCCAGGTCAGCTGAAGCAGCTCTCCATCCTCAAGGTGGACCAGAATCGGCTGACAGAGGTGACAGAGTCAATTGGGGACTGTGAAAATCTGTCAGAACTCATCTTGACAGAGAACATGCTGACAGTAAGTACACCAGCAGCCACCCTGCCTCTCCTGTTCAGTTTAGCCACATGCCAGGGATCTTTTCCCTACTTCTGGCCTCTGAGCCAGCTTCCTGAGCACACTCCAGCTGCTCTCCCTTCAGCTGCTTTGATGCACAGAGTTTCACCTAGCTCATGGGCTCTTGAGAAGACCCTGGTGGAAGCTGCTTTCTCTCACTGCTTTTTTCTCTGAAAAATTCTCTAGGATAGCTACGATGCTGGCTCTAGGACAGTCAATCTTGAAGCCCATCCAATCTGATGGGAGCAGGACTACGTCAAAAGCTGCATTTAGCAGGGACTCGAGGGACCATGGAGTAGTGTAATTTAAAATGGCCCTGCTCCAAACTGCTCATGATTTGATTGTTAAAACACAAGTATTGGGAACAGACAAATGAACAGGAGAAAAAGTCTTGACCAGTGGTGTTCTGAGTGTGCTGTGCTGAGGTGAAGAGTTGGCAAGTAACAGTCTGTGAACCTGAGGGAAAATCTGTCCCAAAGTTGTAGTGAGAACTTTATTGAAAACGTGTCTGTTAGGACAGAAGGCAGCTTTCTTTCCCCAGATAGTGGGCTTTATGCCTTTAGTCTACTGCTCTTATCTTCTGCAACTACTGAATCATCTCCCTCCTAGGCCTTACCAAAGTCCCTTGGCAAGCTGGCCAAGCTGACGAACCTGAATGTGGATCGGAACCGGCTAACGTCCCTTCCAGCTGAGATTGGAGGCTGTGCCAATCTGAACGTGCTGTCCCTGCGAGACAATCGCCTGGCCCTCCTGCCACCAGAGCTTGCCAACACCACTGAGCTTCATGTCCTGGATGTGGCCGGGAACAGGTCAGCAGCAGGAAGGGTGAACAGGGTTGTAGGCACGTTCCTAGGGAGGCTGTTGTGAAGGAGCAGCATGGGTTGGTCCCTGGTGTGTTTTGGGAGGCACTTGATCTGTGCTGATCCCAGGATCCGCGGTTTGGAGAAGCCCAACTAGCTGCTTAGGGCTCTGGAAGGAGGGTGTGTGTCTCAGAAGCTTTGCCTGTTAAGCTTTCCTCTCTGTTACTTGAATACAGGGTAGAACTAATGCAGAAGTGTGGAGGCATTTTGCCATGCGTGAAATAAAGATCAGGGGAAATCCCTGGTCCGCTGACTTCCTTCCTGCAGATTTTGTAGTTTTGTGTCATCGGTCCTCAGGTGATTGGTGCCAAAGCCTTGTTTGTGCCGTGCGCAACACCACAGTGTGCAAATATCTGTGATCTGTTCTGAAAGATTCTGCAGATTTTAGCTGCAGTTCTGTTAGCTGAGGCTGGTATTTTTGTAGCAGTTGGAAGCTGACCAGAGCTTCTGTTTGGAACACTCTCTGTATACTGGTCTATGAAAGCATAATTTTTCTGTCTTCAAACCCCTCTTCAGAGTTCACCATTTTCACATTGTCGTCCTCTGCTAAAAACTGATGGGGGTGGATTACTGGAGTCTGGTCTGAGGCTGTGGCAGAGCCATGTGCAGCACGAGCCAGCTGCTTCAGTGTGTATGAGTGAGGGATCCTGCAGTGACTTGGCTCTGTCCCTCTCTGATGCAGATGAGGCAGTTTGCAGCTGAGTTGAAGTTCCTTCATTACCAAGTAAGTTTAACCAGCAGTTCTTCTTTTCTTTTGCAGACTGCAGAACTTGCCATTTGCTTTGACAAATCTTAACCTGAAAGCCCTGTGGCTGGCAGAAAATCAGTCCCAGCCCATGCTGAAATTCCAAACAGAGGATGATGAAAAGACAGGAGAGAAAGTTCTGACTTGTTACCTGCTTCCCCAGCAGCCCTCTCCTAGCCTAGGTAAGAGACTGCATTATGAACGCTGTCTGCAGTACGGTGGACTCTGCAGAGAGTGCTGTAGGGAAGAGGCCTTGAACCTTCCTCTCTGCTTGGTTAAACTGTTCTTCGTTACTGTGATACCTGTGGCAGACCTAGGCTCCTGAATGGCTGGTGGCAACTTTCCAAGGCAGAGATTGTTAAAACTGAGAAATTGCTCCTCTGCCAGGTGGTAAAGAAGCAGCAGCCAAGTCTTGAAGTCTTCTGCTTTGATCCATTGACCAAGTAATTCATTGTCTGTAAGGTTTGCTTCCTGTCATATTGATATTCTTGTGTCAATACTTCTGATTCATGCCTTAACCCTACCTTTTTCCTTAGTTCTTGGGTAAGGACTGCTAGAGCTGAACCATTCAGGTCCTTTTGTAGGGGCTGCTGTAGATCTGGTGGGAGATGTACAAGAGGTGACAAGATCTGGAGGCTACATCCTTTGTCCTCAAGGTCTCTGTGGTTTGATGCCATAGGCAGATACAACAGAAGTGCGCTAATGCATTGAGAACTGTCTTTCATCCGAGCCTACAACCCTGCTCGTTCAGTCACTCCCACTGTGTTATCTTTCTTCCCAGAGAATCTTTTGCAGAACAGTGTGGATGAGAGCTGGACAGACACCAATTTAAACAGAGTCAGTGTGATTCAGTTCCTGGATGAGCCCAAAGTAGATGATGATGAGGAGTCTGGAGCTGAGAGACGGGTAAGAGGAAGAGTTTCTGAAGGCTTGTTAGATCCTTATGGAAATGTAGGTACATTCTAAACTTTTTTCCTAAGATGGGGAGTGATTATGGTGTTCTTGTTTCACCCTGTAATACTGCTGCAGACATGTACTGTGTTTCTGCAGTCCGAAGGGCATTTGGTGCCCTCAGGAGACAAGAAGGTATAAAAGAGAATTCCCTGAGAGCCTTTGTGCAGATTTACATTTTGATGGCTGTCCCATGGGAGTTGATCTGTGACTTCTAAACCTGTCCATGGAGCATTCAGGTAGTCCAGAGATTCTAATAGTCAGAGCACTGTCAGGACTGGATTTTAGTCGACCCCCGTCATGGGGAAGAGCTGCACAGCCAAACTCAAGCCAGGCAATCTCCACCCCTCCAAGCACGGAGCCAGATGCAAGCCCATGCTGTGGAGTATCCTGTTACTAAAGCAGCTAAACTGTAGACAGCCAGCCTCAGAAACTACAGAAGATCGTTTTGCTTTAATTGCTGATGCAAAGGGCAGTTTTCAGCAAACACTCTGTTGGTTTAAATCTCCTGCAGGATTTTTTTCCCTTTTTATCTTGTGGAGAGAAATTCTCTTGATCTGAATCTTAATAAATTGTATTTGCATCTGTCCTTGCAGCATGTATATGCTGCTGGTGTTTGGAGGTTTTGTGGGGTTTTTTGATTGTTTTTAACATTGTTATTAATTTTAGAATACTGTTTTTCTTGACTCTTAGCTGGGACGGAACTAGCTAAGCATCACAAATTCTGGTAGCATACAGGCTTGTGAGACATGTTAAGAAACACCAGAGGGATTAAGAAGATAATCCACCTGTGTGTTCCTTTAGGGGTTTCTGTGTTGACAGTTTCGCATTTACTAAGCCTGAAGCACAATTTAAAACTTCCCATCTCTATAATTCCTCCCAATCCCTCTATCAGAGAGCAGGATAATGTCTGAGAGAGAGCTCTGAAGTGTTATCTGCCTCCATTTCTTTCCTCTTCCGAGCTGCAGGCTATAATAGTGGAGAGGGCCAGATCAGATCCTGCAGTGTGACATTTAGGTCATGTCCAGCTGGGACTCTAGCACTCTGATGAAACATGTTATTTTAAGTGGTTCAGTCTGGAGGCATGGCACATGCTGCTCTGACTGTTGAATCTCCTGCTCTGAGTGTTCTTCTTTGGTAGGGCTTACAGCGCAGAGCAACCCCTCATCCTAGTGAACTGAAGGTTATGAAGAAAGTGATTGAAGTTCGGCGCAATGAGGTGCATGCTGCAAAGCCTGACACGGACCTGAATTCTCCTAACTCAGAAGTGAGTGCTGTTCACTAAGAAATGGATAATTATAGAGAACATGGAGCAGACCTGGGGAATGGGGAGGCAGTGTGTGTAAGGTGGGCAGAAAGAACTTACTTTTGGGAAAGGGACTGAGCATGGATTGCCTGGATTCCAGGGGTTGGAATCTGCCTTGTGGTGTCAGCTGGGGCCACTGAGATAGAGCAAGAGATGCAACCAGGAGACGGAGAATGGTGTAAGGGGAATTGTGTGCATTGGTACCACTTTTGTCATAACACAGGGAGAGGAAAAGAAGGCTCCGATATTCCCAGTAAAGAATGATGGGAATGGAGTGCTCGGAGGAGGCATCTTGCTGCCCAGGTGTGATACTAAGAATAAATGCCTACACAGATGGTGGAACAGGGGTGGACCTAGGTGAGATGCAGTAGGCTTGGCAGGGAAAGCAGCAGGCAGCCTGAAGAAAAAGCTGGTTCTGTCGGTACTGGATCACACCCCACCTCACACCAGTCACATTACATTGCTCCATCTGCTGCTGTGGTTTCCATCTTGACTTTTACAATCATCTTCTTAGGAGAAGAGGCTGAGCGCCATGTCAAATCGCAGTGAGGACTCCCACCTTTCCAACAGCACTGCCTCTGCTGACTTTAGGGGAGAGGAGCAGGGAGAGGAGGGAGAGAGGAGCTGGCCAAATGGGCAGGTCCCTGAGATGCGGGAGCTGGAGAAGGTGGCAAAGCCCAGAGCTGAAGAGGAGCATAAGGAAGCTGCTGACCAAGAGGAGGAAGATGTGGAAGTGGAATACAATGAGGTAGGAGCCTAGGAACTGCAGCAGGGTCATGATAAAAAGTGGAAGGACTTGAAAGTTTTAGAGAAAATGGTAAATGGAGGCACGGAGTGCGATTTGGGCATCACTGGAGGCAAATACAGGCTGTGGAAGCCAAGTGCAAGTAGACATTCAGGCAGCCTGTGGGAGCTGGGTCCGTGAGAGACTAGGAAAGGACAGTATGCGAGCCAGACAGGGACTGTGGGGAAAAATCAGGGTTACAGGTTTAAGTGCCCTCAATCCCTGGAGCTGACAGAAGACGTGTCTGAGTGAAGGAGTTGATATGGAAAAAGGCAAGTATGGTGAAATTTTAATGTGTATTCCTGCGTCGTCTTTAGCACAAAAGCAGCAACATTGGCTTTGCCTGTGTTGGTAGTGGGGGGACAGCAGGTTTCTGCACTGCCTTCAGATGTGGCTGTTACTTGAGGTTCACAACCTTTCTGGGGCTTTGCCATTGTAGCCCACTGTACACTTTGCTGAAGACACACTAATACGGAGTGAGGATGAGGATGAAGATGAAGAGCGACCATTCCCAGTGGAAAAACAGAGGCTTATCCGCAAGGACACGCCCCATTATAAGAAACACTTTAAGATAACTAAACTGCCCAAGCCAGAGGCAGTGGTGGCACTCCTGCAGGGGCTGAACAGTGATGGAGTCCCCAAAGAGGAAGAGGAGTTAGGAGGCTGCAATAACAACGCAGAGCCTGAGGATCAGGAGGAAGCGTGGGATGAGGATGACAGAAAGAATGGAACTTTATCTGCTCAGCCATCAGTGAAGGTAAGGTCTTGTGGGGAGGGGGGAATGTCAGGGGGGTGCCAGACCTCCCTTCTGCTACTTTGAACTACCAACCAGGTTGATGTAGTACCAATGTGAAAATGTTGGGAAGAGGTTCCAGCACTTCAGGAGAGACATGCTGAGGGTGGGAGCTGAAGTTTGTTCTGGGGCTCATATGATTGTCTAAGAGCTGTGCCATGTTGCTTATGTCTGACTCCTTGTGCTGCATCCAGATTCTTGCACCCTCCCCATTATGTGTGATGTTGTGTTCTGTGCTGTAAGAACAGTTCTTTTGTCCCATCACTGACAGGTTCTTCCATTCCTTTCAATCGCCTCCTCACTTGCTGGTTGTTGCACCTCGTTTGCAACAGGATGAGCTTTATCCCTGGATGGATCTAATCTCAGGCTTATGTGCAGGCTGCTTACACTTGTCTTTCCACCACAGTACTTCCTGGAGAGGAGTGGGTAGCGACAGCAGACAGGAACATGCCCTTCCTGTTGGTTCCACCCTGTGCCTGCCCCAATGTGGACGCAGTCTGAAGAAGTGTGCATTGGGATTTAGGGGAATTTGTGCTCTGGAGTTTTGCCATTACCATGGGCCACGGGGCTGCGATGGGCCTTTCTGGTTATGCTGGGGGCTGATGAGATAGGAGGTCCTTGGCTCTACTCAGCTGAATCACCATGTTTGGTTAGGGGCACACAGAGATTCTTGCTTGAGGAAGATCCTCATAGTGGAATAGGAATATACTGATGAGGGACAATGCGTGAGGTTAGACCAGTTCTTACTGAAGTTGGTGAGATGATTTTGTGAGGTGTATTTGGGAGGCAGGGATTAGGATGTGACTGAATCTCCATCATAGTCTGACACCAACAAATTTCATGGGTGAGATGGGGGTCTCTGAACTGGTGGAAGATGCTGGAGTAAAATCTGTTCTTCCTGTTACCACACACGCTCCAGACTGTTGGGATCATTCCACCCAGTGCTGGAGTGCAGATTGCTCAGGGTTAGGTTCTTGCACTCAAGTTTGCTCTGGAGCCTTTCTCTCAGTGGATGCTTGCCTTGCTGTATCTGAGCTGATACAGCTCGTCCCTTGCTCCCTAGGGATGAGACATGTAGTTTCCTTACTGTTTGTTAAGTTCTTCAGAATGAAAAGGAGTTGCTTCTGCTTGTAAGAATGTGTGAAGCCATCTTGAGTCCCCTTCATCCCAGACCTGCCATACTTGGGAAGTGCCCTCACCTAAAAAGCTTATTTTAGTCAGGGACTCAAACCTGAGGATGCCCTGACCCATTGGCAAAACCTGTAAAGTCTACGTAGGCGTTGAGACTACAGGTTTGGTGTGTGTATCAGAAAGACCTTTGTTATCGGCTAAGCTTTCTGCCTGGAAAATCACAATTTTCCTTTTTGTGGGGCTGGGTTGGATGCCTGCTCCGTAAAGGCAGATTTTTTAGCTTGCCTCCTGAGCTGTCTTCCAGAAGTGGGAAAGTGGGGAGCAGTGTCCCTGTGCAGTGGAGTTTCAAGTAAGAGGTGCTGCATACATGCATTGAAGAAGGAGGTAGGACAGGGTGTGCAGGAGGCTGAATCCTTAAACCAGAGGGTTTTTTGCAAAGACAGTTGGTTTTCAAGAGGAATTCTAAGGTTTCCTGCATTTGGGAGCAGGATCCCTGGGTGTCTAGCAGGATGCACTGTTCCACCAGAGGCTCTTCCCTTTGCAGGAGGGACCAATGGAGTTTGATTTGGCATCGCTTCATTCCTGCGCAGCAGCTGGGTGGCACCAGAGGTCCCTTTGTGCTTTTCTCCTGTGTTGTTTAATCCTTCCTTCTTCACTGAATGACTTGGTACAGAGGGGGTAAAATCAGCTAATAGTGTTCAGCTTCTGAGCTTGGTGGTCACAGCCTCAGAGTGCCAACACGGTCGAAATATGGCCTTAAAGATGCAGCTTCCAGTTAGCTGGGCCAAAGAGCGCTGACACTCTGCATGTTGTAGGACCAGGGAACAGCCCTGTCGCTGGTACTCGCTGGTAGGTGGTAATCAGGAGTGGTGTGAGTGGGGTCTGCTCTGGTGCTGTGTGGCCACACCTATCAGAGTGGTGTGCGTTTGTGTGTTGGGTGGTGGTGGTAGTGGTGGCGGGTTTGGTTTATGCTCCACTAATCCGCATGCCTCTTTGCTGGTTCCTGTCCTAACAGGGGGTGTCGTTTGATCAAGCCAATAATCTGCTGATTGAACCTGCTCGCATTGAGGAGGAAGAGGTCTGTACCACTCCTACTGTTCTCTCTCTGCCAAAAATCATTCAGTCTGCTTGATTTGCTTCCCAGGCTCACCCATTTGTTGTAGGGGAAACTCTGATCTCTCTGGGTCAAGTGGCTTCTGGACCTGACTGATCACAAACACACAATGATTGTTTCCTCCCCTGCTTTCACCTCCTTTCCCTACTTTTCCATACCTGAGGTGAGAATGGCTGCTGCAGATCAGGAGTGAGATGGAAGAAATGTAAAAAAAAACCAAAGGGGGCTGAGGTGGAAAGTTCAGTCCCTATTTGCTGTGCACTGAGGAAAGAGAAGGTGGAAGAAAATAAATGCATACTTCTGGGAGTGGTGGGTAACCCTGAAGGAGTAGAGGCCTCAGGAATCTGCTGAGTGCTGTGTATGACCCTTTGGGAGAGGGGGGAGGGTCTAACTCAGGAAACAGTGCCATTGCATGAGAAAGGTGGACTGGAGCTAATGATTCATGCATCTCATGCAGTGCCCCCCTGCCGAATCCCCTCAAGTCTTCACGTGCAGCACTTCAGGGTGTCAGAAGAGGGTAGGTGGCACTAGAGGGTCCATAAAGTCCGTGGCACATGTATGGTGTTCTGTGCCAAAGTTTAAAGTCCTATGTCTTGCTGCCTGAGCTCATCCTCTGACTATGGTGAACTTTCTGAATTTGTTTCCAAGTTTTCAGTAGGCTTGCCTGATCCTTTGGGTCAGTGGGCTATCTGCAGGCAGTGTTTCCAAGGAACTGTTGGAAGCAGAGTGCTACTGCCACTGGCAAGAGGCAGAAACTGTTGTCAGAACTAATGGCTTGCATGAAGGTTTCTTCCCTTAGGACTTTACGATGGTACCAGACCCATGCATTACATGAGAGTGCTGGCCTGGTTGTCTCTGTGAACCTGGCTCTTTGCTACTCCCTCAGATGTAAAATGGAAGCTTTTCTTTCTTGGTTTTGGAGTAAGACTTCCTGGGAGGGAGATGACAAATCCTTTCCACTTCAGGCGAAACATGAACTACTCAGATGTGGTCTTCTGTTAGCGTGCCCTGAAGATTTGTCCATATTAGCTCTAGGTCACTGAAAAATGTATTAATATTTCTTGTGTTTCTCTTTTGCGTAGCTCTTCTGTCACTCAGAGGCAAAACTGAGTAGAGCCAGGTGCTTCCTGATCCCTCATTTGGGAAACCACTGCTCTTGGTCCTTCTTTCCTGCTGGAAAGAACATGTCATGTTCCATTTGCAGAGTTTTCTTGCTCCTCGACGTGCTGTGGCCCAGGAAGCCTCAGTCTTGTATCAGGAAACAGTCTGCCTGCCTCTTCTTGGCTCCTGCCTGTGCTCCACCTGCATCTGATGGAAGTGCCTAGAACTTCTTTGTGGTGCCTGGAGAGGGTAGCTGGTTAGAGGCCCCAGGTTTGCTCTGGTGTCCCTGTAGGGCAGTCTCCTTTGCACAGATCTGTTCCCTCACTGTAAAGAGCAACGTGGTAGTGCAGCTCCCAAGGACAAGCATACTGCAGATCCACCAGATGGGTGGTGGTAGCTGAAGTTGCCCCAGAGCAGAGCAGCTTTGGGAAGCAGTTAATTGTCCTACAGCTCTGGGGCGGTGCTCAGCTCAGTGGATGGTTGCTGACCTCTCCAGTCAGTGATGCTCTGTCATTTTAGTGGAATCATGCTGGGCACCTGCCAGGACTGCAGCTCATATGGAAGATTTCTCCAGAAACATCAGTGAAAGCAAACCGTGGGACTCAGGCTGAGAGTGCTGAAAGTGAGAGCTGAACTCCAGCACTGTGCAGTTGGGTCACCTCACTCATGCTGAGAGGGGTGCCCTTGCCATCTTTCTCAGCACGTCAGCTGTGAAAAAGCAGAGTGCCTCTCAGTGAATAGGTAGATGGAGGCCAACAGGAGAAATATTCAGTGCCTTAACGACTACTTAGCATCTGAGTAGAGAATTAGCCTGGGAAGTGAGTGATCCCAGAAACAGCATCTACCTGCTGTTTCCAGGGATGATTTCATGTCCTTGAGAAAAGCATGTTATAGCTAAACCAATGGACTGGTGAAACTGAGCAAGACCATTGCAGAGCGGAGAGCCTGGTGCCCCTCGAGCAGCACAGTTTTAAGTTCATAATGCTGCTGTCGGATTCCTTGCATAATTTTATACAGCTCTCGGAGAAAATGAACTACTGATTGTGTGTTCTTTAAGCCTAAACCATAATCCTGAGCTGAAGACTAACCTTGCCAGAGTAGAGCTGGTTACATCTGCCTAACACCTGTCAGCACCCCAGCATCGGGGTGTAGGAGCCTGGTGCTATGTATGCAGCTGGTACTTCCAGAGCTCCTTTAGCTGTTAGGGCCAATGGGACTCTCCTGCAGTGAAAGAAATAATTTTGTTAAAGCACATGATATCTGATAGCGGATATCTGAATTCCACTGCTGACTCTGTTCCCAATGTTTTGTCTCAGTTTCCATCTGCACTGCAGAAATGGCTGTATCTGGGTTGTAGGGAGGCTTAGAAGCATATTCGAGCTGCTATTTGAAGGCATGAAGTTGCACCTGAAGTCCGTTTTCAGATAATTTTTGAAGACCTTTTCCAGAAAGAGCTGCTGTGCGGATTGAAGGTAATAGTGGAAAGAGGGTCCCAAATTCTGTTTAAGTGACCAATGCTTCTTTGTCTGCAATAATGGCTGATGTCATCCTTTTGTGTTTGCCCAGGCTTAATCCATCTTCTGCAGAGCATCTGAAAATATAGGAGTCGTGAAGGGCTCTGCACTGGCAAAACTTGTGCTGACTGAGGAGCTTTATAGGTGTTTGCTTTTCCCATGATGCTTTCTCCCAGCTGTACAAGGCTATCTAGAAAGGATATGCTGCTAATTTCCCTCCCTAGAAAAAAGCTAGGCTGATCTTAGATGTTCAGAGCGCCTTGACTTCCTTGCTGGAGGGTCTGCTGCTTCTGCTTAGATGTCATATCTTGTTGCTCTGAGGTCAGAAGCAAGTCAAGTCTTCTCCTTAAAGAGTCTTGTCTGGTGGAAATTGCTCAGAAATATTACCATTTGTGTTTGAATGCAGGCCTTATGCTTGGCACCACAATTACTGTTTGCCAGAGGCAGACCGTGACAGCTGAGCTTGGTCCTGAAGCAGCATCCAGTGTTAAGGGGGTTGGCCCACTTAGTGCATAGCATCGGGATGCCCTGCTGTCACAAGCAGTCCTGTTCATCTCAGTGATGCTGCTGCAATGCTGCCTTTACATTGGGACCTCTGTGCCTTGATCTGTTTTTATTGTTTACTGGGTGAGACTGCGTACTCATCAGGACATTGTCAGGCTTAGAATTCTTATGTAGCAAATATGATATTTCCCGGAATGTGACCTGTAAATTTTAAACTCTGAAAAGATTAATAAACTTCTCTTGTAAATATCAAGAAAGATCGTGTCACCTGTATTTGCTCAGCTGGCTTGACTAGAATATACTTTCTGACAAAGCAGAATCCTCACGAAGTTATGAAAAGATACAACACTCTGCTTTCTCTCATTTAATTTTTTAAATAACTAAAGTTCCCATTGAGCAAGAAAAAATATGCCATATTTTCTGTTTGAATTTGTCTGGCTTTTAATTTATTGCCATAGGAATGTTTCTGTGACCTTTTCCTACTGGGCTGAAGGGCCCTGAGAATTCTTTCGTATGCTGTGACCCTCCAACAGCTTGGAAGTAGGGATTCTAATCTCCTCTTGTAGTTGTGCAACTTCCCATTCAGGCCTATTAAGGCACAGTTTGAATACGATTCACCTACAAAGTGACAGAGATTACTTGTGTGATTGCTGCTTATTCATCATAATATAATCAGTGTCAACTGCAAATTTTATCTGATCTGGAGCTTTCTTAAGGACCAAGTAGCAAACTGTGGAATGATTTCTCACACAAATGCAGAACTATCTGCAGAGTTTGCTTTTACTGCTCTAAGAGTGTGGCACAATCATCTGGTTTGCTTTCTCAAATAGAAAGAACAGAAAGCAATAGAGGAGTGTTTTTAAAAGAGAGAGAAGATACCATGTTTAAACAAAACACTCCACTGCAAATCTGATTTTTGCTTCTGAAGTAGGAAAATGCAATGTATATATTAGATATGGGTCTTGTTGCTTAGGACGAGGGTTATCAAAAAAATTTAGGCATTAAAATAACCCCTGTAGAAATTATTGGGGCTTAAGCATTTGCATGCCTTTAAAAACTGGTCCCTATTTGCAAGCTCAATAGTATTTTCTGACTGTGTCTTTCTGTGGAGAAAGATAACTCCTAGAATAGTTTCGAGACTTTGTGATGGAAGACAATCACCAGCTTGGATCCGGGAACTGAAATGAGGCAAGATTGGGATAGGTTGCCATTTCTAGAAGATACGCGTTAGCCAAGAAAGCACTCTGCTCAATTCAGGAGCAACAAGCTAAATTTATGATGAAGATAACATAGATTTTTTGGAAGAAATCCTGAAGTCAAGTCTCCTACCACCACTAGCAACCAGATACTATACTCTATTTCATAAGTCAGTCAAACTTTTTATTAAATGTAGATTATTTCTTCCTGTTACTCGATGTGTGTGCATACGCTCAGGTTCCTCCTATTGGGAGAAAACAAAAAATTCTCCAGATTTCTACTTCTTGAATGATTAAAAAACTTACTTTCAAGCTGAACTTGCATTTGTTAATTCCTTGTTTTCATTATATTTTTATCTTGGAAAAATCTCTTTCCTGCTGCCTGACCCTTTTTCTGCTTGTCCTTGGTATATATTTATGGACGTCAGTCACAACGCCTTCTAGCCTTCATTTTGCTAGATTAAAGAAACCAAGTTTTTCTAGTGTTCTCTTGTAGGATAGATTTCCATTCCCTGTCTTTCTCACTGCCTTTTCATTCACCTGTTCTACTTGAATTCCCGTTCGTTTGACTGTGGAGAACATGACAGATTTTATTCAGACTTCAGTTCACTAAATTCCATAGTTTTTCTTCCACTTCAAATGTGGTAGTTTCTGTTCATGGATGGGAATTCTCTTTAGTTACCTAACCTTTTGTTCCTGCATTCAACATCAAGGTCCTCGGTGAGTTTTATCCTCCATACTGATGGTGTACTTAAAGATGTCTCTGCTTGTAGGATTTAAAATAAGTGATGCCAGGTTTAGTGCAAGAATTTTCCATTTATCTCGCTGTCACCTTGGACAAATGCTCTCATAGAATCGTAGAATCCTTGAGGTTGGAAAAGACCTCTAGGATCATCAAGTCCAACTGCCAACCCAACGCTACTATGCCTCCTAAACCATGTCCTGAGGTGCCACGTCTACACGGTTTTTGAACCCCTCCAGGGATGGTGACTCCACCACCTCTCTGGGCAGCCTGTCCCAGTGCTGACCACTCTTGCAGTGAAGAACTTTTTCCTAATATCCAATCTAAACCTCCCCTGGCACAGCTTGAGGCCGTTTCCTCTTGTCTTATCTCTTGTTATTGGCAGAAGAGACCAACCCCCACCTCACCACAACCTCCTTTCAGGGAGCTGCAGAGAGCGATAAGGTCTCCCCTCAGCCTCCTCTTCTCCAGACCAAACCCCCCCAGCTCCCTCAGCCGCTCCCCATCACACTTGTTCTCCAGACCCTTCCCCAGCTCCGTTGCCCTTCTCTGGACACGCTCCAGCACCTCCATGTCCTTCTTGTCCCGAGGGGCCCAAAACTGAACACAGCATTCGCGGTGCGGCCTCACCAGTGCCGAGCACAGGGGCACCATCCCTGCCCTGCTCCTGCTGGCCACACTATCGCTGATACAAGCCAGGATGCCGTTGGCCTCCTTGGCCACCTGGGCACACTGCTGGCTCGTGTCCAGCTGGCTGTCAGCCAGCACCCCCAGGGCCTTCTCCTCCGGGCAGCTTTCCAGCCACTCTTCCCCAAGCCTGGAGCGTTGCATGGTGTTGTTGTGACCCAAGTGCAGGACCCGGCACTTGGCCTTGTTAAACCTCATACAATTGACCTTGGCCCATGGATCCAGGCTGTCCAGATCCCTCTGCAGAGCCGTCCTACCCTTGACCAGATCGACACTCACAGCCCAACTTGGTGTCATCTGCAAACTTACTGAGGGCGCACTGAGTCCCCTGATCCAGATCACTGATAAAGTTATTAAACAAGACTAGCCCCAAAGCTGAGCTCAGGGGAACGCCGCTTGCGACCGGCTGCCAGCTGGATTTAGCTTCGTTCACTACAACTCTCTGGGCTCGGCCATCCAGCTGGTTTTTGATGCAGTGAAGAGTGCACCTGTCTAAGCCATGAGCCGCCAGCTTCTCTAGGAGGATGCTGTGGGAGACAGTGTCAAAGGCCTTGCTAAAGTCCAGGTAGACAACATCCACAGCCTTTCCCTCACTCACCAGGTGGGTCACCTGGTCATAGAAGGAGATCAGGTTGGTCAGGCAGGACCTGTCTTTCATTAAGCCATGCTGGCTCGGCCTGATTTCCTGGTTGTCCTGCATTTGCCCGAGTCTCCTACTGTGCTGTCTGCCCTTAGCAGCACAACGTTGAAACAGATTTTAGAAGAGAGTTGTAAATTCTCTAGTCTCTTCAGTTTTTTTAATTGTGTATTAAATGATGGGCTAAAATGGACTTTAGAACAGTAAGAAATTATTGGGCTGAGAGGTGTTTCTAAGTGAAATTTTTTAGTCAGAATGATGCAAAATGAATGACTATATCAATGATTTTACCACACAAAAAGAATCAATAAGTATAGGAATAAAAATTCTTTATTGTTGAAGAGAGGAAGAAATATAATGTGTTTCAGTGTCACTCATTCCAGCTGAATCTGCAGGACTTCTATGTCTAGGTTTTTGTCCTATTTCCAGTTCTGGGAATGGTTCAAGGCTCAGTAGCTTTGTCTAATATTAATTTTGTTTCTCTTTATCTAAGAAGTTGAATGTTTTCATTTCCAGAGGGACTCTGTCCTGTTGCATTCCATAGTTTAGCCAGTCCAGTTCCTTTCAGTATCCCCTCTTGCTGTTTGTGTTTCCTTGCCTGTGTCAAACCTGGGTGCCCATTGTGATGAGAAGGAAGTACTAGCTTCTTAAATCCCTATTTCTGGAATGTGTTAGTGAAAGAACCAATCATAGAATCATAAAATAGTGCAGGTTGGAAGGGACCTCAAAAGGTCCAACCTTTTGTGGGAAGGGGAGCCTAGATGAGATTGTCTGGCACCCGGACCAATTGCATCTTGAAAACCTCCACTGATGGGGACTCTACCATGTCCCTGGGGAGTTCGTTCCAGTGAATGATTATTCTCACTTTAAACATTTTTTCTTATATCGAGAATAAATCATATCTTTATATAGGCACACATATAGAGATACAAATATTCACATATATATAATGATATATGATTCATATCTATATGATAGCTACGTATTCATATCTATATATATTCGTATCAAGATCAATCATATTTGTACGAACCTAGTTTTTTATTTATGGTTCAAAAGTCATCATATTTAATATTTTAAAAAATGCATCCTTTCTTCATCCTCACTTAATGAAATGTTGTTCACTGTTTTGGAATCTCTTTGGGGAAGAGGATCTGCAGGAGTACACCAGAGCATTTAGCGTTGCAGGTCGCCTGTCCTGTCTGCTGTTAATGCTGCTGTCAGTCATTGGGGCTTCCAAACTTCTCTTATTTGGCGCTCTCTCTGGTTAGTACTAAACTGGGTGGAGAGGTATTTAGGAAGAAGGCAGTAAAGTGCTTGACTACTCTGATCCGTACCCTACCATCTCTGCCTTGCAAGTATCCATTCCCTTGGTAACTAAAAAAAAAATCTGAACAGAGGAAGCAATAACACCAGAGCCAGAAAATCTTCAGCTCATACCCAGCAGGCTGCTCCTCTGCCAGGGCAGGATC
The DNA here is from genome assembly GCA_031468815.1 of Morus bassanus. Classification (NCBI taxonomy): domain Eukaryota; kingdom Metazoa; phylum Chordata; class Aves; order Suliformes; family Sulidae; genus Morus; species Morus bassanus. Next base: position 169,892,133 of record CM062567.1, read on the forward strand.
TTTCCTTCATGTTCCTTTTTCCGTTGTTCATTTTTAATTTAGTTCTCAACAGCTCATGCAGTAATCTCCCACCTTCCATTTGGTCACTGTTATTTTCAGCCTATCCCCTTGTCCTCACGAGTTACTGCTTACTGAAGCCAGACAGATTTAGCTCTTCTAATCTTTTCTGGTGAGTCAGTGCCTCTGGCTCCTAAACTTCTATGTGTCTCTTACATCTATGTGCTATATAATTACCCTTTCTTTTGTTGAGGTGTTCCGGGAAAAAGAACACAGAGTTGAATGTGATGTCTGTGTAAAGAGGTCTCTAATGGTGGGTGTGAGGGGCTTTCTTCAGGGATTAGGAAGCACTGACCTTAGCAAGACATGGTGAGCCTTTCAGTGGTGTCTTCTCAGGTCCTTGCAATCTGTAGTTTAGGATTTCTGGACTGTTCATACCGTTGTACTAGATACAGTGGAGCTCCTGTCTATGAAATTGTCTGATCTCTTGAATCCCTTTTATACATTTCAGTTCCACAGTATTTAGTGGTAATAAATTATGTAATTTACTTGTGCTTTATATTAAAAAGCATTTTTTTAAGCCTGCTGCTGAAATTTCGTTGGGTATCCCTAATTCCTTTGTTGTTACAAACATGGAATAATCATTTCCTCTAAAGTTATTAATGGCATGAAAAGATAAAAATGTCTATCCCTCCCCCTCCCATATTTGAAGGCTCCTAGCCTTCCCTCATATAGAACTATTAACATTTTTATTGCCAGTGATTTGGAATAAGATCAGGTCTGATGCAGCTCTCAGCAGAACCCTACTGCTTGCTTGTTCACTGATGACTAGTACTTGACCTCTGCTAGTTCTTAGCTTGTATAATATACACCTAAACCCAGCATCACATGATGTCAATGTCTTATGATAACGTTTCATGTTTTACCAAAGTTTGCTTATTAAATCTTTACTGTATCAGCCAAGTTTGGAGTCTTGTCAAAGAACAAAGAAGAGGTGTGTTTGTTTTTTGAGAAACCTAATTTTCGTAAGATTCATCTGTTTGTCATGAGTACTATTTCTGCATGCCTGGTAAGAGGCATGCATGTGCTTCAGTTACTTTTCTGGAATTGGTGCTAGGATGACGACCTGATGGTTACAGGTACCATCCTGTGTAATCTCTTAGTCTGACAGCACAATGTAAATGCTATTTCAGGGTATCAAGATTCTAGAATTTTATAAATGCTCTGTAAGCATATTGGAGATCTCAGTCAGTTGTTAGGACTCTTGGGTACATGTTATCTAGTCCTTTTGATTTTTAAAATGGTTATTCGTTATGGATTATATTAAATGGGTTCTTCAGCTGCTGTTGGAGTGAAGTGTGATTCATCACCTTCATGTGATGCATGTACATTATCATGCTTCTATCCAAATACAGATTAGAAGTATTTATCGCATGTTTGCATTTTCTGTGTTATTGTTGACAATCCAGTCTCATTTAAAGTTTCAGGTGATGTAAATGCAGGGATCAAACGCCTACAACATGCCTCCGGATGTATAGCAAGTTATAAAAAGATGCCTGCGCATGCAGAAACTTGCTCCCTTCCGGAAATAAAGCCATTAAACCCTCACTCCCTTCGGTATTTCTGGAGGAACAACTTGGTCTTTCAGCGGGTTCTGAAGTACAACAGCTCCATGCTTTGGCATGTTGAATCCTATGAAAGTCTAGTTTGCTGCCTTCGTGTCTGCTGTGCCCTTGCCAAGAGCAAGTTGCAAAAATCCTTAGCTGGCAGTTGCAAGGCACAGCACTGAATACTGTTTCAAGTTGGGCAATACTCAGATATCCCTGGCTGCTACTGAAGAGTAAGCCTGTCCATGTGTGCAACATTTCTAGTTTCTCCAGAATGGTATATTTATTCACTACAACTTGGAAAATCTGCAGAATCCAGTGAATATGTTAAAAGATAGCTACGTTAAAAATGTATGAAAAATAGGTTGAGATGGAATCAGTCCTTGTTTGAATGTGTTTCCTGGAGACGTACAGGCAGAAACACAGGTGGGACTGAGGGGGATAGAGGAGAGGGAAGGGAGATATAACTGCTTCCTTGGCTTGTGCTTTGGTGCCATCAATGATAAATGGGGAGTAACAACCCCACGCACCAGCACAGGTTGGGGCTGACCCGCTGGAGAGCGGCTCTGCTGAGAAGGCCCTGGCAGTGCTGGTGGGCAGCAGGGTGACCATGAGCCAGCGACGTGCCCTTGTGGGCAAGAAGGCCAGCGGTGTCCTGGGGTGCGTGAAAAGGAGTGTGGCCAGCGGGTCAAGGGAGGTTATCCTCCCCCTCTGCTCTGCCCTAGTGAGGCCACATCTGGAGTACTGCGTCCAGTTCTGGGCCCCCCAGCTCAAGAAGGACAGGGAACTGCTGGAGAGAGTCCAGTGGAGAGCTACGGAGATGATCAGGGGCCTGGAGCATCTCTTATGGGGAAAGGCTTCGAGAGCTGGGTTTGTTCAGCCTGGAGAAGAGAAGACTGAGGGGGGATCTTATCAATGCTTATAAATATCTGAAGGGCGGGTGTCAAGAGGATTGGGCCGGACTCTTTTCAGTGGTTCCCAACGACAGGACAAGGGGCAATGGGCACAAGTTGGAACACAGGCAGTTCCACCTGAATATGAGGAAAAACTTCTTTACTGTGAGTGTGCCAGAGCAGTGGAACAGGCTGCCCAGAGAGGCTGTGGAGTCTCCTTCCCTGGAGACATCCAAACCCGCCTGGACGTGGTCCTGTGCCCCCTGCTCTGGGTGTACCTGCTCAAGCAGGGGGGTTGGACGGGGTGCTCTCCAGAGGTCCCTTCCAACCCCCGCCATTCTGGGATTCTGTGATAAATGGGTTTCCCCCTAGTCTCCAGTGGGAGTTCAGGGAGATGACAACTCTAGGCTGAAGTGGCAGCTTTTTCAATTTTCCCACTTTTCTCCTTCTCCGGTAGCACTTTTCTATGGAAGGCATGGATGCTTGTCTGTCTGGGAGGAGTTGGGAAGAAGCTCTGGATATGTTGCCCACTTAATGAAGGTTTCCCCTTTCTGCAAAGGAAGGAGCAAGAATCAGTTAAGCAGCATGTTTCTAGGTGGGGAGTATCACAGATCAGTTGTTACGTCTGAGATGAGCTATTGCAGGGTGGCAGGTGGATCCCTGATTCTAGGGGAAAAATGCAAGAGGAGAAAAATACCCAGGAAAGTCACTGGCAAGAGTGATTGCAGGGATGGAAGCTGTGCTGTCGCTGCTGTTAGGGCAGCTGTTTGATGTGTTTCCAGAGTATCAGTCCAGACGTCATGGAAGTCAAGGCAACTCTGAAGCAGCCTTAGGACAGATGTGCTTCTGGGAAGAAATAACTTACTGGTTTAGTGCAAAAAGCAGTGTCCAGGCTCTAATGTGAAATATTGAATATAAAATTGAAAGGCCATTATAGGCTACTGGATTCAGTTCCTTCTTTCTCAGGTTCACATTCATGTAAATTATTCTTTCCACAGAATTCAAACAAACATTCACCAGTTCTGTTTCTTACCACACTGTTTTTATGGGAGAGCTAATTTGCTTTGGGAGTTTGAAATCTTCTTTGCAGTGTAAATACATTTATGTCCAATTCAAGCCCATTTGCTGCTGTTCTAGCAATGCCTTCAAGTTTATTTGGGTCTGGCTCCTCCTTGGTGTTTTGCTTTTTCAAAATATGTTGATAGGCATAAGGTTCTTAGCCCTCAGTCCAGTTGACTTTTCTGGCAAATTTCCCCATATTTTCAGTCTGGTTTCTATGAATTTGTGAAATCCATGGGTTTTATTGTTTATCTTTCAGTTAGTTTACACAATCAACTTACTGTGCAACAGAAAGTGACTTTCTGTAACCAGTGACATTGTATATTCCTCGCTCGTTAAAAATAGCAATCCTGTCCTATTGAGTCAGGCACTGAGCAAAACCATCAGCTCTCTTACTTGGAAATACCGGGATTCTGAATACTCTCCAGTCCTTGTCTGGATACCTAGTTTTCCATTGTCTTTAGAAGTTTTTGTGTTGCTCTAAAGACTTAAATCTATATTCATTACTAAAATCCAGTGAGACTGGAAGAAAAAAGTGGCATTTATAGTTAGATCCTAATAGACTTGTTCACGCAAGAAGCACTAGTCTAATCTATAACTGGTTTTAAAGTGTGCTGTCAATGACATGCAATGCTCTTTCATGACTACCACATTTATCTGTCTCACCTGAATAATCCTTGTTTTCAGTACTTGGATTTTACTCACTCTCTAGGTCTTGCACCAGAGACAATGTACTTATGGTCTGTCTAGAATCAGGGATTTCCTTGTGAAGATCCCAGCAGCTTTCTGCTATGCTGCTGACAGGGCACCAAAGGAAACGGCAAGAAGCCTAATTTTAGTTCTGCATTTCCTGTGGTGTTTTTTTGTTTTTGTTTTTGTTTTAAACTTAGCAGAATGTGAAGCCCCACAGGATGTTGCTTCTGTCATTTTAGAAAGTGAAGAAGGATTTGAAGGGAGGGATTAAGGAAAGCAAGTCTCCTGCTTCTTTTGCTGCCCACACTGTGGCCCAACCTAGGCCAAGCGGACCTGATGTTGAAGCTAGACACCTCTGCAGCAGCCGCTCTCTGTGCTGGACTTTGTTTCCAGAGAAGTGACATCTGGAGGACAGCAAATTTGGTTCTCTCCAGGAGTCTATGTACATTTCTGTCACTTACCTCACCAGCTCCTTGGTCCTTGGCCCTGACAGATCCCTGAGAGAGTCCTATCTATCCCATTCCTCGCCCTGTGTCCTACCACATGCTCCTTGTCTTCCTTCTCATGACTGGGTCAACATGAACAGTTTATGTTGGTGACCTGAATATAAGCAATTTCAGTTCAAGTTTGACCAAAAGTTTTGCTATTGGGTGTGGGCGTAATTTTCTACATAGAGGTGGGAGATAGGAAGGAGAAGAGACTTCTGGATTGCACAGCTACGCTCCTGAGCCTGCCTGTGCAGAGGGGAGAAGAGGAAGGACCCAGCTGGACAAGAGGCAGGAGCCAGCTGGACAAAGCAGATGGCTTTTCTGGAATCACACATTGGTTTCCATCAATAATGCAAAGCCAAGTATCTGTTCAGGGTATTCTGGAAGAGGTGCCATTCTTGTTACTGCACACTACGTTGGGGTGACCCTTAATCTGCCAGTAGTTGTATGGAATTACACCCCAAAGGGGAGCCATGTGGTAGAGCTGGGCTGTGATGTGAACACTATCCCTGTTTCTTTATCCAGTCCCATCCCACTGCTGCTCAGTTTACTTTGTGGTGGACATCTTCTTCTGATGTGTTCATTACAGGCAAACTGACTCTTGGTCTTGAGATACGGTTCAAGACTCAACTGTGAAAAAGGATTTGTTTGTTTAAATGTATTGTGACTTTGATGCCTTTGAGGCATGGATACCACAGCTTACACAAATATGTGAACAGATGCATGCAGATAAAGTTTACGCTCTTGTGCTCATTCTTTAAGTAGTCATCCCTTGCTCTTCAAGATGTTTTGGGCATTCTCTCGGTCTGCACTGGCGTGTAACCTGTGTCCGTTCTGCTTCCAGTTGACACTGACTATCGTGCGGCAGACGGGGGGGCTGGGCATCAGCATCGCAGGGGGCAAGGGCTCCACCCCCTATAAGGGTGATGATGAGGTAAGACCCTGGACTGTATAGTTATTGAAGCACCCACTTTCAGGGACTAGTTCTCTGTAGCTGGAGGTTGGATGTCCGTATGTATCAGCTTTGGGGCTGGGCTGGGCTTTCAGAGCAAGGTGGGAGCAGCCCTACCCCAAAGCGGGAGGCTGGCAGGACTGAGCAGGCTCTTGCCTCTGTAGCACAGCTTGTTGTACCTTCTTGCTACTGAAGGTACAACAGGGTAAGCAGAGAGCTGCCATGAGAACAGCTGTTTCTTTCCCATCTGTATCCTGCTGTACAGGACTCACAAGGCAAAGCGTATGGGGTTGTCTTCCACACATGTGGTGGCATCAGCTGCATCATGTTCTTGTCCCGCTGGAAAAGGATTAAAGTGTCGTTCCCTTTTCCGCTTTGTAACCTGTGGGGTAGCCCTGCTATGGGATTTCTGTCCCCTTTCTACCAGCTCCTGAATGGGGTGATGTGGCTGTCGTTCCCCACATCCAGTGCATGGGATTGGCAAGGGATTTCACCTTTCCCTTAAGTTGAATGGGGATGAGTAGTCTCTCTACACTTTAGAGGGTTGATGAATGGGCTCTACCTCTTCTAACAAGTAGTTTTGTTTGCAGGGCATCTTTATTTCCCGCGTGTCAGAAGAGGGTCCTGCAGCTCGTGCAGGGGTTCGTGTTGGGGACAAGCTTCTGGAGGTAAGAACTTAGCTACTGTGAAGAAGTAAATGCTTCTAATGACTTGAGGGTGGAGGGAGAAGTATGGCTTGGTATTTATTTACATCGTGCTAGTTTGTAGGCCAAATTAAGCATCAGGAGCTGTGCAAGAGCAAAACAAAATTCCCCTGGCTCAAAGAGTTAGGTGTTTAATTAACATTACGATTAATCTTTTGCTGTTTTGTAAGGACAGAAATTGCTCCTGTGGCCACGTCTCCAACAGGCTGACCAGTCAGCCTCTACACATCTGCTTTCCTGTGTGGGGCAAAAGTGGACCTTGTAAGATAACTTCTTAACCAGGGAGCCAGCCATAAGCCATACTTGCCTGTCTTCAAACTATTTAAAAGCGTGATTAATCATACAGGATTGAGATGCACTTGAGGAAAGATTGATTGCATTATGGAGGCAATAGATGTCACTACAGTGCTGGACAGAGATCAGAGGAATAAGTGGTTTGTATTTAGGGCACTGGCCTGTGTTTGTGCAATCTGGTGTGGTGTCTCTAGGTATCTCACGCAATCCTACTCACTGCAGCCTACATATTAGCAGTAGAGGCCTGGGCATTTGCCTGAGTAGATGTTCTAGTCTTTCTCACCACTTACCTGGCATTTACCATGGTAGAACTCAAATAAAGTGCTATATGGTTCTGTAATTAGAAGTTTTTATATTGCTTCATGAGAAAAACTTGATTCTGGAGTTTCAGAAGTTACCTTGTTCGCTTATGCAGTTATCATAGGGTTGTCTTGATAATTCTGTGAAGTTTAAGTCCAAAAAGGAATATGCACGTGATCTAGCCTGGTCTCTTGTATGCTTTAAGGCCTTAAGTGTCACCGAGCATCCTTGTGCTGCATGCATCATACTGCATTTTGCTGCAGAATGACTTCCAAAAGGGAGTCAGATCTTGAAGATTTTGGGAGATGAATAATTATTCCCTTTCCCAACAGTTAAATTCATGGCACCCTACTATTTCATATAAAGTAGGTCCCTCTTCAGTCACAGCTTTGGGAAAGGACTATTTTTTTCTCACCTCTGATTCACTTCCTGTGATGCCCATTCATCTATGCCTCCTGCAAAAGCGGAGGTACTCTCACAGCATAAGTCAGAGATTTGTCGTATTCCTTCTAAAAGACTGTGTTAGGTCACAAGTAAAATGTGGCTGAGGCACATCAGACTTGGGTTCCATTCTCATTGGCTATGGATTGTAAGGAATACCTCTTCACCCCTAGAGCAGGGATAGAGAGCGTTGCTCAGTAATGAATGCCATGATGGGAAGAAGCCCTAAATGCCATGAAGTGGAGGGAATAGATTTGAGCATCTAGTTTTCAGGCTGAGAGCCAGACAATCTTTCTTGTAAGTGTGTGTTAATATGAAATGAGGTAGCTGCTATGAAAAGAAGATTCTTCAGCTTCATGGGCCCCCACTTTGCATTTCCTCTGTCTTCTGATGTGGTAGTACTTTTTTTATGAAGTCAGGGAAGCAAGAGTGGAGGGAATCAGGTTGCTTCCCTGAGAGCTGCAGAACCTGGTGTCCTCCCTGCAAGTACTTTACTAGTTTTGCATGTCGGGGAAGGAAATGGGTGTTTCAGGGTATGAGGAGGTAGATATCCTTCTTGAAGGTGAACAAGAAGTTGTGTCGACCTGAGTTGTTCTGAAATGTCTTAGGGGAGATAGTTCTGGGTGAGTGGTCATCTATCAGGGAGTTTGTTGCCTGCAGGGATGATGCGGATGATAGGGAAGTTGGAGCTCTCTGTAGGGTAGAATTCCTCGGAAAGGGCCTTTGCTGTGCTTGGCAGGGGCTGCCCTGGCCTGGGACAGGCAGCATGTGTTGTGGGAGCCTCCTGTGCTGTGCAAGTGCAGGGAAGCTCCCTTGTGGGCAGCAGGTGAGGTCTGGGTACCCCTGTGGGAACAAGGTGTCGACCCAGCTCTGCAGCGGAGGAGCTGTGTTTCCGATGGGCAGTAGTTGCTGAGGCTGGAGCTGTCTGTGTAGCTGTTGGAAGAACTCCCCATGGAGGTAAGGGTTGTACCTGGCTCTGTCTGTCCCCAGGTGAATGGCGTGTCCCTGCACTGTGCTGAGCATCATGTGGCGGTGGAAGCTCTGCGTGGATCAGGAAGCTCCGTCTCCATGACAGTTCTGCGGGAGCGGATGGTGGAGCCGGAGAATGCCATCACTGTCACGCCTCTGCGCCCTGAGGATGACTACAGCCCTCGTGAGAGGCGAGGTGGTCTACGCTTCCCAGAGCGACCCGAGGGGGCACCTCCCACAGAGAGATATTCCACCTGCCTTATGCGCAATGAGAAGGGCCTGGGCTTCAGCATTGCTGGTGGCAAAGGCTCCACGCCCTACCGGGCTGGTGACACGGTCAGTAGTGATTCCCTGGGAAGGAAGGTGCTTGATCCCCGAGTCTTGGCACTACTTGTGGGAGCAGCACGGGGTCTTCCTCACCCATGGGCACGCAGCAGTGCAGCATGGCCCTGGGCTGGTGGGCCAGGCGGGCTCTGAGAGCCAGAATCTACTCCTAAGTCGGGGAGGGAGAGAAGTTCAGAAGGGGGTGGGGCTGGGGCTCATGGTCACTGCCAGTGACATTTAATCTTGCTGCTGTCCTCTTGACATATATTCTGGGCTCTCAGCCACATGAAGGCTTTGCTGCAGCTGGAGGTTTTGCAGGTGGCTCTGGAAGCAGAAGAGGGTTTGTGTGGAGTGTGGAACAAATGGGAAGTGCCAGGGCAGGGGAGGGGTCTGCAAAGGGGAAAGGGCTGAGACCTGCCTGGTGTAGAGGAACGGTTCTGGAAAGCCAAGCCCTGGTGAGGGGAAGCACAGGCTGCTCTGACCCTTCTGACTGTGTTTCAGGGGATCTTTATCTCACGGATTGCAGAGGGTGGTGCAGCCCATCGGGACGGGATCCTGCACGTAGGAGATCGGGTCATCTCGGTGAGTGTGGGTGTTTGGGGAAGGGGCATGACTCAGCTCCCTGCCCTTCCTCATACAGGGACTGTTTTTCTGTCACTGAAGCTGGATTTTGGGGGTCCTTTTTTCAGCTCCTGAGCCTTCTGGGAGAGCATTTAATCTTTGTGTTTCTACCCCTGCCTGTGACTGGTGGTGGGTGCAGTTAATGCCTCCCCCCCTTTCCCCAAGTGCTGTGTGTGGGCACTTCCCCACAGGAACAGCATGTGGCAGTCTGGGCTGCACTGGAGAGAGATGATATGACAGCACCACCCTACCTGGTGTCCCTCCGTCTGGCCCAATAGGACAGCCTCAGCGAGGAGAGCTCTGCCTCAGCACGGCGTGTGGGAAGGGAAGCCCTTTGGGGCACAGCTGACCAGCTGCCTGCGGGGAGCAGCGTGGCAGGGGTCAGCATAGGCTGAAGTGGAGGGAGGCTGCCTGAGGGCGGTGTGGAGCTGGGCAGGGTGTACTGCAGTGCTTCTCCCTGCTTTTACTTGAAACTCTGGCCCCAGTTTCCCTTCCTGTTTGTGCCAGTGGTATGGATCTCACTGCTGCCTCTAACCTCAAGTCTCTCTGCCTAATGTCTCACTTGCTCCCCCTCCTGCGGGGAGAGTCTGCTGAGTCTCCTGACCCTCTTCCCAAGCTCGCATGCTGCCTCCGAGTGAAAGCTCCTGCATCCTGGTGCTGGTGGTGGGTTTCTGATCCAGCTGTTGTGGTAAGAGCACGTGTTACCACAGAGCTGGCGTGAGTAAACACTGATACAGCCTTGTCAGTGCTGGCTTCTGTCTGCTCTATCCCTAGGCTGGGGGCTGTGTTGTATTTGCTCTGGCATAAAATTTTAGTCGAGCTCTGGCCCAGGTCTGACATCCGTATCTTGTCAGGAGACTTGAACTGGTAGAGCATCTCTCCCTCCTTGCTAGTACTCCCCCCCTCTCCCAGAATCAAGCCCTGACCCTGATAGTTGCCGGATAGCCTAAATTATTTTGGGTTTGCTCATCTTTTGATGCTCCACTGGTACAGAGGCATGACTGTGAGGCGTAACTGCAGGCACACAGCCTATCATGTGGAGTTGATTTGCTCTACCTGTGGCAAGAAGGAAACAGAAGATCTCAGAATAGAGTCAAAAGTCAGACCTGCCTCCACCACCCATTAGCAGTTCTATTTATATCTGTGGGCAGCTTCATAGGAAAAGCAGATCTAATTCCCTAGTAATAGCTTGCAGTGTCTTCAGACTGCAATTTATGGGCTCAGGGCTTATAGAATTCAGGGCCTTTGTTAGATTTTAATGTGGCTGAAGGCCTTGCTGTCATTAGTACTCTGACATACCCTGCTGCTATGATGAGTGCGGTGTTATTGCATAGGTGGGAAATATGTCCATGCTTGAGAGCACGGTCCTCTGCTCTCAAGGATGTTACCTGTGCTAAAGTGTGTATAGTCATAAAAGGTTTGGTGCTGAGCATCAGCTGGCAGCTCAAATCTTGTGCTCAGTTATGATGAAAGCAGGAACAAATTATTATCTTCCAGGAGAACACTTACCTAGTCTGGACTATTCACACGACTTCTGTGCCTTCCAGCAAGTGTCTGACTGTTGCTTCTCCAGCAGGCATGCTTCCTGGCAGCAGTTGCCATTCTGCCTTTCCTGCTGTGGGGTTAACTACTAAGTGTGATATCCACATAGCGGTAGCGTTACATCCTGAGGCCTCTCATATGGCCTCTCAGCCGGTCGAGGGAGGTGATTGTCCCGCTGTACTCTGCGCTGGTGCGGCCTCACCTCGAGTACTGTGTGCAGTTTTGGGTGCCACAGGACATCAAGGATATAAAGCTACTAGAGAGTGTCCAGAGGAGGGCCACGAAGCTGGTGAAGGGTTTAGAGGAGAAACTATACAAGGAGCGGCTAAAGTCACTTGGTTTGTTCAGCCTGGAGAAGAGGAGACTGAGGGCAGACCTCATCATGGTCTACAGCTTCCTCACAAGGGGAGGAGGAGGAGGGGCAGACGCGGATCTCTCCTCTCTGGTGACCAGTGGTAGGACCCGAGGGAATGGCAGGAAGATGTGCCAGGGGAGGTTTAGGTTGGATATTAGGAGAAGGTTCTTCACCCAGAGGGTGGTGGAGCCCTGGAACAGGCTCCCCGGGGAGGCAGTCACAGCGCCAAGCCTGACGATGTTCAAGAAGCACTTGGACAAAGCCCTCACAGATACGGTGTGAATTTTGGGGTTGTCCGGTGCAGGGAAATGAGTTGGACTTGATGATCCTTGTGGGTCCCTTCCAACTCAGGGCATTCTGTGATTCTATGGTATCTTCTTGGTGATATTTGTCCTTGAGAATATCTACTTGCTGTAAGAGATGCATGAGCAGCCGTGTGAGTTTCGCTGTCTCTGACGAAATCTGGTGATAGATTAGAGCTGTGGGGCTGCCCTGGCCCAGTGATACTGGATGTTGAGAGAGCGTCTGTTCACTTCAAAGCTGTGCCCATGTAGCATCGCGTAAATTCCCTGTTTACCATAACTCTTTTGAAGCAGTGGTTGCCCATTTTTATTGGAAAGCTTTTCAGGATGTGATGATTCCTGGGATGTGCAGTGCAGGTTGCATGTGTTCCCCTGTATATGCATGGGGAAAGCAGGAGGGCTCTCATTAGGATACAGGCGGTTTCATAAGTCCGGCAGGCAGAAGCCGATTTCCAAAGCCTAGTCTCTAGTCTCCTAGTCATGCCTCAGTTCTCACTTTGCCAAAGAATTTTTGTTTTCTTAGGAAAAGAAATACAGCACAGCTTCATACTCTTCCCCTGTACTCTTAATCACCCTGGACTTCTCTGCAGGGGAAGGACTGGGATAGCTCCTTTTTCTTTCTTAAGGGAGCTTTGAGTACATGGATTGAAGAGCCAGCCTAGATGTCTCTTCAAAGTTAACACCCCACAAAACTCACCGGTGATTGACAACTAACTCTCCAGCTTTCCCCATATTCTAGTGTGTCTTGAGAGTCATCACAGGCATCTTGAGAGTTATTTTGGTAGTGGAAGACATGAGGCAGGGAACTGCAAGGGGGGAATGCTGGAGAGTTTGAATTGTGGGGTGAGAATCTAGCAGGGAGGGTGCAGGACTGGGAGCAGTGGCTAAGGGCAGCTAGTGTTTTGGGATAGGACTAGGAGTAGACTGAAGAAAACTGATTCTGGGGGAGATTTAGGACAGTAGTAGCACCAGGTGACACATGGGGTCCTAATGAGAGCAGTCTGATCACTAAGAAATTTGCCAGAATAATGTAACTCCCTGGCACACAGAAAAATGTGTGGAGCTGGGAAAGAACAGATGACACTCTTTCCCTTCCTCTGGTCACTTAGATAGCTGAACTTCACTGGTTGGCCTTGTTCTCTTGCTAAGCAGAGACCTAGCAATAAAGGCCACTGAAAACTAGCTGTCTAAAAGCTGGGAAGGCATCATGATTGCCAGGTAATGGAGAAGTTAATGAGTAAAATGCCATTAAGAGCTGTTATATATGATATACCGCTGACTCAGGGAGTTCCTGTGTCCCTGTTCACTAGTCAGGGGAAATACCGCTGTATACTTTTGGTCTGACCAAGTCTGACCATTCTCATCATCTTGTCAGTGGCAGAAGAATAACAGGGGGGAATGCATGAAGTCAAGAGTGCACGCTGCTTCAGCAGGTCTGTCTGTGGAGTAGTTGGGCCTTCATTTGGTGATAAGAACCGAAGGGCCAAGTCTCTTCTGCATGTTATCTTCGTTAAAAATTGGTATATCTGGCAGATGGGAGGACCCAAGGGGATCCTCTCTTCCTAGTCCACTGGACACAAGGCTGCCGCTTTTCCCTATTCCCAGGTCCAGCCATCAGGAAAGCTAAGTGCAGATTCCAAAGATGAAACACACTGCAGATGTGGCTGGCCACAGATTTACACAGACAAGAAGGGAGGCAGTACATTTACAGGCACACACATAAACACAAACAGTCCTCACAGGGCATGAGCAACACAGACAGTTTAACCCTGTTCCTACCCTCTGGCTAATCAGGTTTAAGGTTTGCTAGTGGAACATGCATATATACTCCCTCACTCAACTCGCCTAAATATTCATGTTTGCAGGTCTCTTCAGTCTCTGGCCCAAGTGTCAAGTTCTTCGAGGCTCTTTGGTCAGACCATAAGCCTTTATCCAGTTTCTGGGCCAGCTGTTGGGGCTTTCCATGTTTTGGATTTGTACTTGTTGGCTAGTCCAATTTGAATTTTACTAGTAGATCTTGCACACATACCTAGAATAGAGAGCAAACTCACACAGTAAATACAAACAGAGTTTGACAAAAAGATAGAGCAGACTATGGTGATCAAGCACAGGGCTTGGCCTCACAAGCATACTGACCAGCAGCCTGCTTGCGTGTGATCAGCCTCTTTTATTCTCCACCCTCTCTATTTTCCCATGCTTGTTCCTCCCCTCTCCTCCTTGGCCACTCCACTTTCCCACCTGTGATCCTTCTGCTAAACATCTCATAATAAGTTTTGCATATTTCCACAATCCCCCTTAAAAAACTTCCTGTAGCAAGTTTGCTCTTTCCAGTGAGAGCTGTTCTGATAACCCATGATAATCTTGATTTCCTCTGCATATTGATCACTGAATTTTTGGTCACACTTTAATATTACTGTCTGAGTGATTCCTTTAATGAGCCATCCATGAGTGTCTTGAGTCTTCTCTGTTATCTGCATTTCATTAAGGTTTGTACACCTGTGTGTTTAATTTATTCTCTTTCCTGCTTATTGCTTTGTCTCTTATGCTCAGGAGCTATTACCCAGGTACCTTTATATCCTTCCTCTTCCTGCATGCATGTGCAGGCTGGCATGCCTTCACATCCTTCTGTTTGTCCTCTATGGTTGGTGCCAAAGGTGTCTCTTTGGGGACAATCCTCTGAGTAGAGGAGATGCTGTGGGGCTGAGGGTTTCCTGTTTGTGTCCGACACAGCATAGGGCTGTCTTGCCTATCTTCTTCCATGTCGTAAGGGCAGTAGCACACTTGACCGGGATGGGATGGGGCAGGTGGGGTGAGGGTGGTGGTAGTGTTTATGGAGGTTCTGGACAAAGCCTTGTCAGACTGTGTGCAGTCAGCTTTGTCCAGAAACTGCTTTCTTGGAAGGAGGTGGGAAGTAACTATAATATTTCTAGGAATCAGACAGTGAGGAATTGGGCTACGAAATCCGGTTGCTGTGGCTGTTAGAAAGTCACATTGCTATTTCTTAAGCTGATCAAACTCCGTCTTAACAACTGTTATTTTCATGTCCTCATATTCATTTTGGAAAACTTTTCCAGAATCCAAGGACTAGAAACCTTTTAATTTTCAGCTTCAACTTTTTCATGGCAAGTTTCATCCTTCTGGCAGTGTTCTTCTAGCTTAGCTCTCCTCTCAATATTCTGTCCCTCATACATTCATGGGCAGTCGCATCCTTTCTGGTCCTTTGAGTTTCTAGGCAAGCTGTTTTAAATCTTAATTTTGTAGGAAAGGCTCTTTGTTCCCCTGCCTGTTGTAGCAGCTTTTCTCTGCACATCTTGTTAACTTATGTTAGATAATTTTTTTGTGTGTGAAGGATGAGAATAGCATACAGTTTTTCAGATGAGTTCTCTTCAATGCTTTGTATGAATGACATTGCTGCTTCCCTGTACATGCTGGAAGTACCTCTTTATCTGAAGCATTATATCTTTCTCTGATATCACAAGACGACTGTAGTTGTATTCCTGAAATTATTTGGCATTGCATATTGGATAATGTTTTCCTGTCCAAAAGAATGCTAGTTTTCCTTTTGTGTCAGCCAGTCAGTCACTGTGGACTAGCAGAGTCTAATTCTCAGTGCTTCCAAGTCTTTATATACCTGGGGTACCTTTTTTATGGCCTAAAACTGACATCTTCCCCAGGCTGCCATGACCTTGCCCAGCATGGGCAGACAGCAGTCCAGTGGCCAGTGACAGGTCCTGTCGCACATCAGATCATGCTCTTCATTGCCTGTGTCTGGGCTTTGAAAGTGATTGATGAGGGCAAGTGGCCTAGTGCAAAGGCAGCTGATGCTATGGCACATTAGTGTGCTGTGGCATCACTTCTGGGAATCGCTGTTTTGTCGTCTTCCCATAGTGAGATCTTTGGACCCATTCCTTTAATGCAACCTCTTGGGCTTCTTTTGTCATGACCCAGTAGGAAAGCTGGAATGCAAAGGCAAGAAGGAGTGACAGGTACTCCCCTGGTAATGAGTGAGCCACAGCATAGTCTGGGCAATAGCTAGGTTTGTAGTGCGCCAGGAGGTGGAGCATCACACTTGGCCTTCATGGTCCCCTGGAGCATTACTGATGCTCTTAGGGCTTGAAGGTGTACAGGGAAGGTGGAAAAGGGGCTGGTAAGCTGTCTAGAAAGAGGATTGTGGTCAGGTGGGAATGAGCAGGTGCCTGTGTCCCTTTGCCAGATAGGAAGGAGTGGGGTAAGTTACAAAGTGCTTTGGGGAACAGGCTTTTGAGAAGGGGCAGTGTTCCAGCGGAATGGATGTCCCTTAGAGTGCTTGGCTAAGGGGTTAAAATGACAGGGTGTACTCGGGTGATGGTCTGACACTGAGTTTGCGGGTTGTTCTAGATCAATGGGGTAGACATGACAGAAGCCAGGCATGATCAGGCAGTAGCGCTGCTTACCGCATCCTCCCCCACCATCGTGCTGCTGGTAGAGAGAGAGGGTGCAGAGCAGCTCAGCGAGGGAGACTCACCAGGCGTGCCACGAGTGCGCATGCACTCCCCACCACCGCCTCCCAGCCATGGGGAGAGCCCACCGGAGGAGACGCCTTCGCTGCAAAGGAACCATCTGTCTAAAGGCCTGGAGGATCAATATCCCATTGAGGTGAGTCTGTCTGTTGGAATATGGGAAAGTGTAATTTTGGGTATTTTTCATTTGAAAAATTGGTAGTCTGATGAGGGCTGGCCCACTCTGTTATTGGGGCGTTGACAAGTAATAGGGAACCCCCTTGGCCTGTGGGTACCTTGTGCTCATGCAAAACATCCCTGACTCCATGTCTTTGAGTGTTTGTGGTCCTTCTGTGATATCCCTTACTCTCTCTGACTCTGCTTCTTTTTCCCTCAAGGAAATTCACCTTGTAAAAGCAGGTGGTCCCCTGGGACTCAGCATTGTAGGAGGCAGTGACCATTCAAGCCATCCATTTGGGATTCATGAACCAGGTGTCTTCATTTCAAAGGTAGAGTCCTGTGTGAGCAGCCTAGCAGTGGACATTCCTGAGCTGTTTAATTATTGGGGTTAAGATGAAGGATTTCGATGCAAGAGTCTGAGAAGTACAGTATAGATTTAAAAAAAAAAAAGGGGGGATGGGGGAGGGATGCATGCATATGTAAAGAGTTAGCTTATACTAGACATCCTGCTGCTGTTGTAGAAATCTAAATGGCATGTAAAAGCCTGCAAACCTGCATAATTCCTGTTGAACTGTTTGGGGAGACTTAGCTTTTGAAATTGCCGAGCTTATGTCAGCTTTTAATGAGTCCTGGGAAGATGCAGGCATTTCAGAAAACCAGTCATTACTCAGAAAGCGTTAGTGGGGTGAATGTGTAATTGCAAGGGAAAAAAGAAGTGCTCTTCTGCGTTCAGACCAGTGTCCTTCGACCCAACATTCTCTTTCCAGTGGTGGCATTAGCTGATGCTATTTAGAGACAGCACACAAGTCAGCCACTTGCTGCAGCTCATTCCCTTTGCAGTCCCGCACATTCACACTCGTTGGATTAGGGATGCTAGAGAGGACATCCCTGCCCAGCCCTTTCTGCATCCATACATCTCTTGTCCCTTAGACATGCTGAATCTGTCTCCTCTGACACCCATGGCTGCAAGTCCCAGAACATTGTTACCTGTCACCTGAAGAAGCACTCTTTGATCTGCTCTAAACCCATATACCACTGGTTACACTGAGTGCTCCTCCATTCTTGTATTGCCAGTTTGGTAAATGGAAGTCCTGTATTCAGCTTATTCACCACCTTCAGTGTTGTAAACCTCATTCATTCTCCTTCCTCAGCCTTCTCTCCAAACTCAAGAGTTGTGGTCTGCATTTCTCCTTACAAGGTGCTGCTCCATCCCCTCATTATTTTAGTTGCCTTTCTCTGGACCTTCTCTAACCCTACTATATCCTTCTCAAGATGTGGCATCACAGGATCATTCAAGTTGGAAGGGACCTGCAGAGGTGATTTGATCTCACTGAAAGCACAGGGCCAGCCTAGATCAACTTGCTGAGGGTCTTGTCTAGTCAAATTCTGAGTATCGCCGAAGACGGAGATCTTGCAGTCTCTCTGGGCTCCTCTTCCAGTGTTTAACTGCTATTATGGTGAACACTTTCTTCCTAGAAAATTCTAGTCAGAATTTTCCTTGTTCCAACTCGGATCCCTTCCCCTCCCTCCCTATACCACTGTGTACCTTTGAGAAGAGCCTGGCCTCTGTTTTCTCTGTACCATTGTGTTAGGTAGTTGAAGACGGCAGCAACATTCCCTTTAGTTTTGTGTTCTTAAGAATGAAGAACCCCAGGGGTCTCTGCCTCTCTTTGTACAATGTATTCTCTACACCCCTGTTCATCATCTTGGCAATCCATTGCACTCATCCCAGTTTATCAGTGTCTGTCTTGTACTCCAGATGCGACATCACAAGCACTGATTAGTGGGGAGCAATCACTTCCCTCAACTTGCTGGTTACACCCTCCACTGTTGCAAGGGCACACTGCTGACTTATCTGTCTTTAACAGTATACTGGATCTAAGCCTCTGGCTAGCAACAAGCCTCCTGAAACAGCAAGTGCATTTGATTCATGTGTGCCTCTGTCCCTTGCAGAAGTGGTTTCCAGTAGGTTTCACCTGATGCTTCCTGTTGGTGCTGACGTGGTTCATTCTGGGATGGCTCCAGTGCATCCTTTTGTGTAGTTTGTTTCTTCTTACCTGCTACAAGGCACTATGTCTATTTTTTAGATGCGTGTCAGTAGAGAGAAGGACTCTTCCCTCTGTTGCCAGGAATCTCAAGCTCCCAGCCTTCCCCACCTTGGGAGCCTCTGCTGTTTGTTTAGGTG
Organism: Morus bassanus; assembly: GCA_031468815.1. Lineage (NCBI taxonomy): Eukaryota > Metazoa > Chordata > Aves > Suliformes > Sulidae > Morus > Morus bassanus. Next base: position 169,910,517 of record CM062567.1, read on the forward strand.
TAGCCCCTGGCAGACCCTTCTTCTGTACAACATGGCATTTGGACTCTTCTCTCTGCAGGGTTTCTGCAAAGAGCCTGTTGCTCACCTGTTCATTTTCACTGATGCTATGCAGTATGCTCATCTCATCCTGTAGCTTCTTCACCTGCCAGCTTGGCACCTTGATCAGAACACAACTTCCACTGGTGAGGCCGCCACCAGCCTCAGGGAGAGGTCCCAGGCACTTCCCTGTAGCCCAAGACCCTGAAAGCTGTATCCTTCCTCTGAAGAACCAGGGATACTCTGGCTGGTGCTGGGGACCTTACACTGTGGCATATCACCATCATCCTTGCACAGTCCTCAGCGCAGCCTTTTTGGGAGCAGAGAGCTGAATGCTCCTGGAGATATGGGTGATTCTGTCTGTTTTGGTCTCAGTACCCTTTCTGATGATGCCCAAAATTTTGTTGGCTTTTTTGGTCTTTTCATGCATGTGGAGCCCATGATTTCAGAGAACATGCGACAGTGTCTCTAGGAACTTTCCTGAGTTACTGTTTCTAAGTTCAGTGTTGTATTTGCATGGTTTAAGGTGGTTTTTCCATAGACTCATTGTCTGCGCTGAAGCTCATGCATGTCTTTTTGTCCAGTTTTCTTGACCCCTTTTGAAGTTCACCACCACCAGGGTGGTATTTGGCTGTTCAAAACAGCACAGTATCATCTGCAGACCTGGAGATTTCGCTGCTCACTACCTTTTTCAGGTCACAGATGGACATGCTGAATAACACCAGTCCCGTACCAATTGCTCAGGCACCCCACCAGTGAATCTTTTGTGTCCTGAGCAGCAGCTGTCTAGCCTCTACCCTTTGTTTCTTCTCCTTTAATCAACTTTCAGTCCATTAAGATGGCCTTTCCTCCCATCCAGTGGACACAGCTTCTCTAATAGCCTTTAAGTTCAGACCTTTTCAAAGGCCATTTGGAAATCCAGAAGTCATGTCTACCAGATCCCTTCCTTCATGTGTTCATTGTTTCTCTCACAGTGTTTCAGCAGGTAAATGAGGCAGGATTTGCTTTTACCAACACCAAACTAACTCTTTCCCAACAAACCCTGCTTATCCACATGCTCACAGATCTTACTCTTTGTTTGTCGACTCTGTTGTTTTACCAGGAATAGAAGTTAGGTTTCTTTGTTAGTAACTCTGTAGCTCTCAAGATTCCCTCTAAAGCACTTCTTGAGGACTGGGGTTGTACTGACATGGTCAGTCCTGGTACAGTGGCCATTTGTAATGGTAGATGATGCACTTCCCACAGCAGCCCTGCAGTTTAACGTTTGAGTTCCTTCAGTTCTTTGAGAAAGCTGTCTTTTGGTTACAGTCATGGGCAAAATAATGGAAAAGCTGACACAGGAATGGTTCGGATGAAAATGATGATACAAGAGTATAAGAACATATTGAATGACACTGTAAAGCAAATCTTACTTCATTCTTTGCCAGCATTCACAGATATGTTACCTCTTGGGGAATTTTGGTTGCAAAGAGAGAAGTCAAAACAGGCCTCAGAGGATGTTGGAGGATAGCCTAGGGACACAATTAGTGTCTCTCCAAGGAGAGATGGAATTTCCTTCTCTAGTTGTAATATTAATGATTCTTTGTAGGTCATTCCCCGTGGACTGGCATCTCGCAGTGGGCTCCGTGTAGGGGACAGGATCCTGGAGGTAAATAGTATTGACCTGCGCCATGCTACCCACCAGGAAGCAGTGAATGCCCTGCTCTCCAACACCCAGGAGCTGACTATGTTAGTAAGGCGAGATCCGCCACCACCTGGTATGCAGGTAGGTTCTGAGTAAGAGAACTGGGGGGGATTGCACTCTTCTTTATAGAAGGATCACTTTTGAAGGCAGTTTCTTATCTAGCTGGAAGTCTGCAACTAGGATACAACCAAACTTGTGGTTGAAATTTCCTTCTCTTGTGGCAGAATCCAGTTGCTTGTTAGTATATATGCAGTTGAGGACTGTGGAGGGTCTCTTGCCATGCCCATGGTGATACTATGATCAGAGAATGATCAGATTTCATGAAGACCAGACCTGAACAGGAAATACAGAAAAGGGCAGTGCCTCATCAAAAGGAATAAACTGTGCCAAATGAGCGAAAGGTCTAATGCAGGTCCTTTTCAGAGTATTTAGAATATGGCCAGCTCCTAGGAGTGTTTCCTCAACAATTCCAGTCTGAACTTGACCCAGAAACAAGGGGACCTTTTCTGTGTTTACAGGAAATATGCATTGAAAAGGCTCCAGGAGAAAAGCTGGGCATCAGCATTCGGGGTGGAGCAAAAGGTCATGCTGGAAATCCATTTGATCCCACTGATGAAGGCATCTTCATTTCTAAGGTACCAGACCACTAAGTCTGCAGCTTGGTTGCATGCAAGGACTGCTAGGGAAAAGGGTGATCCCTGTGGAATTTGTTCGACATGCTCTCTCCACTTTTCACTGGGTTCATCAATTCTCCTGGAGTATTCTCCATCCACTGAAGGAGGCACATCTGTTTCCTTTCATATTTCCTCCTCTACAACAGCTACAAAACTTCTTTCATTTCCTGTTTGCCTTTTTTTTTGTCTTGCGTTTCTTCTCTTGCTTTTTTTTCTGTAACATGAACCCATACATCTTTCCTTTTCCCCTCCATTCCTATTGCTTCCCCCAAGTGCTTGTAGCCTTCCTGCCCACTCAAACATGCATGCTCTTTCCTCCTTTCATCAAAAGCATTATGAATTGCTCACCTTTCCTCCTGTGCCATGCACTGTGTAATTTTGTTCCCTTTCCTTTGTAAATGACTGCTTGTGTGCATACTTATTTGTCATGCCACTTTCCCCAAGAAGGAATGCGTATTTTCTTTTCAACAATATACTGTGTATAAGCTTATGCTTCTCCTGACCCTTACCAAGAAGTATTACCTCTTCTTGTTAGCAACAGAGCATAGTGATAAGTGGTGTCATTTTTCGTCTTGCTGCTGACCAAAGGGGGACTCTGGATGTTCACATCAGTGTCACTGGTTCCCTCTTTAGCTGGTATGGTATGGTAGAAACTCTGCTGTAGCTCTAGAGGTCTTAATAATCCTTGAGGGATGGTGGACACTCCATAATTACCAATTAACCCTTCCTAATAATTGGCTACTTTCAAAGAAAGGGAATAAACAGCATTTGTTATTACTTGGATATAACTTCTTTGTCTGAGTTTTAAAGCTAGAAGAGTAAATTCACTCTATCAAAGTAATAGTTGCACATTCAACTGCAATACTTGTAATAGCAGCAAAAGAAAACCTAAGATTATTGCAACCTACAATTATTTTTAGTGATTAGGTTTGTTTTTGTCTCCTTCAGTGTTACAGCATCTAGGGGTTTGGAAGGCTTACAGTTTAGCCCCACTGCAGACTTAGTTTAGCCCCCACTCCTTCCCTTTTTTTATTTTTTTTTTCTCCCTTTAAATAGTAGTTGTTTTAGCCTTTGGAGAACCAAAGCAATGCACTTTTCTGCTCTCCCTTCAACTGTGTTACTTCAGCTTGATCTCTGTTATCTATCCTAACCAGAGTGCTTTTCCTGCTTCTCTTATTTTGTCTGTATATTTCCGGTAACTGAGAGACAAAGTAGTGCTTTTTCTTTTTCCTCCTCTTTGGATGTCTGATTACCACCTTCTTTTTCCTTAGTTTTTATTAATTTGCATTTCCATTGTGTCCCTTAATTGTAATTTTTTTTTAAAAGTTGTAATCTGGTTCTTCCTTTTTAAAACCTTCTTGATGAAGTGTTACAAGTTGAATACCATGAGAAATATAAATTATATCTACGGTTTGAAATTCATGATCTCTCTCAATGGGGATAGCTCAGTGTCCCTCAGTGACATCACTAATACAGATGACAGTTGGCATTAAGGACATTTTTCTACATTAACTTCACCTCCTCCCATTATTTCTGGGTGTTCTACTGTCACACTTATGCACTTGCTCTCCCTGGAAAAGAAATTGTGAGTACTTGGTCTTTTTCCATTCAGCTGCATGTGACCACTTTTGTGCATGCACACGCACTCACAGACACTTAAATGTTTTCCTTTACAGCCCTGAAGAAATTACATGTAGGCATGCATGACTGCTTTCCCTCCCCCCAAACCTGAAAAAAAAAAAAGGCATGCAGCATTTTTTTCTCCTCTTTTTACAGGTACTTTATAAAACATATATCTGTTGGTATTTTCTCCAAAACAGCCCTCATAAATCCAATAAACACCCATGGCTTTAGTTTGTTTTGGGTTTTTTTTGCCTCTCTCATCCCAGTAATATGTGGTGTGCAGTGGTCCTTTCTTTCTTTCCTTCCACTGATGCTATCTGTGCCTCCATCCTACCTTGACAACCAGTCACGCATGTCCTTGCATTTCCCCCACCCAGCAACCAAGTTTGTGTGCTCTTGTGCTCTCCTTATTCTCTTGTCATAGACCTACAGGCTTTGCTTGAGATCCCTGACATTGACATATTCTTTCTGCAAAGCCCTTGTGTAGCACAGGGCGTAATTCTCTTTGTAAAGCTCTGTCATGTTCATAGAATCATTAACGTTGGAAAAGACCTCTAAGATCATCAAGTCCAACTGCCAACCCAACCCCCCCAGGCCTCCTAAACCATGTCCTGAGGTGCCACGTCAACTCGTTTTTTGAACCCCTCCAGGGATGGTGACTCCACCACCTCTCTGGGCAGCCTGTCCCAGTGCCTGACCACTCTTGCAGTGAAGAACTTTTTCCTAATATCCAATCTAAACCTCCCCTGGCACAGCTTGAGGCCATTTCCTCTTGTCTTATCTCTTGTTATTGGCAGAAGAGACCAACCCCCACCTCACCACAACCTCCTTTCAGGGAGCTGCAGAGAGCGATAAGGTCTCCCCTCAGCCTCCTCTTCTCCAGGCTAAACCCCCCCAGCTCCCTCAGCCGCTCCCCATCACACTTGTTCTCCAGACCATTCCCCAGCTCCGTTGCCCTTCTCTGGACACGCTCCAGCACCTCCATGTCCTTCTTGTCCCGAGGGGCCCAAAACTGAACACAGCATTCGCGGTGCGGCCTCACCAGTGCCGAGCACAGGGGCACCATCCCTGCCCTGCTCCTGCTGGCCACACTATCGCTGATACAAGCCAGGATGCCGTTGGCCTCCTTGGCCACCTGGGCACACTGCTGGCTCGTGTCCAGCTGGCTGTCAGCCAGCACCCCCAGGGCCTTCTCCTCCGGGCAGCTTTCCAGCCACTCTTCCCCAAGCCTGGAGCGTTGCATGGTGTTGTTGTGACCCAAGTGCAGGACCCGGCACTTGGCCTTGTTAAACCTCATACAATTGACCTTGGCCCATGGATCCAGGCTGTCCAGATCCCTCTGCAGAGCCTTCCTACCCTTGAGCAGATCGACACTCACAGCCCAACTTGGTGTCATCTGCAAACTTACTGAGGGCGCACTGAGTCCCCTGATCCAGATCACTGATAAAGTTATTAAACAAGACTAGCCCCAAAGCTGAGCTCAGGGGAACGCCGCTTGCGACCGGCTGCCAGCTGGATTTAGCTTCGTTCACTACAACTCTCTGGGCTCGGCCATCCAGCTGGTTTTTGATGCAGTGAAGAGTGCACCTGTCTAAGCCATGAGCCGCCAGCTTCTCTAGGAGGATGCTGTGGGAGACAGTGTCAAAGGCCTTGCTAAAGTCCAGGTAGACAACATCCACAGCCTTTCCCTCACCCACCAGGTGGGTCACCTGGTCATAGAAGGAGATCAGGTTGGTCAGGCAGGACCTGTCTTTCATGAAGCCGTGCTGACTGGGCCTGATCCCCTGGTTGTCCTGCACTTGCCTGGTGAGTGCACTCAGGATGAACCGCTCCATAATCTTTCCCAGTACCGAGGTCAGGCTGACTGGCCTGTAGTTCCCCAGAATTGTTTGGTCCTTTGGCTTTGAGACTGGGCCTTTGAATTGAAGCCATTCATTTGTCCCTGGTGTTCCCAGTGAGGTTTGTCTGTCTACCAAATATACCAAGGTCTTCATCTGATCTAGCTTAACTGTGTGCACATCCCATTTTATTTCACATTTTTTTGTTTCCCATTAGAAAAAGTAATGCCCATTTGGTGATTCTGTTCCTTTCCCTAAGGCACTTCAAGTTCTAGCCTGTATTTCTGTCTGGTTTCCTGATAGTTGCTTCTCCTATCGCCATTGTTCAATTTTTTCTCTCTTCCCTAGCTTGCATATTTCTCCTGAGCCTCATGTTTGCATGTGTGTGTTTGTTTTTTGGGTTTTTTTTTCCTTCTTTTCTTTCATGTTGTACCCACAGCAAGTCCTGCAGTCTCTTTTCCCTGTTCCAAAGGGGAAAAAAAAGAATAACACTCCTTGCCTTTACTGCCTTTGTTCTGGTGGCAAAGCATGTACTTGCATTCTCTCCTCAAACATATGAATGCATGCACTCTTTAAGACAAATTCTGGCTTTCATGTGCCTTATCAATATGCTGCATGTAGTTGCTTCCCCTGGTGACAGCTTGTGTACATGAGGCAAGTATGAGTTCTTGTGACTTGCTGAGGAAAGAAAATAGGAGTTACAAGTTATTTCTCTGAAAGAGAGGATGGAAAATGACAGACGTGTAATTTGTTACGCCTGTCTCTACCACAAAGACAGTGAAAAGTCTTTACGCCTCATTTATCTTTATCCACAAAAATTATCCCTATGCTTGCATTTTCTGTCTCTCTCACAACAAAAAATTATTACATTTCTGTTCTATGAAGATAAATCATAGATGCGAGAGCTTTCTTTCTCACCTGCTTCATTGACAAAATAAAAGCAGTTTCTTTCCTTGGGACAACACATTTCAAATACAGATTCTTTTTGTCTCCCATAAGAGATTTCTTCCACACCTGTTCCCTCTACCAAAACTGTACATGTTCTTCCTTTTCTACCCTTTCCGTAAGTATAAATAAATACTTCCAGATGCTTTCCCTGACATGTAGCTGCAGCCTCTTCTCCCCGTTTGCTTTGTCTGCTGTCCTCTCTCATTCCTTCTTCCCGATGGTCCCCATGCTCTCTAATCTTCTTACCTCCTTAGGTGATATCTTGATTCCCCCCATTTGTTATAGGTGAGCTCCTCTGGGGCTGCGGCTCGGGATGGCCGTCTGAAGGTGGGAATGCGGATCCTGGAGGTGAATCATCAGAGTTTGCTGGGAATGACGCATACAGAAGCAGTACAGATACTCCGAAGTGTGGGTGACGCGCTCCTTGTGCTAGTATGCGATGGCTTTGATCCCAAGGCTGCAGCTGCCATTGAGGTGAGAACTGCAGGGTGCCCTTGTAGTGACCAGTACCACAAGGATCCCACCTCTTTCTTCATAGAAGATTGCTGGATTTTTCCAACCTTTTGCTGTAGATTTTTTTTTTTTTTGTTTGTTTGTTTGTTTTTTTTTTTTAGTCCCAGATTTCAAAGTCTGGTCTCCTGCTATATGAACTGGAGGTGGTTGCCAGTTCATAAAAGCAATAGCCTCTAAAGACTGTCTTTCTTCTGCTCATTACAGAATTGTTTCACAGTATCACTGCACTGGTTAGAAATGTAGTATTCAAGCTAATTTTCTCTAGGCTATTTATGCCAATTTTTTCTTTTTGTGCCAATGTTATGCTTAAAGTAAATTGTCTGTCTGTTTATTGGTGTTTGCCTTTCCCCACAGGGAAACGCTTACCCATAGCAATGCTGTGCCTTCTCAGCTTTCTTTTTTCAAGGCTTAGCAAGTAAGCTTTTTTATTCTCCAATAGAATATGTACCCAATATGGTACATAATATATGTACCTAATATGGTACATATACATATGATATGGTCACCTTATTCCCTTTCTGTACCTGTTTCAATTTAAATTAATCTTTCTTAGACCTCAAGTTCCTTGATTAATTGACAGCTGAAATAAGGTTTCAAGCTGTGGAAGAGTTCTGACTTGCCTAGGATCGTCTTGGTACTCTGTATCTGGGAGCCCAGGATATGGAATTTTTGTATGGCACACTGTGGGCTTCCACCATGTTTTATTCCCTTTTTGCTTTGTAGATGTCCCCAGGAATTATTGCAAACCCTTTTGCTGCTGGTATTGGGCGCAAGAATAGCCTGGAAAGTATCTCTTCTATTGATCGTGATTTAAGCCCTGAAGAACTGGAGATCCTACAGAAGGTGGGTATTCTGGCTACAACTGGGATAATGTCATGGAGTGGAAAAGTTTCTGAAAATCTCTAGTGTCTCCCTTGGTGCATGGAATCTGCAACATAATGGGTAGTGGACTTCCTTTTTCTGGGATCAGCAGGAATGTGCCAGGACGGGACTCTGAAATCTTCATGAGGTTACAAGTGCTCCGAGTGGGGAGAGAGCACTGGGTGAAGTGGCTCTAACTTTGGTCTCTCCTAGGAGATGGAAATGGTGAGAGAAGCAACTCAGTGGGAGAGAGAAGAAATGGAGAAAGTGGTGAGAGATTTTTCATGTAGCAGAATCTGTTCTTGACAGTGGTTCTGCCAAGCCTGTGAGCCCTAAGGAAAATGCCACAGATTATCTTTACCCAGATGTTAATGCCATGGGGGGCTTTGGGCCTTCTCTCTTCGTGGTGCACCGCTCAGTTACTCTAGCTGCTTTTTGGCTTTGCCATACCTTCCTATGTACCTCTTTGGTGGTACTCTTCTGTTATTTACAGAGTTTGTCTTTGTTACCTGCTGGTACTTTCTGGCCAAGCTGCAACTTGGAGAAAAATGGCCTATTAGCTTGGAAGTCCCACATTTAATCAGTTCTCTCTATACAGCACTCCATGACCTGACAGAGCTTTTATGAGCAAAGATGAGAACACACAGCTCAAAGTTGTCCTGAATTGAAGAAGTGGCGCTGTTAATCAATCACAAGTTTGTGCTCCTCAGTTTACATGATCATTTTTCTGACTCGTTATGAGAATTTTCTATTTCTGCCCACTATTTCAGCCTTTCACAGAAACAGATTAGCAGAGTCAAGCCCCTCGAGGACTTGGGTTTTCTAGTTATCCCTCTTAAAACTGACTTATTCTGACTAGAATCTGACTTATTCCGTCAGATTCTTCTGGAAGATGAGAGAAAACTTAATTCTTCAGTATTGTCAATTAGGAATCTGCTCTCCTGGCAGATAGATTGTGTACTTATGGAGACGTTTCTGCAGGTTTCCAATTTAGATATACCTAATATTTCTCTAGGTTCTTTCTGTAATTGTAATCACTCAGCTTTTTTTGCATTTGCTACCCCACAAGAGTGTAGTTACATTGGCAGTTCTGGATGGAGGTGATCTTTATAATTTAGTTAACACTTGAGATTTTACTTGTTTTGGAAAAAACGGTCAAGGTTTTGAATAGACAATGGCACAGACTGTAAGAGGACAGAGCAATGAACAACATAACGGCCGTATGACCTTTCAGGCATGTGATATGTGTAATCATTAAATATACATATATATATTTCATATTTATATAATCCTACTCTGCTTTCTGTCAGTGACTGCAATGGGCTATGCAGGGTATGATTTTAAGAAAGACTGGGGTAGAGAGACAAAAGGGGTTCAGTGTGTTGCAGACTCCCTTTGGAAGCTTTGCTTTATCTTTGCTGGCCTACAGCTTAGACTGATGTCAGCATGTGCAGGAATAAGACAAGGGATTTCTGTCCTAAGTATCTGCAAGGTGTTTTGATTGTTTTTGAGATCTATACTTAGATGGGAATTCTTCCAGTGGAATGACCTTATAGAATAATCTTCAACCTGATCTAGTTGAGGATGCCCCTGCTCATTGCAGGGTGGTTGGACTAGATGACTTTTAAAGGTCCCTTCCAACCCAAACCATTCTATGATTCTGTGAATAATTTGGGTAGGAAGGGACCTCAACAGGTTACTTGGTTCAGCTCGGAGCAGAGCCAATTTAGATCAGATGTAGGTTTTTCCTGTAAAATGTCTTGTTCCTTGCCTAGGAAGGAACTGCGGGTGGTTTGCTGTGGTTTCAGAAAACCTGATTTCATAATGTTACTGTTACAGCAAAGGGTAGTTTTATGTCGGTAGCATATGGATTTGAATACTCTCTAGGAGACTTCAGGTACTATGAGTCATTATCAGCATTTCTAACACCTCTGGATAAACCAAGAGCAAGTCTGGCCCCAAAACCATGCTGCTTTGTCTGAGCAAGTTGCATTAGTTCAGTCTTAGGTAGAAAAAGGCTTTTCCAAAATTTATGCTGAGATTACTTAAAAATACCCCAGAGACTTTGTCAAGAAAACAGAAAAACCTTTATGATTCATGATGTGGCCTTGGCCATTTTAAAAAGTGCTGATGGTATTAGGATAGCTTTTTATGGAAAACTTGAACTTGAAATTTTATTAAAATGGTTAATATAAAAGAAAAAAACTTAGCAATAACTAGTCATTCAGCCATCAGCAATATTTCAAAACCGTGGTGGGCGTCTTATAGCAAATATCATTATTCTTCCTAGAAGCTGAACAATACACAGTAATCATGGCTCATCTTTCTTGGATGTTTTACTTTTGACAGATTTTACAGCAATATTCTGAGGTTGCAGTGACATGTATTTAAGGACTTCTAAGGTCTATATTCCCATATACTGCCTTTTCTCTCACTATAGTGTGGCTTAGTATAATTACAATGTTGTTTGTCCCAGCCTCTGAAGAGCTGAGAAGTATGCCTGTAGCCTGGTGATCAGCAGAGACCAAAACTCCCCTCCAGAATTGCCTGTGTAATCTGTTAAAAGATTTCATATTTTTTGGTGCCCCTTCCATTAGGGTGCTAGGAGGAGGTAGCAATGGATGCTCCAGACTTCTCTGATGTCTTGGGATCCGTGGCCTGAGACCCAAAGGCAAAGACACGTTTTTCTGTAGCCACCTTTTATCGTGACCTTGAAACTGGGATTCTGTCTCTAATACTGGTTTTGATGATTAAATTTATACCAGTGATGGAGCCATCACTGTATGGTACCCATTGTAATGCTGTAGGAAGTTACCACTTCTGTGCCAGATACTCAGTAATACTACTCATGTCACCATTTTTGGACCTTTCCTCTAATACTTCAGTGTTTCATGTTCAGTTTTACACAAGAGTGATAGAGATCAAATGTGTCTCCTTACAGTAAGGTTGTGAACTGAAGAAACGGGAAGAATTTTGGCTTTGCTATACTCACTGTTAGTCCTGTAGAGGTTTTCAGATACCACTGTTGCACTCACTGCATACATCTCTCAAGTTCATTTCTTTCATAATTCAGTTTCTCATAGGGATATTAATAACTCCACATCTCCATGGGCTGATTCGTGGTGTATTTCTCTATCCTAATTCTGTAGCTGTAGTTATTTTTCTAGTCTTAATCCAGAGCTTCCCCAGGCTTCCCAGATGCTGTCAGAGATTAGCTTTGAACATTCCACAGCTCCATCTGGGCTGGCTGGCGCTCTTGTCTCTCTTCAGCTTAAGACCTCAGAGAAGGAGCACATACAAGATTACTGTCAGCTTGAACACTCACCTTACAGATAACACTTGTCCAAAATAAGCATAACCAGATTCAGAATAGGCTTTAGCTTAAATATCCCTAAATATTCGTTTGGGTCTTGTGATCCTCCAGAGCATTAGTGTCTTCTCATGTTGCTCATTATTGTCTGTAGATCGGTGGTCTGATGTGGGACAGTGATTATTTGCTAGTGGTAATGCACAGAAGCTTTTGAAGAGAAGGACCTGGGTGCTTCTCAGAATTTTCAGTTAGCTCCCTCTGTATTTCTTAGATGCCTTCCACCTCCCATCCTTCCAGCCTTGGAACTTCTGGACCATCTGGTCGCTGCTCTTTGGGAGGAGCAGTCAGGAGGGTTGCAATACACAATAGAACGGAAGAGTGATGCTGCTTTTGTCCACAGCCCTCGCTCTGCAGCATAGGCGCTGGGCAAAAAGTCATAAAAGTGTAAATGCACAGAAATAGTTCTTTAAGACAAGTAGCATATTACTACCTTCCTCTTGCAGCTTGGAAGCAAGCCCATAGCTGGGGCTTGTGAGATTAGTCACTGGTCACTCTTACAATATTCCTGTGCTGTGCTGAATGACTGAGAGCTGACCAGCTGATTTCAAGCCCTGCCTTAAGCTTATACAATTTCTGTCTCTATATATAGTCTTTTGGCTGTGATGCTGTTAACAAGCATGTGATTTTTTTAGGCCTGTGCTCCGTAGATTTGTTTTTCCATTCCCTTCCAGCCTCTCCAGTCTGTGCTCTGTCAAGATGTCTCTTCTAGCAATAAGGAATCTTTTCCCTTCCCTTGGTGATGGCATAGCTTGTGCTTGCGGGGGGGCTTTATCTTCCTTCGCTTTTCCCCAGGATTAACCCTGCTGAGGATCTTAGAGACAGCTGCTCTCTTCCCCTCGTCTGGTGACACCCTGGCTTGTGTTGTACCGGGTGTCTGTTCCCGTCTGTTTTGCTGGTGATAACTGAGCTCATGCAGAATTCCAGCTACTCTTTCCCCAGGCCCAGCATATATGCTGGGTTTCTGCTTGTCCTCTTCTCGTGCCAGCACTGTCCATGCTCCTCTGTCCCCCCTCTGGAGTTACTGCCCAGCATGGTGCTGACCTCTTTCCCTCTCTCTTTGCCTGTGCTGCTTGGATGCTGCTCTGACTCTGTCCTGTCTCATGGAAGGAGTGGATGCGTAGGGAGCGAGAGGCAGCCACACAGCAGCTTGAGGAGGAGGCAGAGGTGAGGAGCACAGTGGGAGGGTTGGAGAGTCACAGAAAAGGGCCACAACTGGATTTCAAGGCTGGAGAAATCTCTAAAAGTGCCCATTCCCCCTTCCCCCCAACTACTGTTCCCCCCTCCAAAAGACTTGACTTTTGGGTATAAGAAAAGATATTAGAAATGGAGAAATCTGTAATGTGATTGAGGAAGGAATGGTGAACAACAATGGCTAGAATTAGAAAGGGAGACAAATGCAAATGGGAAGCAAAATCAAATGAAATCATACAATGAATGTGAGTTAAGGTTGAGAAAAGATACTGTAGAAGAATTGTAGATTTGCACTCTGAAATGTCTCCAAATCCAGACTGGAAGCCTTTCTGGATGCTATTTGGAGAAAACTGGTATGTATGTCATGTTCTCCTCCCCGCCCTATAAGGGAGCAGATGTGTGTATGTGGGGGCAGGAGGAATGGTGGGGATCTGTGCACTAGTGGGTGACCAGGGGCCCAGAGCGACATGTTCTCTGCAGTATTTCTCAAGCCCAGCCTCTGACATGGGTCCCCATGGGTTGTGTTTGGAACTATTCCAAGTTCATTTCCAGGCAATGGGAACTTTCTGCAGAGTTTGTAGATAAGGCCTTGGTTATTACTAGGGGTGGTTTCCTTTTAATTGCTCTTTCTAGTTGATTTAGTTTACTTCTGGCCTGATCTCTTCCTGGTGTTTGTGTTTTTTTGCTCCCTCCCTTGCTCCTCTCCAGAATATCACCAGTGAACCTTTGAGACTGGACTATCGGACCCTGGCTGCTTTGCCCAGCAGTGGCTTACAGAGAGTCAATCGCACTGTAAGTGAGGGGCTGTTGAGATGTGGGGTCCCTGCGTGGGGGAAGCTGTGGTCATTCTGTTACCTGCCCTCTCCTTGTGCCCTGGTGTGAGAGATGACAGTACTCTCTGCAGAGGAAAACTGGGAAGCAGAACTGTGGTAGTCTTTGACACTGTCTGAAACAGGAGGTAGCCACAAAAGAAAGATTAGAATAAGAAAATGAGGAGAGCAGAGAGCCAGGTTGCTTTCTTAATTGGAAAGGGAAGTGGCCTGTGTAATTGACAAGATGCGAAGGGAAGTGTCTCAAACGAGGCAGAAAGAACAGCCCAGCAGGAGAGAAGGATACATGTGAACGGGAGAGTGCAGGAGATTTGTCATGGAAGGAAGCAACTACTGAAAGCTGCAGAGGAGGGAGGGGAAGATTCTTCCTGACACAGAAGATGACAATGTTGTGTGCACAGCTTAGTTGTAAATTCATTGTGGAATGGTGCTTAGAAAGGAGGAGGGATGCAGGGTGCTGATACCAAAAGTATTAGAAGAAAGTCAGGATCCATCTAGGACTGCAAAAGGCAAAGCGGCAGTGATTCCATATCATGACTTAGTCCTGATACAGCCTTGGATGCTCATGCCCCTGTGACCTGCATTTCAGTCCCTGATATGTAGTGGCAGCTCAGCTGAGAGAAAATCAAGACTTCACAAACTTCACAGATTACAAAGTCATCTGTCTTGCCTGTGGTGTTTAAAATCTCACCTCACCTCGCCATCTTTGCTTCCTTTGGTCATGTTTTATCTTCCCTGCATCATACCTATTCCACTGGGTTTCTGCCTGCGCCTTCACGTACATCCTCAGTCTTCACCTCCATTCCTTTCCTCCTATTGCAGCAAGAGAGACCACCCTTTGCTGTCATCATCAGATTCTGCATTCCCATTCCGTTGTTAGAAGATTATCTCTCTTACCTTTACTGTCTCTATCTCATTCCATCCAGACAGGTCTCCTCTCCTATTCATCTATCCACTCATTGACTTCAGACCCTCTTGCTTTTCTGCTTTCACACTGATTAGAGCCCTGCTTTGTCTCCAGCTTTGTCTCACTTTGTTCTTCCCCATACTCCCCAGCTTTTGGGTTTTCTCTCCTGGCTGTTCACACAGAAAAGTATTGTCAAGAAAGGGTTTAACGTATTTTTAGCATCTCTTAGTGTAACTTAGTAGCTGGAAGCAAGGGGAGAGCCAGCCCCACGCAAGCAGCTGCCTCTTTCCTGGACAGCCCTAGTGTTGCGCAGAGCAGAGCAGCATTTGGGAACTTGTGCCTTAGCAGTCCATGTCAGCCCAGGAACGCCTGGCACTGGAATGTGGGGCCGAACACACTGGAATGCCGGGGTGTATGGGCGGCATCTATAAATGTCCCATTTCGGGGGAAGGGCCAATTGGTGCCCATGTTTATCTTTTTCCAGCTGTCATTTGCCCAGCCCTGTCTTTGCTCTGTTTGAAAAAATATGTCTGCCTAGATCGTGAGTACTGGGAGATACGGGCTGCAATGACAGCAAGGTTCTGGCGTTCCTTCAGGAGCTGCACCTGGCCTATTTGGTGACCGGAATCAGTCTTCTTCACTGGAAGACCCAGACACAGCCAGCAGAAAAGCATGCGGTTCAATTAACAGGTTGTCTTATCTTCAGACAGTCTGACTGGATTAAGATGACTAATGCTATTGCCCCGTTCCCATAGTAGTTTTCTCTTTCTTCCTGTCTCTAGGCCAACTTTCTCACCACGTACATTTTCCTCTAAACAGTGTCTACGTATCTTTTGTTGCTATATAGCTCCCTGCAAGGGAGTTGCAGGGCCTGCTGTTCTTCACACTGTTGAACAGCAGGAGGTGCAGACCTCGGTCATGACTGCTGTAGATTGCGGGTGGAATTTGTCAGGAGGATTCCCCAAGAATTGCCCCTAAAGAAGAGGGCAGATGGTTGTCTATCTTGGATTAATCTGTATTGCTGTGTGCTGGTCCTTTTGTGAGCAAGATCTAACAAAGGCTTGCTGAGATGCCAGCCTGTTTTGTTTGTATACTTTTAAAACCCCAGCTGAAAAATTCCAGTTAAAAGCTGCATGAGAATGCTCGTCTCAGTGATGCCCTCTGGCTTGATGTAACTTGACGTCTGCAGAGTACCCAGTGCACTACAATGTCTGGATACTGCCATTGCAGTAATAAAAGAGCTATTATAGTCTCTGTCTTCTGCATAGTACAGGCTTGAAAACTATATTCATGAATGACTGCCATCTAGCCACAGCAAAACATTAAGAATCTAGTTTTGCTTTCTGGACTATAAGAAATGGAGAAGACTTTACATCTCTCAGTAGTGTTTCTCCGTGGTTAGTTAATTAACAATCCATACTTGCTAGTCTGAATCTATTTCTCTTCAATTTCTAGCCATTGATTTTTTTCTCTGTACTTGTTCATTAAATTTATAATTAGATTTGTTTCAGTGCCTGGAGCAAAGTGATGGATGAGAACTGCAAATACATTTCTTCTGTATTTGCCTTGGAGGATGCAGGGTGAAACATGATTGTCCTGCCTGCTAGACTGGGGGGGTGACAGAGGCAAGGCTGGGAAAAGCACACTGCATTGCCAAAATCTTTGCTTACCCAGAATAGAAATTGTTGCTTGTCTGATAAAAATAGCCCACTGTGAAGGAAAGGGAGTGAGGCATCCTGCACTGGAATACACTGCTGCAGCAGAAGTGCTAGAGATTAAAGCCAGGGGTAGACGAAGCTCAGTTCCAGTCATGTCCCCATGGACTGTCAGACTTCATGCAGTCTTGGTGAGATGCCCATCTCCACAGTGCCCTAAAAATGTTGTTTACTTTTTCCCTTTGTGCGAAGGCGTTGGTGGTGGGATTCACCTGGAACCTGGGTTGGTCAGTGTTCGTGCTCTTCTGCTTGCCAAGAGAAGGCAGCAGTGGTGTTGGAGGGGCCTGGCTGTAGGACCGAAAAACCCACTTTGCAGTGGTGGATTGCTGGCAGTGTTTTCATTACAGCATCCCCAACGAACAAATAATGTTCCTGAAAGCACTTTTTGCCTGGCGTAACTTTATGTGCACTAGAGCTCTTGCTAGTGTAGTTGATGGCACTCTGGGAAACGAAGGTTGGAATGTGGGGGTTTTTTGGTAGGGGTTTTTTACATTGGAAAGCCATATAACTACTATAGCAAAATTTCTAAGGGTAGCACAGGCCTCACTGTCTGAAGAAATATGATATGAGCCAGGGCTCTGCCAACCACTGCTTTAGGTTGGGTTGGGGTTGAGGGGTTAGGGGAGGGCCTCAGAAATTCCTGAGCCTCTCAGCTGCCATTGTAGTCACCAGCCCACCCAGCCCTTGAAAGCTATTTTTGTGAATGCTGCCATGACACAGGAGTTCGAGAATGTGTTCTGAGCAGAAGAGGTCTTTCTGCTCCCCAGCAGGCACTTGGATAGAAGGAGATTTGATCACTGCTCTCTGATTATCTCGGCTTCCCTGAAGAAGGCTTTAGCTGGGGTAACGAACTCTCTTTTATAGTATTAAAAGGGGAAAGGTCAGTGCTTCATCTTGGATGGGTACAGTTGAGCCTGGGCAGAACTGGAGCTCTGTTGCAGTCCTGCCTTCAGTAAGAGCGCTCAAAGGGATCTGTGCTCTTTTAGCTGTTTTTTAGCTCTCTATTACTTGTTGGTGTGTATTTTGATGAAGTGGGGCCATAAAAGCATGTTTGCCCATGCAGGCGTGATGGAAATGCATGGGGTAGACAATATGGTGATAACTGTGTAACTGTATGGAAATGCATTGGAGTGGGGTGAGAGGTGTTATTCTGCGTGACAGTGCTGGAACTACTTGAGAGTATGCTGGGGTGAGACAGTTGATGTTTGGCCATGTAATGGTGGAGTTGAATTGAGGATGTGCTGCAGTGAGATGGGAGGGGATGTGTGCTTGTGCAGGTTTTGGCAATCAATTTTGCTAGAGAGCAGCAGTGTTACAGGTGAGCTGCTGAAGTGCAGACTGGAATGTGTATGAGAGCTGGAAAAGTGGAAGGAGTGTGCTTGTGCCTGTCAACTACTTGATGTATGTATTGCATGCTGACAGCAAGGTCCTCTCTTGGAAGTAGCATACGGGGTCGCAGGATTGGTGGTAGAGTGGAGGAGAAGGGAAGGGATGGTCATGTGGGCATTAGTACCGGAATTTTTCTCTCTGCTGGCCTTCAGCATTAGCAACTGCTCTGTATTTTCTCCCTCCTCTCCTTTACTCTGTTCTCCTTATTTCTTTCTGATCCTTTTGTTTTCCTCTCAGCTTGTTCAGTATAATAAGGCCAGCTCCAGAATGGAGGGTGACTGCGCTATGCTGTCTCTGCCAGTGGCACAGGACAGCCGGGATTCATACCCAGAAACAGCTGCAGGCCCGATCATCAGAAGCATGGCTGGCCTTCCTCGGGACACTGCATCACCTGACAAGTGCACGAGTGGGGCAGAAAAGCCCCAGCTAGACAAGCAGGATCCCACGGGTTGCCCTTTGTCCCAGGACCAGATGCCAAAGACGCCAGAGCAAGAGTGCATGATCGACTCTCAGCCGATCCTCTTCAGTGAGAACCCCTTTGTGGTGGCTAACCGCAAGGGGAAAGCAGCAGGCAAGGCTTGCCTGGGGGGCCCGCCCCTGGGCTATGGCAGGGGGGGAGTGCTGAAGACCAACCTTTACTCCAAGGCAAGCAGTCCCACGGCATGCTGTGTGCGGCATGCAATCACGCAGTTAAGGCCACCTGCATTCTACTAAACCCCTGCGCATGCACCGGACCCCAGATGCCAGGCAGCACGAGGCCTGTGCGGGGGCTGGTTCCACCTAACACGTGCTTCTCCAGTGTTGCGTGCAGAGGCTGTCAGTCGCTGATGGTCAGTGAATTGTCTTCCAGCCACTAATGTACCCCAGTTATTGCCAAGCGTGCCTGCTGCTGAGCCCCTCTTTGAGGGGAGGCAGTGATGTCAGGCGACTTCCCTGATGTCTCTCTGGGTGGGTGAGAGTCAGGCTAGGAGCAGCAGTGTTCTCTGCTGTGGTTGTGAGTGGGGAGTTGGCAGGACTTGTGGAAGAATGGTGGTGGTGTCACACTTACTTATCTGGGCCTGAACAAACATAGCCGTTTTTAGACTTCTGAAAACTAAGAGGCAGTGCAGCTGACATAGTTAATCTATGGCCCAGGAGCATGCTGTTCCTTGAAGTGACACATTTCAGTATATCTGGACTTTCAGATTTCAAGGGAGAACTTTGCTTTCTGCTCTGGGAAATCTGTTTGTATTTAACTTTCTCACTGTTGCACAGGAAACCTGTGGCAGAGCAAGGACTAGACCCAAAGATAATATGTTCCAGATTAGCACCATACCACTCTCCCCTTCTTCCTCTTTCAGCCTTTCAGAAGCTCTGAAAAGCGAGAGAAGCAAAACAACTGCAAACAAAGAGCCCCCCCGCCCTCCCCGAATAAAGACCAACCAAACAAAACAACACTCAGCTGTAGTTCTCTTGGATGTTTTTAGCCTAGTTCCTTGGTGAGAATTTGTTTTTCACAGATGTATAGGCAGATAAGCATAGAGCAGGGCATGTAGTTGAATCTCTGTAACCTCTCAGTATATTAAAAAGTCAAAGACTGTGGTTTGGACATTTGTAGACATCTGGCTTTAGAGTTCAAAAGATCAAAAAAGCAGTGGTCACAAAGCACTGATTCTTTTTGAAGGTAGACTTTAAGCCAGATCAGCTATCATCAGTCTGGAGGTGGGTGTCACAGTTAGCTGGAGCTAATCTAATTCCACGCTGCTGTCAAAAGGGATCAGTTCCCCCTGTCTGCATGTTCTCCTCCTGTGTGCTGACACCAGGACTGGAGCAGTCGTGTGTCAGCTGGGTTAGGGAGCTGAAGTCCCTGAAAAACAGTATTGTAGAACAACTCCTTTCTTGCAGATTGGTAAGCTGCATGTGCTGGCACATGGGAAGACTTGGATAGCAGTAGCCAGAAGCAGGGTGAGCAAAAACACTCTTTGCAGCCACATTCTCTGTCATTCCAGTGCTAAGAAGGATCAGATGTTTTCTGTGCTCCAATATTAACTTCAGATCACATCTCCTGGCTTGGTCAGTAGAAATACCATTGCACAAGGCTGACTTGAATCAAATTAACATGATTCACTAGTGCACGGGTATGGTATTAATGATTGTGGAACCCGAGATTTGCTTAAACAGTTCTCTAAATCCCAAATGACCTGTTTCCATCTTGAGGCATTTAAAATACTTTTTAAATCATGCTCCTTAATCCTGTGGACGGACTGCAGGTAATTATTGGGACTCTGCTCTCTTGTTGTAGCTGTTGGGGCTGGCTGTAGTCTGGCTCAGCCTTAGCGTTGGGCTGATGGGGTCCATCTGTGAGAGAAGGGGAAGAGCATCTTTGCTCATAGGTTTGCCAAGCTGCTGAAGAGGTCTTTAAACTAAAGTCGCCAGGGGAGGGGAACCTGAGTCCATCCCACTCCTACCAGTGCCACCAGTAGATGCCCAGAGCCTGGAGGAGGTTCACAGGTCAGCAGGAGAGCACCTGAAGAGCAGCACAAAGGAATTCCAGCCACTCCAGCCAGTAAGTCAGCTTCATCGGGGGCCCAGTTTAAATGCCTCTATGCAAATGCACATAGCATGGGGAATAAACAAGATGAGTTAGAGACGTGCACACGCCTGCAGGGCTGTGATCTTATTGGCATCATGGAGACGTGGTGGGATGGCTCCTATGACTGGAGTGTTGGAATGGAAGGATACAGGCTCTCTAGGAAGAACAGACAGGGAAGGAGGGTGTGTCACCCTCTACGTCAATGACCAGCTAGAGTGCATGGAGCTCCATCTGGGGTTGGATGAGGAGCCGACCAAGAGCTTATGGGTCAGGATTAAAGGGAGAGCAGGGATAAGTGACATTATAGTGGGGGTCTGCTACAGGCCACCTGACCAGGAAGACTGATCAGATGAGGCCTTCTATAGACAGATAGGAGCAGCCTCATGTTCGCAAGCCCTGGTCCTCATGGGTGACTTCAGTCACCCCGATATCTGTTGGAGGGATGACACAGTGGGGCATAAGCAATCAGGGAGGTTCCTGGAATGTGTTGTTAACTTCCTTCTCCAAGTGATAGAGGAGCCAACAAGGAGAGGTGCTATGCTGGACCTTGTTCTCACCAACAAGGAGGGTCTGGTGGGGAATGTGAAGCTCAAAGGCAGCCTTGGCTGCAGTGACCATGAAATGGTGGCGTTCGAGATCCTTAGGGCACTGAGGAGGGTGTGCAGCAAGCTCACTACCCTGGACTTCAGGAGAGCAGGCTTTGGCCTCTTCAGGGATCTGCTTGGTAGAGTACCATGGGATAAAGCCCTGGAGGGAAGAAGGGCCCAAGCAAGCTGGTTAATATTCAAGGATCACCTCCTCCAAGCTCAGGAGTGATGCATCCCAACAAAGAGGAAGTCAGGCAAAAACACCAGGACGTGTGCATGGATGAACAAGGAGCTCCTGGACAAACTGAAACACAAAAACGAAGCCTACAGAGGGTGGAGGCAAGGACAGGTAGCCTGGGAGGAATACACAGAAATTGTCTGAGCAGCCAGGGATCAGGTTAGGAAAGCTAAAACTCTGATAGAATTAAATCTGGCCAGGGATGTCAAGGGCAACAAGAAAAGCTTCTATAGGTATGTTGGTGATAAATGGAAGACTAGGGAAAATGTGGGCCCTCTCTGGAAGGAAGTGGGAGACCTGGTTACCCACGATATGGAGAAGGCTGACGTACTCAATTACTTTTTTGCCTCAGTCTTCACTGGGCAGGTGCTCAAGCCACACCGCCCAAGTCACAGAAGGCAAAGGCAGGGACTGGGAGAATGAAAAACTGCCCACTGTAGGAGAAGATCAGGTTTGAGACCATCTAAGGAGTCTGAAGGTGTGAAACCATATCCTGGGCTGCATCCAAAAGAAGTGTGACCAGCAGGTCAAGGGAGGTGATTCTCCCCCTCTACTCCACTCTCGTGAGACCCCACATGGAGTACTGGGACCTGATGAGATGCATCTGCAGGTCCTGAGGGAACTAGCAGATGAAGTTGCTAAGGCACTATCCATCATATTTGAGAAGCTGTGGCAGTTCAGTGAAGTTCCCACTGACTGGAAAAGGGGAAACATAACCCCCATTTTTAAAAAGGGAAAAAAGGAAGACCCGGGGAACTACAGGCCAGTCAGGCTCACCTCTGTGCCCAGCCAGATCGTGGAGCAGATCCTCCTGGAAACTGTGCTAAGGCACATGGAAAATAAGGAGGTGATTGGTAACAGCCAACATGGCTTCGCTAAGGGTAAACCATGCCTGACAAATTTGGTGGCCTTCTGCAATGGGGTTACAGCGTTGGTGGATAAGGGATGAGCAACTGATGTCACCTCCCTGGTTTTGTGCAAAGCATTTGACATTGTCCTGCATGACATTCTTGTCTCTAAATTAGAGAGACATGGATTTGATGGATGGACCACTCGGTGGATAAGGAATTGGCTGGATGGTTACACTGAAAGAGTTGTGATCAACAGCTCAGTGTCCAAGTGGAGACCAGTGACGAGTGGCGTTCCTCAGGGGTTGGTTTTGGGACCAGCACTGTTTAACATCTTTGTTAGCTACATGGACAGTGGGATTGAGAGCACCCTCAGCAGGTTTGCCTGCAACACCAAACTGTGTGGTGCAGTCGACACACCAGAAGGAAGGGATGCCATCCAGAGGGACCTGGACAGGCTGGAGAGGTGGGCCTGTGCGAACCTCATGAAGTTCAACAAGGCCAAGTGCCAGGTCCTCCACACGGGTCGGGGCAATCCCAAGCAAAAATACAGGCTGGGCGGAGAATGGATTGAGAGCAACCCTGAGGAGAAGGACTCGGGGGTACTGGTGGGTGAAAAGCTCAACATGACTCAGCAATGTGCACTTGCAGCCCAGAAAGCCAACCATATCCTGGGCTGCATCCAAAAGAATTGTGACCAACAGGTCGAGGGAGGTGATTCTCCCCCTCTACTCCGCTCTTGTGAGACCCCACGTGGAGTACTGCGTTCAGCTCTCGGGCCCCTGACATAAGAAGGACATGGACCTGTTGGAGTGAGTCCAGAGGAGGGCCACGAAGAGATCAGAGGGCTGGAGCAGCTCTCCTGCGAAGACAGGCTGAGAGAGTTGGTGTTCTTCAGCCTGTAGAAGAGAAGGCTCCAGGGAGACCTTACAGCAGCCTTCAAGTACCTGAAGGGGGCCTACAAGAAGGGTGGAGAGGGGCTTTTTACAAGGGCATGTAGTGGTAGGATGGGTAAACTGAAAGAGGGTAGATTTAGATTAGATATAAGGAAGAAATTTTTTACAATGAGGGTGGTGATACACTGGATCAGGTTGCCCAGAGAAGTTGCTGATGTCCCATCCCTGGAAGTGTTCAAGGCCAGGCTGGATGGGGCTTTGAGCAACCTGTGTCCCTGCCCATGGCAGGGGAGTTGGAACTAGATGATCTTTAAAGGTCCCTTCCAACCCCGATCATTCAATGATTTTATAGGTTACTGTGGAAGGGGTGAGAGCCCTGTCTTTTCTATGCTCTGGGCTATTCATAAAGGTTTTACTGGTAGGCCAACAGCAATGAATGTGGCTGGGGCTGAATCTTGCCTCCTTTCAGTTGGGAGTGGCTTTTTTTGCTTAGTGTCTGCACAACAGGAGGTTTGCCTAGTCTGTGGCCCAATCTGTTGAGGGCTAAAGAGGAGTGAGGGGGAGAGGATTCCCAGGGATGTCTTAGAAGGCAGAAAGCTTTAACCTGATTCAGTTGGCCTTGCAGGGCATTTGGATATGATCTCAGTTCCTATAATTAATGTCATTCCCTTGCTGTTTCCAGCGCTTTTTGCAAGTTTCTGCCATGTGACAGCTGCTGCTGGGCCCAATGCTAACTCTGCTCTCTCACAGTGAGGTGGCCCATAGTTGGCCTCGGGCTGGATGTCAGTGGTCTCCCTTGCCTCCTGGTCTCACTGCTAAGGGAGAGGTGCGGAAGTTGCTGCTGTACAGTAACTGTCTAGCTTTGTTTTCTCTCTTTCAGGCTCCTGCGGGCGAGTCTGGGACAGGAAATTCCAGGCGTGAAACCCCCTATTCTCCTAGTAATCAGCAGGTGAGACTGCCCCCAGGTCAGGCAAAACAGGGAAAGGCAGGGAGGCATGATTCCAGGGCAAGATGGCACCAGGGCAGAAGGGCAGAGGAAGCTGAGTATGATTTCCATCCCCAAGAGTGATACCTTTGAGGTGGAGGGGCATTCGTCACAGGCAGCAACTAGAGAACTAGGGGGAGAACTCTGCTCTTTCAAAATGTCTCAGAGACCCAGGAGTATAATTAGCTAGTCATAAACTCAGTGGAAAGTTACTGCTCCGAGGGGTAACTTAATTCACAGGGTATCGAGCAGGGGAGTACCTAGAGTGACTATAAAGTGGTAGTTGTCTGTCTTTTTTGAGAATAGCCTCACCAGTGCCTTATACAGAGACTATTTAATTCTGGCACTTGGTACGTCAGAAGAAATGGAGAAGTCAGGATTTGGAGAATTATCTCAGGTCTGTAAACCAGTGCTATTCAGTCTCCCAGAGAGATTCCTAGTTCTGTTTGTGATGCTGCTGGCAACCCACATCAGCTGTTCAGAAGAAAACTGAAGGATCCTGCAGCAGACAATTATAGGTTAGTCTACTCTTAGGGAGTGATTTTCTAAAACTCTTTCGTTAGAGGCCAGCTTTCACTCTGAAATGGGAAGTGTCTTTATTTCTTGTAACTTTTGATGTTTTTTTAAAGCATTACCTATTCTCACAAGCTGTTCTTATTTCTCATATCAACTCTGATCTTTTCTTTTAAATCTTGCTAAGTCTTTGATTTAATTTTTCATCCTGTGGCAGTAGGTTTCACAGGTTAGGTGAGCTTTTTGATGTTAAATACTCTTAAATGGATTTTTTAAAAAATTTCCCTTTAGTCTTCCCATTGTTTTTTATATTAGGGGGCTGGAATGAACTGAAAATTGTACTTTTTACTCTATCCTTAGTCATTTTGTTTCTGTTGCATTCCTTTTTGAGTGCAACTGCTCTTCTACTATTTGGTTGCACTAGCTCTGGCACTTACCTGATCTTTAGCTCAGTCATTTCAGTTCTCTAAGCTGGACGAAAGCTGTCTGCTTTTTTGCTAGGTTAGTTCAGCTTAGTGAGATAAATTGCATCATCTTGGTGTGAGGTGACAAAACACTGACTCAGGAGAAGGGTCAGGACCGTGTAGCTGGGAGCACCAAATAGGACAATGGAGCTGTAGTGGGCAACAGTTCAGTCCATCTTCTGTTGCTTCCTTGGCCTGTCATATCCCTGAGTTCTTAGATCCTTTGAAGTTGAGTGAGCACCAGGGATACAATAACATTAGAAGAAGATTCTATTCATTATAGTAATACTATTTCAAAGTTTTCTGTTCCAGCTGCATATGTTTACTTATTTGCTTTTCTGACAGCAGTTGCATACCGATTGGAGGTTTATTTTGGGCTGTTTGTAAGTTTTCCCTTTACCACAAGTGCAAATTTTCTTTGAGATTGGGTTCGTTCTGTCTAGAAGGAATGGGGTGGGGATGATACTCCTCATTCTACAATAGAAAGAGATCTAGATAGTAATTTGCTCTGTCTTTAAAGATCCTTGGCTCTCAGCTGAAAAGGAAGCCCAAATCTCAAAGGGTGGCCATGTAGCTGCTCATAGAATGATTTAGGATGGAAGGTCTGGTGAAAGACCACACTCAGAGCAGGTCCAATTAGATCAGGTTACTCAAGGCCATGTCCAATTAAATTTTGTATACCTCTGGAGATGGGAAGTCTACATCTTTCTAGATGCCAGCTCCAATATTTGACTTCTCTCATTGTGATTTTCTTTTTTTTTTTAAACTTTGGATTTGAATGGAATGTCCCTTGTTCCAATTTGTCGTAGGCAACTTTTGTAGTACCCCTGATGTTTTTGTTTATTGGTGTTTTGGCATTGGAGGCTTAGTGCCACTGTCTTTGCCACTAGCAACCCTCTGGCTATAATGCCATCTGCTCCTCTAACTTGGCGTGGGCTTGCTCAGTGATAAATTGTTTGTCTTTAGAATTTAATGGCTTGTCATTATTCAGTTCCTGTGGCAACAGTGACTGCTTTGTCTTTTCATAGCAGTCACTGCTCTGACAGTGGAAACTTTCCAGGTGGAACTGTTCACTCTGTCCTCCGTGGGCTCTGAGAAGAATAAAGAAGGTCTCACTAAGGCATTCTATGGAGTTAAGAGCACCCCAGGAACATTTTTGTGGATGCAGGCATTTGCCTTTCCAATTTTAAGTTGGCTATCTCAAATTCCCTGTTATGTAGCACTTGCTGTAATTTGTAGTCTATTCTATCACTTCAGGGTTTTTTTTGTATCATGAATTCCCAGTAGCTTGAGCAAGATATTGAATAATCTGTACAGCTTTTTTATTGCTTTCCTCTTTTATCTCTCTGCTCAGAGTTGTGTATGCCATGAGAGATTCTATTAATTTCTTAAAGCATTTATAGCCAATTTCATGACTTTGTCCTTTATTTTAGCCTTTTAAGGTCTTCAACAGGTTTGCTTACTGCTTTAATTTCTGAGATCTAGTCTGTGTGCCATTTTTATAGCCTTTTTTCCTTACCTGGTCTATGGCTATTATGAATTAGTGACTCTGGCAGTTGTTCTTGAAGATGCCCTGGTGTTGCAATGCTGAGCTGTTAGTCTTGCTAGTGGCATTCTCAGCCCTGCATTCTGTACATGAGCTTTCTGTCACATTTACATGATTTAATACTTTTTGGATCAGAGCCTTCCGCAGCAGTTTCCTGCATGTCAGGTAAGGCTGTATCTGGTAGATTTATTTCTCTCTGGACAGTGAACGTTACACAAAATGGAGCAGGTTCAACAGGTAATACTGAAGGACACAGGGCAATCACCTGCCTTGTGGCTTGTACATTTTCTGGGGATTCAGGAGACTTGACCTTCAGGTTGTTGCTCTGGAGTAGAAGTTCCAAGGAATTGCATCTCTAATTCTCTGCCGACATCTATTTTCAATGTAATTTCTTTGGTTTTGACATCTTGTAGTCCAGCCAACATTTACAGGCTGACTTCAGAGCTCTCAGTGAATTACTGAGGGAGGTTGAATCCTTTGTCCTGAGGCTAGCATCACGATGGTCTTGCCTGGCCTTCAGTTCTGCAAGCTTCTGGTAGGGGAGGAAGAAGGTGGGGGGAGGAAGGAGGTGTTTGTGGTGGGTCTGTGTGTGCGTGCCAAGGAGGGCAGAGGGGCTTTCTCCATGGCAGGCAGCAAGGAGCTGCATGGGGACACTTGACAGCTCTGGGTAACTGTAGTCTCTGTGCTGGGAAAGGTGCTTGTCTCAGCCTCTCACACGAAAAACCCAGCCTCTTCGTTTTCTCTCCCGTTCTCTCCCCTGATGATCCTCCCTGGTGTTGCCCCTCTCCAGACGCCTGCAGCCCCTCGGCCTGCTCACCTGTCAGGCAGGGAGACCCGCTTTGTAAGTGCCTCTTGGTGTGCAGTGTGCGCTGCTGCTCCGTGCTGCTCTCACCTGGCACCGCTGCTCTTCGCCCCTTCCTCCGGCTCCGTGTTCCCTGGCTCTCGGTCTTGGTGCACACCAAGGGCTTGCTGCGGAGAGCAGCACCTGGGGCAGCAGGCCGAGGCATGAGAGGCTGTTCCCTGCTAGCCACTGCTGAGAGGGCATCTGTGAACGCTTCCTGGCAGAGAAGCTGTGGTGCTGATGGCTTTGCTCAAGCTCAGTAGCAAGCGCAGAGGGCAGGGGATGTAAACAAGGGCCAGGACCAGCTGAGCTGGAGCGGAGAGGGGGAGGGTGGTGGGGGCAGTGCCCAGAGATGTGCAGAAAGAGTTGTGAGTGCCTTCTCACACAGCAGAGGATCTGGGAGAAGCTCTTGGGGGTGGGCTCTGGACTGCTCCCCACATAAAGAAGAAGGTATGGAGGGGGTTAGTATGGGACTCGGGGCCTTCTCCCTGTACACGGTGGGCGGCGGGGCAGGGGAGGGGTTGGGGTTGGGATTTTTGTATTTCTCTTTGTATGGAGCAGGGTAAACTAAAGGCTTCCTGTATGGACTCCAAATTTACACCTGTATTTGCATTTTCAGGCTTCCATTAACTTCATTACATCGCAGGATGACAGTAAATCAGTAAGTACATCCACCACGAGACCTTACTGTAGCGTTCCTATGCATTCTCCAGCACATAGGGCTTGCCTCTTCCTTCTGTGTGTGCTCACTTCCAGCCCTGCAAGTCTCACTGTTGACTCATTCTTCTTCAGTCCTCCACTATACCTCAAGTTTGAACAAATGCACTGTCTTAAATATTGTCAATTTGAAAACTCGATACAAGTGTTTTTGCAGCTTTTATTCCTGTTTACCTTTGCAGCTTTCACTCATGTAGTTTTTGCTGGCTTACTCAATTCCTGCTTCTACTCTCTTCAGTATTAGATGTTTTGTTCACTTCCACACAGCATCCAAGAGTGATGACATCTAGGTCAAATCTCAGACTCTTGTCACTGCTCTTATGTCTGCATTTCTAATTGGAGCCCTAGCTGTGTCTCAGTTCATTTTCATCCCCAGCTTTTGCCAATACCCATTCCTGGCTGAAGTTTCTCTACTGCATCTTCCATTCACGATGCTTACACTCTCCAAGCTTTGACGTACTCATACCCCTCTGATCCCTGCAGCTGCTACTTGTATGGCAGATTCTTCCTCGTGTCCTGGCCTTCTCTGTAACCCATTGGTCCTGTCGTGACTCTGACTTGTCTGAATCTCCTCGCCTGTCCAAAGTACTTGCACCAGAGGCCTTGTTTGGTGTTTGCTGCAGTAGCTCACCCTCCCAGTCTGGTAGCTGGAGTCAGCAGCACAGCTGAGGAATTGAGCTCAGGTGCATGGATTTGTTTTATTCACTTGCATGGCAGAGACATCTTGTTGCCCTAACTGCTCATTTCTCTCTCTCTCTCCCCTGCCCCTTCCTCTGCCTTTCCCCCTGTTGTGTGGTATTGACACAAGCAGACCAAGCCCGGCGTCATTCAGCCTCTTTCCCGTGTGCGACAAAATGCTGCCTCACTTAATTTGGAGGACGGGGACAGCCCCAATCCCTTCCAGCAACCTGAGCTGTGCTTCAATATCCAGAACTCTGTAAGTGGCCTGCAGTTCCTTCTTGCCTAAGCTATGTCTATCTGCCCTAGGTTGCTATAGTGCCACTTTTTCTGGTGGGTAGGCTGAGCACACCCTCCCAGTGGTGATTTTGTAGTTTAAAGATCACATATCTTAGATAAGGCTGGTCTTGTTTATGCATCAGTCTGGATGCCCTCAGTAAGAACCCATACTCTTAACAAGTAGAGTCACAGTCAGTGCATTCCATTCATTTTTCTAATGTAAATGAGACTCACCAGCCTGCCTGGTATCTTCGCTTACTCATGCAAGAAGTTAGCATTGTTGAAACTGTATTGTGGCTGACATTGTTCTCTTGAGGAATAAATCTTTCAGAACCTTTGTCTATTGATGTCTTGCATCTTGGAGCAAGAGCCAATACTATCTTGCTTATAATAAGTTTTATGATTTGCAAAATGATTGGTTTTGAAAGATCCATATTGCCTGGGCTGTATGTTGATGGGAGAGAAAGATTCAGGTATTTTGGTCTTTGTCATGATGGAAGACTTGTATACCTGCAATATAGCCTTTCTCTTTTTATTGAAGCTTGTATGACATGATAACAAATTAGAGACCTGATTCGCAGACAAACAGCTATACATAATCCATGTAATTGGCCAAGATTCACATATTTTACAATCTCTTCTGATCTTGATGTTCTGCCTATGCAGAAGGGAACATCATCAAACAACATAATTTAGCCTTGGTCCAGGACAAATTAAAACCACAAACACCTGAAACTGAGTTAGTACAGCTAGAGGGATTGAAGGAATGAAGCAACCGAAGGGGATTTGCTTTCTAGTAGAAAGGAAGGTGGTGGTGTCATTTCCCCTCTACTCCCATTCATTTCTGCGATGCTTTTAGCAGGTCATTCCAACTCCTCTTCTTCCTTGAATGTGTTAGGAGGGGTCATGGGGAAGACAGGTGAGAAAAAGAGCAGCAAAGACAAGTGACAAGCAGTAGGATGTTCCTCTTGGACCTTATCAGATGTTTCTAAGTGGAATTCTGTGAAGGGAAAATTTGAGATCAAAGGCAGGTCTTCTCCAGATTATAGATCCTGAATGGGTTGCCACTTTGGTTTAGGAGACTGTGACCATTAGCCTTGAAGTATGTAAAAGTACCCACTGGTCATTTTATAAACAGAAGTACAATAGCCACTGCAAAAAACAAATGAGACTAATAGATCCCTTTCCATGAACAAGGCCCCTTTAGCCAGAAATGCCAGATAAGTCCAGAGCTTGACTTTAATTTTCTAATAAACTAAATGTGGCTTGTTCAGTCCTAAGTAGGGGTCAGAGTCAACTGTATAGCTGTCCTAGTCCAGCCCCAAAAGCCCACTGATTCAAGTAGGCACATGCTAATTGAATTGGGTGGAAATCCTTAAGGACTGTGACAGCAATATGGCTCCTTGGCCAAGAGATCAGTCACAAAATTCTGGTCAAGTCAGTGAGAATCTGTACCACTAGAAGTATCATTCCTCCTCTACCATCCAAGAAATAAAACGGGGCTGTGATACATGTGCTGCTGTACATAGCGTGTATACAATATCCTGCTCATGTTTCTTCCAAGGCTGCAGGAGCTGTCCCTTACGTATTCCACTCTTCAGGCTTTGCAGGCTGAGAGTTGTGCTGCGTTTCCCCCATGTTCAGTTTTTTTGTAACATCTGTGGTTATCTTTACTTTCTGTCTTTGTCCCTGTAGCAAAAGCCACCTTCACCACCCTCTCCTGACGAGATTCCCATCAATGTCAAGCAAGCATACAAGACCTTTGCAGCAGTGCCGTTGTCACACCCTCTGCTCGAGACACAGGTAACTAGTGCTGGCTGGGGGGGATGTTACACAAACAGTGGTACAAACAAAGACTGAGCATTGCAGGTGAGCAAGGGAAGTGTGAGAATAGGAAGGAGGTAGTGATTTGTTTCCTCCAAAGAAAGCTGTTGTGAAGGAGGGACATGTTGAGGTCCCCTTGGATGCTATTCATGTTGCGGATGGTCACCCTGCAGAGTCCTGTCCATAAACACATCAAGTCTTGAAAGCTCATTGAATTTCATGTCGCTGTTATTCTCCCTGGCCATTAGGATGCTGTTGTATAACCATGCTGTTCTAATATAAAGAAACTCTCTGAACTTCCAGAGTCCAGCGCCATGGTAAGCCTGTTCTGAGGAATTTTTTATTAGATTTTGATCTTTAACTTAATTGGAACTATTCCTTCTCCCCTCCATGTATTTGAATGATGGAACCATTCAGGCTAGATGAGGCCTCTGGAGGTCATCTGCCTCGGTCCTCCATGCAAAACAGGGCAACCTTTGAAGTTGTATGAGGTTGCTCAGGCCCAGTCCACCTGAGTTCTGAATTTCCAAAAATGGAGATTCTGAGGTAATTCTGGGCAATATCTTCCAGTATATGACCATCTCTGTTGTGAAGACGTTTTTTTCTATACATTTTTATCAGAATTTCTTTCACCGCAACTTGTGTCTGTTGCCTCTCATCCTTTTGCAGTGCACCCCTGAGAAGTCTGACCTTGTGCTCTGTAACCCCCCTCTAGGAAGTTGAATACAGGAATTAGATTACCCTCTCTTGAGCCTCCTTTTGTCCAGGCTGAACAAGCACAGCCTTCTGAGCCTGTTTTCAGATGTCATGTCCTGCAGCCCCCTAAATCATTTTGATGGTCTTCCACTTGACATGCTGCAGTTTTTTAGTGGCATTCTTGTACTGGGGAGCCCCAAACTGGGCACACTGCTCTTGAGTGCTGAATAGAGAGGAAAGATTGCTTCCCTGGACCTGCTGGCAGCACTCCAGCAGCCCAGTATGTGGTCAGCTCTTACTCTGCAAAGTCATTGTCCTGACCTATGTTTAGCATGCTGTTGAGGCATCACCCATGCTGTCTTCCCTGCCTGTCCTTCCTGAAGAGCTTGTATCCATGCATGGCAGCACTCTGGTTATGCGAGATCTCTGGAGCTGTCTGTTTATAGACAATCATACTATTGCTTCATTTACTAAACTAAAGAAGCAAAGCACTGTCCCCTTTGACACCTTGTGTTTGGAAAGACACTCTGTTCTCTTAATCATCTTACTGCTTTCCTTTTCGTCTGTTCCTGTCTGAATTCTTGCTGGCACATCTTTGATGCAAATGAGAGATCCTGTTTCACAGATTTCTTTCTACTGTGGTATTGTGTGTTTCTTTCTTTCTTTTCTTTCTTTCTTTCTGAATCTTAATTGACAATACCTTTCCTTACGTGTCAATAGATCACACTCACCTTTTTCATAATCATGCTATACGGGGAGCTATGGCTATTCTGCAGTGATTTGTGACAGCAGCTTTGTGTTATACCTAAACTAATCCTGTCCTCCCACTGTCTACCTTGTCCTGCGTTGGTGCTCCTCTCGCCTCATATTGATCTGATTTGGTAAATTAATATGGGTCACAAGTCTTTACTGTTTGTAGGGTTGATTTTTGGCATTTTAGCTTTATAGACTGATTTACTTAGAGTTAGATGACTGTCAGTAGAAGCTCAGGGAAGTTGTTAGCTAAGTCCAGGATGAAGAGGAATTAGAACTTGTCTCTGTTGGCATCTGCGACCCACCAGATGACCTAAGTTCATGAGTCAGGTTGTATCTTGTACACAGATGATTTCTCCAGCTTCATAGTCTCTAATTGATTTATTGTGGTTTCCAAAACAATTACTGATACTGAAGTAGATCACGTTGTATTTTGCACTATTAAATTAAATTCTTTTCATCCTCCTCAGATCAACCTGTCATTCCAGGATGATAGTCCAATCTATTTTGAATTTTGACAGTGCTTGTCCCCATTCAGTGGAGTGGGATGAATAAAGTAATTTGCAGAGGTCTTGGACTACTGCATTTCTGTGAATCTGTATTCTGATGTTTGCCATTCACAAATTTTATTAACACCTCCTTGGTTTCTGAGTCAAATTTGGCAATGAAAATGTTAAGCAAGGTTGGTCACAAAACTGATCTTTGAAGTCTCAGACAAATCTATGCAGTTCCTTTGTTTCAAAAATTATTTATATTATCAAAGGAGGATAGTACATTAATCTTCATTGCACCTGCTTGGTTTTAATATTTTCTATTTATTTTTGGTTTAATTATATTAATCCATGAATATTTGTTGTGTTGAAATTGAACAGACTGATAGGTCTGCTGCTCAAATTATTTTTGCCTGGTTCTTGATTTTTAAGAATATATTAGCTATTTTTAGGCAGGAACTGCCACCCAGTTAAACAAGTCAATTAAAAATCCATGCTTGTCAGTCTTGCAGTTTCACAAGTCATTTCACTCAGAATTGTTGAACAGTGATTTTCTTGTCCCTGCAGGTGAGTGTATTGAGTTCTTAGGTTTTCTTCTGTGCTAGCAGCAATAATTTCTATTTCCAGATAGTTGCCTCTTTGGTAGAAGCTTTTTTCTCTCTCCCCGCCCCCCCCCTTCTTCTTCTTCTTCTTCTTACCTTCTCTGTTATTGTGCTCCTTACTTATACAAAATTAAAACTTTCTGTTAGTTTTTGGAGTGCGTTTGAATGAAGTTGAAGGTAGCCTACTTGCTCTCTTCTTGTGGTTCCTTTTCATTTATATAATTAAAAAACTTTCATATTTTTAATAACTTTTTGGCAGTTCTCATTTTACCCTTACTGATTTCTGGTTCATAGATGGATTTTGTGGATCAATTTCTTTTTCTGCCCCCTGGAGCTCTACTCATCCGA
The DNA here is from genome assembly GCA_031468815.1 of Morus bassanus. NCBI lineage: Eukaryota > Metazoa > Chordata > Aves > Suliformes > Sulidae > Morus > Morus bassanus. Next base: position 169,943,974 of record CM062567.1, read on the forward strand.
TAGTCTCTTATTTATTCTGGTAAATGCAGATTTCTTTCTGCCCTGACAGTGTTTCCACTTCTTAGAAGTAAATTTTCAATAGTTGCCTCTTTGATTTAAAGAAAGTCTAAGCCTCCTTCATCTTAAGCTAAGCTCTCTGCTTCTGTTCTTCACCTACTTCCCATGTTTTTCAGTTTCTGCTCTTTTAAAAGTTGTCACCATCTGTTTCTGTTTATCCCTCAATTTAACGTAAATCCTTATTATTCACGATTGCTAAGCCTAAAGTGGCATTGTCTTGTGTTAATTCTGGGACTGTTTTGTGAACCAGTCTGTCAGCTAATGCCCAGGACTGCTGCTGTTTATGTGGTACTGGTGACGCTTGGCTGGAGGGCAGGAGCGGTGGTAGAAAACTTTCTCTTTAGAATGTGCCCATTTCTCTGTATTCTTAGGAATTGCCTGGTCAGACCAGCGCAGAGAATCCCAAAACTGCCCTGGAGGTGAGTTCTGGTGGCTAGAGCTGGAAGTAGGATGGGGACTGGTGGAGGATTCAGGCTTTCGGGGCTGTGGATGCGGAGACAGGATCACTGCGTGGGCACACAGGGGAGGGCTGGGGAGGAGGAAGAGGGTGTGGAGCACGTGTCTGGGGTGGGCAGGTGTGGGGCACACGTTGCAGGCAATGTGGGGAGGGAGGTTTGGCTCGGTTGCTGTGTGGGCAGTGCTGGTGTGGCTCTCGCAGGTGGCCACGCACAGCCCCAGTGGACTGCACAGCCCTGAGCAGAGATCCTTCCGCGAGAGGCAGAAGTATTTCGAAATTGAGGTGAAGCAACAGCAGATGGATAAGCCTCCCAAACGTGTCTCCTTGGTAGGAGAGGATGACCTGAAGAAAATGAAAGAAGAGGAAGGTACGTTGGAATCTGTGCAAGGAAATTTAGCCTGTTAAGTGAATCCTTTCTCCATGGCAGGGATGGGAGAGCACACACACCAGAAATCCAGCACTTCCAAACGCCCATGGGTCATTATTCATAAGGCCTGATAATAGCTTGAAGTGAGTGAATGTTAAGGAGCTTTGTGGACGCTCCACCATTAGCAAAGCCTTTGACACTGTCTCCCACAGCATCCTCCTAGAGAAGCTGGAGGCTCCTGGCTTAGACAGGTGCACTCTTTGCTGGGTCAAAAACTGGCTGGATGGCCGAGCCCAGAGAGTTGTGGTGAACGAAGCTAAATCCAGCTGGCGGCCGGTCACAAGCGGTGTTCCCCTGAGCTCAGCTTTGGGGCTAGTCTTGTTTAATATCTTTATCAATGATCTGGATGTAAGTTTGCAGATGACACTAAGTTGGTCAGGAGTGTTGATCTGCTCAAGGGTAGGAAGGCTCTGCAGAGGGATCTGGACAGCCTGGATCCATGGGCAAGGTCAGTTGTGTGAGGTTTAACAAGGCCAAGTGCCGGGTCCTGCACTTGGGTCACAACAACACCATGCAACGCTCCAGGCTTGGGGAAGAGTGGCTGGAAAGCTGCCCGGTGGAGAAGGCCCTGGGGGTGCTGGGGGACAGCCAGCTGGACACGAGCCAGCAGTGTGCCCAGGTGGCCAAGGAGGCCAACGGCATCCGGGCTTGTATCAGCAATAGTGTGGCCAGCAGGAGCAGGGCAGGGATGGTGCCCCTGTGCTTGGCACTGGTGAGGCCGCACCTCGAATGCTGTGTTCAGTTTTGGGCCCCTCGGGACAAGAAGGACATGGAGGTGCTGGAGCGTGTCCAGAGAAGGGCAACGGAGCTGGGGAATGGTCCGGAGAACAAGTGTGATGGGGAGCGGCTGAGGGAGCTGGGGGGGTTTAGCCTGGAGAAGAGAAGGCTGAGGGGAGACCTTATCGCTCTCTGCAGCTCCCTGAAAGGAGGTTGTGGTGAGGTGGGGGTTGGTCTCTTCTGCCAATAACGAGATAAGACAAGAGGAAACGGCCTCAAGCTGCGCCAGGGGAGGTTTAGATTGGATATTAGGAAAAAGTTCTTCACTGCAAGAGTGGTCAGGCACTGGGACAGGCTGCCCAGAGAGGTGGTGGAGTCACCATCCCTGGAGGGGTTCAAAAACCGTGTAGACGTGGCACCTCAGGACATGGTTTAGGAGGCCTGGGGGTGTGGACTTGATGATCCTAGAGGTCTTTTCCAACCTTGATAATTCTATGATTCTACTATGTGGACTGGTGGACGTGCTGTGGTGTCAGGGCTTCCTGTAGTTGGTAAACACTTCAATAAAATTTTAAGAAGCTACAACAAAAGATGATGTTTCTTTGTAAGCTGCCTAGGCTGATACGCAGCAACATGGGGCTGCCGGTGGCATCCTTACATAATATCTGACAGCAGAGCTTTTATTGCTCAGTGTGGTGGTCTGATTTTGCACAGGGCTTGCAACAGGAGGGAAATTACTGCTATAGTTTTTGATGTAATTTCCTCCTGCTTGAGAGTTGTTTTAAAAGGTGATAAGGAACGATGTTAAGTGGAAAAAATGGCTTCTGTTGAAATCCTGTCCAGTTCCATAACAAAATACAGTTGGAATTGGAATTCTGGTTTTGGGAACTGTGACTGTTGCTTGCAAAGATTACCACAGAATTTCTTTTGTAAATTGTTCGGTTTTGATTTTTTTTTTCCATTTTATAAATAGCTAATCTTCTCTTTCCCACCTTCCCTCCTATATTACTGTTCAGAGGCTGTATGTGAATTTGTCCAGGGCATTAGAAACCCTCTCATTTTTACTTAGTAGTTCAGGAACATGAATACATTTTAAGACAAGAGTAAGCTCATGAAAGAGAGAGAGGAAGGTAAGAAAAAGAAATTGCAACTTGTCATTTTGGGTTTCTTCAGTGCAATGTGGCCAAAAGAATGACAGGTCCAACATAAGAAGTTATCTGGGTACGTCAGACTTTTAGTGTGGCTAAAAAGAGAGATGTAGGAGACATAAAGATCAAGATATAAACTATGGAAGGAGAAACTGTAGAGTAATGATGAGTTTCAGGCTTGCATTTCAGCTTGTTTTGAGATTTGCTAAGCAGGGTAGATGATGAGAGCCATCACCTACTCAGGATATCTCTGAGTACTAGAATTTTAACAAAAAAAAAAAAAAAAAAAAGAAGAAAAAAATCCTTCTGGGGAAGACAGGTGAAGATTATCCAGACAATAAATTAAGTTTTAGCTTACTCGGGATGAAATATCCCAATCAAATATCTCAGAGTGGCAAGTTACATCCTCTGGATCTTTGCAATTCCAGCACTTAGACAAAGATTGCTGCTGCTTTGGGCTCCCACTTCTAGCAGACTGCAGCATTAGAAATTTCAGCATATAGGCACACCTATTTGCACAAGTGTTCTGTTTGCATTTGTGCATTTTAAAAACATTTAATAAAAGAGGCCAAGCAGTTTTATTACTTTGCAGTTATGGAAGATGGGTCAGAATAGAATAGAATAGTTCAGTTGGAAGGGGCCTACAATGATCATCTAGTCCATCTGCCTGACCACTTCAGGGCTGACCAAAAGTTAAAGCATGTTATTACGGGCATTGTTCAAATGCCTCTTAAACACTGACAGGCCTGGGGCATCTACCACCTCTCTAGGAAGCCTGTTCCAGTGTTTGACCACCCTCTTGGGAAAGAAATGCTTCCTAATATCCAGTCTGAACATCCCCTGATGCAGCTTTGAGCCATTCCCAGGCGTCCTGTCCCTGGATCCCAGGGAGAAGAGATCAATACCTCCCTCTCCATGTCCCCTCCTCAGGAAGCTGCAGAGAGCAATGAGGTCACTCCTCAGCCTCCTTTTGTCCAAACTGGACAAACCCAGAGTCCTCAGCTGCTCCTCACAGGACATGCCTTCCAGCCCTGCCACCAGCTTTGTTGCCCTCCTCTGGATGCATTCGAGTTAACTTCACATCCTTCTTAAACGGTGGGGCCCAAAACTGCACACAGTACTCCAGTCGAGGCCGCACCAAGGCTAAGTACCGCAGGATTTAGATCACCTCTTTTGACCGGCTGGTTCTGCTGTGTTTGATGCACGCTGGGATGCGGTTTGCCCTCTTGGTGCCAGGGCACACCGCTGGCTCCTGTTGAGCCTGCTGCTGACCAGCACCCCCAGATCCCTTTCTGCAGGGCTGCTCTCCAGCCACTCCTCTCCCAATTTGTACTTGTGCCCGGCATTACTCTGTCCCAGGTGTGGAATCTGGCATTTGTGGTTGCTTTAATTTCATGCTCTTGATACTTGCGCAATTCCTCTGCAAGGCCTCATGTCCCTTGAGAGAGTCAACGGCACCTCCCAGTTTGGTACCATCAGCAAACTTGCTGATGGTGCATTCGACTCCTGCATCCAGATTGTTGATAAAAATATTGAACAGAACTGGCCCAAGAATTGAGCCCTGAAGAACACCTCTGGTGACTGGCTGCCTGCAGAGAGCAGCCTGCTCTCTGGTCCCTTTTGTCCCTGATCCTCTTTTGACCTATATGTCTGCCAGCCTAATGGTTCCCCTGGTGCACTGCCATGTGTGGTGGCCAGTCACCTGCACTCCAGGCTTTGGTCCCTCCAGGAGGTGAGTGGGAAATTCAGGCTCAAAATGTGTATGCAGATTCCTATGTCTGTCCCCTCTGGGGAAGGGGGCAGAAGAGTCTGCACACAACTTCCAGTTTGAGGATGAGTACACTCAGCATGATGAACTGTTGGAAAACTGTTTCATAGAGTGTCTAGGAACGGAAGTTTAGTGTATAAGGAAGGAGGGACTGAGGGAATCATGTAGCGTTTATTACATCTGAAGCATTAGTGGAGTGGAGGAGAAACAAATGCATCCATGGAGAGGGTATGGAGTTAAAAGAGGAAAAATCTGCAGGGATGATGAGCCTAAGGACCTGCCCAGAGGTTGCATCCTTATGGGAGTTTAGCAAGTGCTTTGTGGTATTAGTCTGTCTTATTTTGGCAGCTCGAAAACTGCAGCAGAAACGTACCCTTCTGTTGGAGGAAGAAGCAGAAGAGGATGAGATGGTAAAACAGGTGCCTGAGATCAGCATGCAGTCCAGTGTCATCATTGAAGGAGTTGAGTACAAGATTGAGAGACTAAATGGAAGGAGCATCCAGGCTCCAGCAACTCGGTAAGACAAGACTAGTAGCTCAGTACCACCTATGTGTGTCAGAGGTGTCCCAGTATCAATAATTTTCAGGAATGAGGGCTGGGCAGTATTTCTTCTTCAGCATAGAAATGGGCAGGGTTTTCCAGCTCTTTCTTTTCAGAAGAATAGCTCCTTCAGCTGTGCACTTGGGTATGTAGAGATGTTGAGTTTTAGAGTAGCTAATTCAAGATAAGACCTGATGCTGAACCTAAGGTTTGGGTTTCTTAGGTTTTTGTTTCCTGGTTCTCCTGGACTTGTCCTCCAGGTTGCCTTGATGTTGTTTTTCTAATTCTTGGGCACAGAACTGGGGAATGAGAAAAGGCTTCTTGTAAGACTTCAGGTAAAAGTAAGGTTGCACTAGAATAAAGCTGAGGCTGTCCTTATCTGACTCTCTCTTCTGAATCCTTGGTACAGACATTCTTCTCTCCACACTTTTATTGTCAGTCTTACAGTGGCTGAAAACACTTATGTTGTCATTTTGAATCTCATTTCTCTCCATCGTTTCTGTCCAGTCTGTTGAGGAACTTCTCACATAATGAATGCACTGAGACCTTCCACCTCCTGTGCTGACAGGGCAACTCTAAGGAAGGACAGCAGCCAAATGCAAACCAGCTTCTTGGTTTGATGTGAAGGCCTACTTATCCCTACTGTTTTCATATTGAAATGTAGGAAGTTAGAGAACAGTAAGGCTGGATCCATCCGATGACTTTCAGTTGCTTATTATTTATGCTTGAACAAAGGCAAGACAGTGGAATAGGCTGAATTTCTGTTTCTTGAAATATTTTTTGTCATGCTAGAACAGAAACTGAAATTTAATGAAAATAACCTTGAGCAGCAAAAATAGGGGCTCAGAGTCATGCTAAACTTTCTCACTGCCAACTGAGCCACAGTAACTGTGTGCGTGTTCTTAACCTGTGGAAAACAGGCTTGTGTGACCTCCTTTCATTACAGATCAAACTAGTAGTATCTGCATGTGCACAACCTAGAGTGCAGATGATAACTACAGCTCAGCTGTTCTGAAGTTTGCAGTAATTTGATTATGAGCATAAAGCCTCAGTGTGTCAAGCCGTTGCACATAGAGTGGCTACATTGAGAATCACTGTTCTGAGATCACTCAGGATTCATCCCTAGCCCAGATGTGCATTCGCTTACAACCCAGGAGGGTCATCCTTTGTTAACATTCATGCATATCTGACAGCAGCAAAGGAAAAAGCTGGAAGCAGCCAGGCTGCCCATCACATAATGGCAGCTGGAAAGAGCCAGGCTAGAACTGTGCAAGAACTTGTCAGCAAACGCGATTCATTACATTTGAAGAGTGTGTGTGTGTGTTCACGGATGGTTGACCTCCAAATGAAGAAAATGAGTTCTGATGTTAGAGAGTGCGAACATTTATGAAATCAACAAGGAAATCCTTGCAGCAACGGAGAAGGAGCTGTTGAGCAAAGTCATTAAGGGTTGTCTTCAAACTGAACTAGTTGTTGCTTTCTGGGGCTTGGGTCTGTTCCGAACCTTTCCTGGGTATGCCAGCCTGTGGTACTGCTAGCTGACATACTTGTTTTTCTCTAGGCCCTCTGACGTCAGTGAGAACAGCAGCTCACAGAGGAATTCACTGGAAGAGGGAATCAAGCCTGAACAGAGAACCAACTCTATGTCTGGGTAAGTGGATCAGCAATGTCCTTTGCCTAGGAGCTGCCAGATGATGGAGCAGATGGCTTCCCCTTTTTAGCAGATGTAGGGTGTAAAAGGAAGGATTTTGTGGAGTAAGGGAAACTGTGCTTGGAACCAACTTCTTATAGAAACTCACCTCTGTTATGTGTCTCCCAAGGTGATGTTCTTGGATGAGGTACTAAACAGTTGATTGGAGGTGTTGGTCATCACCTTTTATCTTGAAAACAGGCAGATAAGAGTAGTGGTGGACCAGGCCAGCCTACCTCTCACTGTTTCCCTCTCTGCCCAGGTTGAGTCCATTATATCTTGGAGCAGGGGATCCAGTGGCACCTGTGCGGACAGCCAAAGCTGAACGACGGCACCAGGAGCGATTGCGAATGCAGAGTCCTGAGCTTCTGAGCGGTCAAGAGAAGGAGCTTTCTCCAGCAGAACGTCGTGCTCTGGAGGCAGAGAAACGAGCAATGTGGAGGGCAGCACGGTGAGACTGAAGAACCTTCACTGTTCTCTTCACTAGGCTAGTTCAGGGAAAGGGGACCTGCTGCATGTCTCTTGGATTACATGTTATTAAAAACAAGGAATAAAAAAGCCTTCCTAAGTCAGATGTTAGGGGAGGTTATATATATAGAATCTGTTCAAACAGTGCAAAGCATCTGCCGCTTGGCTGAGCTCATCTGCTTCGAACAGCTACGTGGGTAAGATGTCTCTTACATTTCAACAGTGCTTGCACAATCATGAAGACAGTGGACTTTTATAAAAAACATAACTTACATTCACCATCACATAAAGGTATTTATTCCTTCCCTCTCAGTACACAGCTTCCCACCTCCTTTGTAACACATGAAAAAGATGGTATTTATTGAAGCTGCAAGGTGACATATCCAAAATGAAAAATGAAAAAAACATTTCACATTTCCAGTCTAGCAACACTGGATAACTTGCTGAAGCCAAGAAATTGGCAAGATGGGGGCATTCTTATCCATTCTTATCCTCCTTTAGAGGAACAGGGCTGCTAGTGACTCATCCTTGCCAGCCTGTTAGATAAGATGCTGGAGGGATTACCGTGAGTTGTGATATCACTTGGCAATTCCAATGTTTGTGTTTAGAAATGGATGATAATGGTGCTGTCGTCTTCTGCGGAGAAATATATAGTGGAATCCTCAATGAGAAGCTGGCTAATTATCTAGGGCTTTCAGGGTACAAAGCTTCCCATTGTTACTTGATCATGTAACAGATCTGCTTATGGTTTATTTAGAGCTAGGCTAATGTTCCCAGTAGCAGGGCTTTTGCCCTTCAAGAAAAACTTTCTTGGTATGTTCCAACTCTTTGCCTTGGATGAGTGCTTGGCCTGGTCTGTCTCAGCTGGAATTTTTTTTTTCTGAAGCACTGCCTTAGTTTCACTGCACTGCCCTGTAATGTTAGAAAGCTGAACAGCTCACTGGAAAGCCTGTTTGTTACATAGAACCTTGATTTGGAAGAGATCGGTTTCTGTCATCCTCTAGCATGTTTGTTAGACCTTTGAAGCTCGCCTTGCTTTGAGCAGCTTTTGGATCAGATGACCTCCAGAGGTCCCTTCCAATGTGAATTACTCTGGGGGTCTATACTTAGTAATCTCTCCTTCCTTGGCTGCCCACTAATGGGAATGCCTGCATACAGGTACAGTGATGAGTCAGGGTGTCAACAGAGTGTGCTCCGGCAGGATTGTTTCCACCCTGTGCTGCTGTTTCATGCTCCAAATACTGTGGGATTCTGTCTGCTGCTCTGATTCACTGAATATTCTCCTGTATTTGGCATCTCACGTCTGTTCTAGTTGATGCTGTTCCCATGGTTTCTGTGTCACAACTTTTCAGGTGGCATCCTTTGCAAATGGAAGTTCTGTATTTTCATATTAAGCCATGAACAACCCTTTTACAAAAATACAAGTGGAAGAGAATTGTAAACAAAGCCTGCCAAAAGAGATGCATTGACCTTGTGTTATAGGGCTAGAAGCTGCGTAGGTGTTGTGGAGCCAAATGTGTGCTTACAAACTATCACTCAGAAGAGGCTGGCTGGGACTGAGACGACCAGATCCAAATTCTTGCTCTGGCACATACTTCCTTATGACATTGGACAGATCACCGAGTCCCTCTGTGCTGCAGATGCACGGAGAGAGGACTGTAGTAGCTCTTGTCTGTCTCACAGAAAGGCTATGAGCGTTGAATACATTAAAAACTGACTGTCAGTATGATGCTGTGTAAGCACCACAGTGTCGTCAGGAGTAGACATCTTGCACAGAGTTGCTGCTCAGTGTTTGCACCTAAAAAAAAAAAAAACTCCACTGTTTTATTTGATCCAACAAAACAGAAGTCTGTTGGGCTTCTCCTCCTGAAAATCAGTATCACTGTGCTTGGAGAGGTGGTAAAGACTGATCTGTCATCCCTTCCCAATTAGATATGCAGGATTTTCTCTCCCTCATGCCTCCACTTCCCATGCATATTTCCTTGTATGATGGGGCAAGCTTTACAAGGTGATGTCAGCTCTGATTCCTCCTAAGCCCAAACATTAACATATCCAAGGAATGCTGTAATAAAAGCTTTGTTTAAGATGGGTGTAGAAAGGAGAAGCGTGATGTTGCCTGCGCAAACCTTTGAAAGCAAAGCCATTACAAGGACATTGCTCAGAATGTACACCACTTGCCTCAGAACTCTGTGTTCTTCCATGAACTTGTTGCTGTTTCCAGCAGATAAAGAAATCTGAAAAATGCTGGGGGAGAGGAGGGGACAGGATTTTTTTAGGTGATCACATGATTTGCTCCTGTAACACTACTGTACCTCTGACCATGCTTTTGGGTTAGCTAGAATTTTGTTGCAATTGCTTAGGGCGCAGTAAAAGTTCTACATTACACTGTAGAAGGGTTCATGAGTGTTGAGTATAGTGGTTTTGTCCACTATGGGCAAGAGAGAGATCCCTGCATTCCAAACCTTCAGTCTCTTCTCTTCTAAGTATGTTTTGTTCATGGAAAATGAAGGGAGAGCCTTTAAGAGGTAAGAACACATGCAAGGAGAAGCTACTTGCAGCTGTCTTGTTTTTCAGTTATCAGATCCAGTGTTACTGTTTTTAAGTTCTGCAGACCAGGTCCTCAGCTCCACTTTGCTTCTGATACCAAGGTGTAGCTTTTTATTTAGTTGAGAAGTGCCTGGCTGATTCCTTGGGTAGGGTTAAGGCCTTGCTTATTTTGGCATTGGCAGGAATCAGTCAGTCACCATAACGTGCTCCTTTTTGTAAGACAAGGATGGACTGTACCTGCTACCGCAGATCTCCCAGGATGATCTGGTCTTCTTAGGATCCCTCTTATATAACTCCTAGAGCAGGCTTAGTGACATGATGGCAGCCAGGGCTCAGGTCTTATTTCCAAAGGCCTCCAGGCAGCACTACATGTGCTGTGTGGGAGGGAGGACTGTATTGCCCTGCACATGGTGCTGCAGCCTCACTAACCTGTATTTTCTTTAAGTGCATGCCACTGATTTTATTACTTTCTTTCTAATCTTCTATCTTCTGCTTCTTTCCAGTTCTCTGGTCTGTGTGCTGTCACTCGTGACCCCATCAGTTTGCACCTTCTTGGGCTTTCCTTTTTCTCCCTGTGTCATCAGTGCTCTGCCAGGACATGTGATGCGCCCCCACCACCCCCCCAACCCCCCCCAGCACACACGCCTGTGCTCTGTTTGGAGAAACACACTGGGACCCATGCTACATAAGTGTTCGGGGCACACACACCTGCTGACATTCGTGCCATAGGAACAGTGTAATTAAGAAGGTACAGGCACATATCAAGGGGGACAGGTGTCCAGCAAGGGCTATATGCATCTTGGCAGTTTTCCTACCATGCACATGCTATTTTACGGATGCACTCACCTCTTCAGTTGCATGTGTTCCAGGGCCTGTGGCAAACAGGCCTTTCATAATGTGCTTGTCCATTTTGCTTCCAGTTTCTTTGTGGTCAAACAAAGGTGCATGCTAACTGGTGGTCAGATATATGTATGCAAATGTACACTAAGAGACTATCAGATGTGTGCACGGACACTCATTCATGCCCTGTACTCCCTCAGTCTGCTTCACACATACACACTTCTTTGTAACGACCTCCTGGGCCTTTTCCACTGGTCTGCTGGGTGTTTCTAGTCCCCGCCTCCTAGGCTGTGAGGAAGGCACTTTCTAGATGCTGAGGCTCTGAAGGCTCATGCTTCTGGGCACATCATCCCAGATTGCCCTCTGGAGGTTCCTGCTTCTTCTGCAATAGTTGGTGTTGGACAGGATCAGATAAAGGAGCCTGTTTTAATCAAGGCTACCCCTGTATCAGACCCATATTTCTCCTTGTCAGGGTATGTTCCTGTATCTGTTTCTTTCTTTCCCTGCGCTTGTCCGCTGCGATGTTCATCACCATCATCTCCTCTTCCTCTTCCTCCTCCTCCTCCTCCTCCTCTTCCTCCTCCTCCTCCTCAGATCCTCAGCTCTTGAAGACAGTATTAAACAGTACGAGCAGGATCTGGCCAGGAAGCTGTACCAGTCCCGACAGTGGGCACCTGCTCCCAAGGCCAGGCCAGCTCAGATGTCTAGTCCAATGCAGAGTCACGCCTCAAGAATCCCTGGGTCAGGAAGCCAATCCAGGTGTGCACAGCCCCCTCCCTGCCAGCTGCATGCTCAACAGTCCTGTCTGTATCCCTACATCCTAACGCAGTGCTCCCAGCTGTGGCCTGCTAGGGGTAGGGAGGAAATTTTAGTGGTTGCTGGTGTTGATTTCCCTGAGGTCCCACAGACTACTGGCAGTTGTCTCAATGAGAATGAGGGGGGATGCTGGGTCTGTTTGATTGGGAGAAGGGAGCAGACATTTCTGAGGGCTGAGCCCACTTTTTCTTAGCTATTTCATAATCTCCTGATGGCTGAAGAGGGTTAAGATGCAACACACTGAGAGCACAGAGGAGAGTAAAGCCCTGAGAACTGATCCTACTCATTTGAGCCCTTGCAGTTCCTTTTCCAGCTTGGGTTGCTCTCCCATCATATACGGCACATCTGGAAAGGCCTGCAGCTTCTCAGTGCGTTGATGCTTAGCTCTAGGCTCTGTCTGTTCAACGCATATGATGGCATGTGTGTTTCAGGATGACAGCAAACCAAGCTGTTCTCCTCTCCTGCTTTGTAAGTCTGTCTGCCTCAGGGAACCAAGGGTGCTTAATTTCACCTTTCTGCATTCAGCCTGTTGACTGTGGTCTGGCTGCTGGGCGCAGAAGGCGGTGTTATCTCTTATTGAGAAAGCAACATCTGATGTCTTTTTCTCCCTTCCTCATTTCTGAGGCAGGATGAAATCACTTGAACAGGATGCTCTTAAAGCCCAAATGGTTATAGCCAAGTCCAAGGAGGGGAAAAAACGCAGCACACTGGAGCAGCTGGCAGAGTCACCTTCACCTGTTCCTACCCCGTCACCAACACCACTGGAAGGTACTGTATAGCTATCTCTATCTCTGAGGAAAAAAGTTAATGCTTCTCTAGCTTAACTTGCTTGAAAGCAGACTTGTTGAAAACAATTTCCTCCTCCAGCCTAGACTGGAAGGTCCTTTGGGGCATGTGACATCTCTCAGCATAGGGAATGGGCCTGATCTATAGAAAACATGAGAGAACATCTGAGGTATGGTTCCAGGAAACCGGGCAGAAATAAAACTAGCATCATGATTTAAAAAAAAAAAACAGGAGAGAGGCTTTTGTTCTGAGAAGGCAGTGTCTTTGCTGAGCATAGTCTTTTATCACACTTAAATGCTGCTTAATGGAAGGGGCAGATTTGGGGAAGTGTTGCATATAATGCAGCCATTCATTCAATAGTGCTTTTCTGTCATCTTTTGCAGATTGCAGTCCCAGAAACGTCACTTCACCGGGAAGGCTGGTATGATATGCTTCTGCTTGCTTTTGTTATCTTGCCTGTAATCCTGGGATTTCTTGGTTACCCAGCTTGGGTGTGGACTGTGCATCTGGACCATGGGATCTCTACTTAAATACTTAAGCCAGGTCTGGCTGCATGATACACAGAGTTGTGAAGAGGGCACAGTGGACGGAGCTCTGCCATATCCACTGTTGGAGGCATCCCCCCTTTTTTGCAACTACAGTGCAATATCTGTTTTCTGTTTCCCTGTTTTATTATTTCATCCTTTTCTTGGTTCTTCATCTCTGTGTTCAGAAAGCCTTTCACTTCAGAGACTTTGGCCCCCTGTCTCCTCAACAGCATAAAACTGAGAACTTCAGCTGAAGTCAGCATTTTCCTTTTTCTCAGCACTGTATAAATGAAACAGGACATTGTTGCAGAGATCTGTCAAAATTAGTAAGTCAGACAAACAGAAGAGTGGGAGCAGCTGCCCAGAGAGGGGACGTGGTTTTGCCCAAGGTCACACAATACAGCCAGCTCTAGATTGAAATCCTGGCTGTGCTACAGCTATCAGGAATTTTGCCACGAATTTTCCTACAAAAATAGGTTTCCTACCTAACTTGGTGTGCACGTGCATTTTGCTGGAGCATATAATGTTTTCTCTGCTACTTGGCACCCTTGTCCTGACGCAAGAACAGCTAAAAAGACAATGTCCCAGAGATCCCTCATTTTCAGAAGCTGTATCCAGGCACTCTTGGCACTGAGAATGATGCTCTGCTTCTGCTTTTATCTCTGCATAGATTGCTCAGCTTGCTGTTGGTTTTCCATCCATTTCTCTCCCCTTACTCTCCTCTGTTTCTTCTCTTTTGCTGTCCTTTCTAGTCCATGTCTGAAAAGAAGTTTGACTACCGGGAATTTGCTGCTATTCCTTCCTCCAAACCTGTTTACGAAATCCAGGTATAAACTGCATGCTGAACCATCCATTAGATTGGTTAGGGTTTGATTTGATGGAAGTACCTGCACATGAAGTGATGACCTTCAAAGCAGAGGTTGAGTGATTTGAGGAAGTCCTCTCAAAGGCCCTGTCTGTGTGGGAGGCAATGACAATCAGTCATGCTGTGTAACTGAGGGTTTATTGGAGACTTCAGTCAAGTGGAATTGTGAAAAAGTTGGTCTAGATGGTTTTAAAATTAATGACAAAAGCTTTGCAAATATAAAGCAGCTACATCTTCACTTTAATTGATCCTGAAACATTTGAAGTGAAAGATAAGAACTAAAAGGGAAGAAAAAACTATAGAAATGATTGCCAACAAATTGCAAATTGGAGCAAATGTTAACTTCAAACTGGAATGTATCCAGCATCCTACCCAAGAAGGAGCTGTGGTGATAATTCTCATATGTTGTAACTCTGCTGTAGATAAACTGTGAAGTAATCACATGGTAAAAGAACACCAAGTTTCAAGGGTGAGTGCCATGGTGAGGTGGTTCTCCTTCCTAAAAGAATCTCATTTCATTTAAGCTGTTTTGTCATAGAATCACAGAACGGTTGAGGTTGGAAGGGACCTCTGGAGGTCATCTTGTCCCACCCCCTACTCAAGCAGGGCCACCTACAGCCAGTTGCCCAGGACTATGAACTGCCTTTCTCTTATTGTCTGAGTTAGTCATTAACTGATTGCATTTGTGACAGCTGATTTGAGCAGATACTGTATGTAATTTTTTTGTACTGTTTTTTTTTTTAGTTTTATATAAAGACAATGAAGCAGATACTTGCAGTTACATTTGTGTTGTGTGTGGAGAACTAGCAAGTACTGACATGTTGGGCTTTAACTTGCTGTCATGACACAAAGACCCCAGGTCCAAGGTGTCATCCCCAAAGCCAGGCTGACTTAAGCAGAGTTGCAGTTTGAGGATTCTCAGGCAGTTATACATTATTTGATGCATATTCTTGGCTGACTTTTTTCACTGGTGGTATTGCTCAGCCCTTGGTAGTCACTCATCTTTGTCTCTGAGAATGCCTTCCCTTTTGGGGTCTGCACCTGTCCAGGTTCTGTACCAAGTGACTTAGAGGGCTGGCCACTCAAGCCCCAATGGCAGCTCTGGACTACCTGAGTTTCCCCAAGCTTCTGCTGAGTGCAGTACTGGCTCGTCATGCAGCTGAGAAGGTGCCTCCAAAGAAGCCTATGCCTCCAAATCATCAGGCAGTTCCTCTGGACCTCTCTCAGCAGTGCAGTAATCAAGAGACTGTATTCCTTCCTGGCCATAGTCGCACAACTATGTCACTCACTTTGGATCAGTGCAGTGCTATTTGACTGGGCTGTATTCCTCAGCAATGCATGCCAAAGTCATCACAGCCCCCTGGGCTCTGCTCTCTGCTATTCATGAAGAGCATGACTTCTACCATACACTTGCTTTATTTCTAAAGCACTAAATGCGCTGAGATCATCTTTCCTGCCTCCTCCAATTTTGCTGCTTGCACAAAATAGGCAAGTTTATATGGAAATGAGGACTTCTTGCACTCTCACAGCTGTGAAACTTCTCTAATGCTTTCCGTATAAGTGTATAGAGCCGCCATCCTTTATTCTACAACTAAAGAAAAATTAAGCTACTCCTCATTGGTGCTCTTGAGCTGAGCAAGAAGACCCCTAAAAGATAGATATTGATCAGTAGTGGCCAGAACTTTCAGACGAGTTTGGCATTATTAAACTTGCTGAATACTGAGCTCTTCTGAAACTCTATCCTTACATTTGTATAGCTCAGAGAAGTGTTGAGCTCAGTGTAAGTATTGTGTACAAACCTAGAAAGAATAGCAGAAGTAACAAATGCAGCCACTTTTGAAGTAAACAGAATACTTTGACCTTTCTATTCCTTGAAGCACCATATGCAGCTGGATTAAATTCTCTATTTCACCAAATAAGTAGGGCTTGGGACATTTATGCCTGTCCCCAGAGTAATGCTGATTTTCAAGCCACCTCAAGTTCATGACCATGAGCAAAGTTGTTTTCTCATGCTGTTGTCACTCTGGTCTGATGAGCTACAGACAGCTCTGGTTGTTGGAACGGTCTCCATTTTGTGAAGGCTTTAAAAGTAGCAGGAACTGGTGGAGTTTCATGATTATCACTTAGCCATTTCTCCAAACCATTTCTCCAAGCCATCTGTTGGGATATAACTCCTTCCCATCCCACATCAGTTCTCCATGCACACCCGAATAAAAAAAAGGAAGTTGATTTTGCATAAGAAGCTAGGCCTGGGAACAGTGCAGATGCAGAATTAGGATACAGGACTCTCAAGGAAACGTATCTCATGTCTTTGCTCTCCTCCCATGTTTCTACTCGATTTCTATAGTCTTTATGCTTTCTGCCTTTCATGTCACTTCCTATCCTCTCCTCCCTACACGCACAAAGTAAAAGGAGGAGAGCTCTGATGGGCAAACACACACCTCATCCTGCAGTTCAGCACAAAGGATTGACTTTAGCACAAAGGATTAATGTTGTAATCATGTGCATTCACTGAGGATCATGCCCTGGCTGCTGTATTTACCAGCACCTTTGAGGGTAAAAGGTTCTCTGTAGTGTGCTGGAGGTGGGGAATTACATGGCACTGGTGTTACAGAGGTGGATGCTCATGTTTTCTGTTCTCTTCCAGTCACCTGATGCAGCTGATGACCTCCGGTACATAGATGACAGAAATAACTCAGGTAAGCTCATGGCCAAAGGACTAGTCTTTGTACTACTTGCTTCCCACCGTGGTTCTAGAGGGTTCCCCTTTGCCTGCTTGTGGAATCCACCTTGAGGACTTCAGCTTCTTGCTGCTTGAAACAATGTCCTATTTTGTCCGTTCTAGAATGAAACCTCCAAACTTGCCCTGTTCAGTTTTGGGTAGGATATTTGCATTGTGCTTTAGTGATGGCTAACTTGCTGAGAATGGTGTGTAACAAGCATGCCTCGTTTTCTTGTTTTGTGTTCTGGAGTAAAGAGTGGTAGTAGAATGTGGGTGGGAAGTTTTGGCCTCTGTCACCTGCTCTAAGTTGATAATGTCCATTGTTCGGGGTCTGCTTTGTGCCCCTTTTGCTAGAGCAAAGAATCTTGCTGCCTGCAGCAGGCAGCTGCAGATAAATTCATCCTTGTTTAAGACTTCATAGCATTTGGGTGCTTGAGTACCCAGGTGACTCTCCAAGTCTACGCTTGTGGATCTGTGTGCACGGTCACCTAAATAAACAGTAATTAAAGCTTTGACTGCTGTATCTCTTCAGGCTGTCCTAGCTGTGGTATGTCTTTCTGTCCCCAGCTATAATAGACAGGAGTCAGACTATCTCCCACTTCATTCTACGTGACTGTAGTAGTAGAGTGGAGCTCAGCAGGGCCTGCCTGCTCCTTAGTAGTACTTCTGTTTCGTTCAACAGTTGATGCTGGCTTTTCTTCTACCTGTTTTGCAGCTATTCCCCCCACCTTTATTTTACACAACGAACAGTTTCTCTCTCAATTTTATCTTGGCAAATCTCTGTGAGTAAAGGCTGCACTCCAGACAGCTGATCCATGTATGGGCCATTTCCAGAAGGAGGTTCTGCTGCAGAGATACTCAAGAAAAACTTACTTTCCAGAGAACAACATCTGTTCTTCATCCCTCGGAGTAAACCTCTCAACCCTGGGTTATTCTCTTGAGGTAGTCAGTGTACATAACTAGTAGGTCAGGAAATAATCAGCAATTGCTTAGGGGCTTCAGACCTCACTATTGCCTGTCATTGGTCTGTTGGGCCCTCAGATAGAATAAAAGCCATAGAGTGTGGTGGAGTTTTTTAACCTAGTCCTTAGTCCTTAAGTAATCCTTAAGTCACCACTGTATGAGGCTGTGATGTGTGTGAGGCACCAAAAAATTACAGGTTTTCCAAAATCAGTTTGGAAGGGTAGCAGATGAAGATGCAACTAAGCTCTTTTTGATATAGGACAAAGCTCTCAAGTTTCTTTTAGGTTTCCCCCGTCTCATTCTTCCAGGCAGTGTAGCATTCCAGCCAACCTACAGATTTTTATTTTTACATAGATTTTGGCAAGTTATAACATCTGTATGAAGAACTTTAAAAAAATGCTCCTTTTCTGCATCCGTTCCAGCCTCCTACTAGGCCTGCTTTTGTCTCTTCTTAGAAATCCTTCTCAGAACATGTAGAGAAAATATTTGGAATAAAATATTTATCTGGGAAAAATACTTGAGAATTGGAGTGATTTTTACTTGCATTTTTGTTTATCATAAAAGGAAAAGGAAAGGAAACCAGTTACCAAAGATCAAAGGAGTATATGCTGAAATAGTTCAAAGCAACACTATGTGTGTGCGTTCTCCTCCTGCCCCCTCAGCTTCATTTGCAACTCCCAGCATTTCAGGCACCAATTTGACATATCCTATCACTTCTTCACTTTCACTTTTGTGAAGGCCTTTCACTTCTGTGTGTAGTTAATACAGCGTTAAAGAGATCTAATTGCTACATTTAGTCACACTTTTTTTTTTCTGTATACATCTACACACATTGGGATTTTAATCAGAATTATTCTTGATCATGGAGTTATGGCTTTTTGATCATATGGTAAACTTACAAGCACTTCCTAAACTTTATGCTAGAAAAGCATTATAACAGAAACTCCAAGGATATCTTACGCTGACTGCAGGAAAGCATTAGCATATCTCTCTTCTGATCATCTTTCATTTTACTGGATATTAGGAAATATTACTTCACTGAAAGGGTTGTCAGGGATTGGAACAGGCTGCCCAGGGAAGTGATTGAGTCACCATCCCTGGAGGTATTAAAAGATGTTTGGATGTGGTGCTTAGGGACATGGTTCAGTGGTAAACTGGCAGTATTAGGTTTACAGATGGACTCGATCTTAAAGGTCTTTTCCAACCTATATGATTCTGTGTAAAGCACACCATTTTCTTCTTGTCCATTGCAGATGGGCTCTTAAAAATAGTTCCTTCCATTCTCAGGTCCTTAAAAATAGTTCCTTCCATTCTCAGGTCTGACTTCATGGTCATCACCTTTAAATGTGTTTAAAAACATTTATTCCAAGGTTTTCAAGAGGCCATGAAAGTTATTGAACTACGTAATAGCATTTTTAGGGTAGAACCATGCTATGTGTATGCTTTATGACATAACTTTTCCAGATCACTTAGAGCCAGTCTTTTGCTTTCCAATCTTATAACGATCAGGTTTCAGAAATACACCCTTGATAACTTTGTATTGCACTTATTACTGGATACCTATTTAGGATATGTAAGAAACTACTTTTGTCCTCATGGTCTTTGTCCACTTGAGATGTCTAATGTCTACAGCAACTTATACAGGAAAGGTATCTTTTTATCCTATGCTGGACAAATCACTACTGTATTATTAGTTTTGTCTAGGACCCAGCAGCTCATATACACATAGGAATGAAAGATGATCTCTCCCTTCTTCTACTGTTAATGTATCCCCACCCAGGCTTTTTAGCCACATCTCTACTCCAAAGACTTGCATCCACCCTTTTGTTCTCCCGACTTCCATTTTACAGATTCTTTCCCACCAAAATGCCAAAATTTCACAAAACTAGAATCTCTGGATTCATACTAGTTGCAATGCCTGTGCTATCTTCCAGTATTTTCTGATTTCTCTCATAGGACACTAAGCATGTAAGGGAGGCTTGTACTGGTTCAGAATATACCAATATCCTGTTTGGCTGGAAGTGAGTTCTTAGGGAAAGTAACAGAGAAAAATGAGCTTGCATAGATGCATATTCTCAGTTTTCTGTAATCACCTATTAAATAGGGATGTCTTGAGCCAGGTATTGTATATAGATCATCAATGGAATGATACTCTATATTGCCTAGATTTTTTTTTAATCTTTCATGATGTTTTGTGGCATTGAGTTCCATAATTAGGCATTTCGTTTACTCTAATTCTGTTTCTTGATAATTTCCTTGGGTCTTCTGGGATGCAGTGAATAACTCTCTTATTCACTGTTTCTGTACCATTCATGTAGGTCAGTATCATATCAGTTATCTTTCTTCCAGGCTGAAGAATCCTAGTACTTCTTTGTGGGAATCATTTCCCACACCCCTCTGGACCTTTTTTTATTTCATCTATGCCATTTTTAAGGTAGAGAAGGAGAACAAGGCTGCATGCAGTATTGCAAATGTAGGTATATGATGAGTTTATGCAGTGGCAGAAGGTGTTCTCCCATCTTTTCTGATATCTAATCCTCAAAAGTGAAATGGTATTGCTGAGAAGTGTGCCTGTGTTTTCAGAAGGCTCCCCCTCATGACTACAGAATCATAATCTCATTTTAAGGATGTTGCAGTTTATATGCAATCATGACTATATTACTTTTATTGAGCTTAAGCGTCATCCAGCAGTGTAAAAATAAACTTACTAAGTCAGCATGAGGTTCTGACTAGTCCAATATTGTGTCTGATGCGAGCCACTGGGAATGCCAAGAAAAGAGCATAGAAGAAGAAAAGCATAAAGTGATTCCTTCCAGAATACTACTCCAGGCTACAACAATCTGTGTTTTAGCACTTTCTAAGCCAGAGGCCTTTAATTTTAGAGGAGTTTATTTCTTTCTTGAATCTATTCACATTTGCAGTAAATTTCACCTTCCACATCGTTGCCCGGTCAACTCTGTAAAATCCTAGTACCCTTTTTTGTAGTTGAGTTTCATTTGACTACCCTGATATACAGCTTGGTATCAGCAGCAATTTCTCTGAATACAGCCTTCATCACTTCTACTCCTTCTCATTAGTTACCAAATACTGACCAAAATACAGATAGCTGCACTATGTTGTGATAGCAGGTAATATCTTCCTGCACTTTTTGTGTGTTTTAACTACTTATTTACCCACTAAAGGATGTCCCTTCTTATCCTGTCCCTTCTTATCCCATGGCAGCTTGTTTTTGTTAAGAGCTTTGGCTGAGGAACAATCAAGAGGGTTTGTTTTTAAAAGTATGCTGTGTTGAGACCACTTAACTTGCATGTTTGATGGCTCCTTTGGCAAATTTTAGTCTAAGAGGGTCTAAAAGGAATGACTTCCCTCTAAGCCTCATTGCTTTCCTCCCTCACCCGTCCCCCTGGATTTTTATCTGCATGTATCCATGCCTTTCTTTTATACCTGTTTGCCTTGTTTGGAAGTCAGTCGTGTGCTTACCAATCCCAGTATCCTTTCAAGATGTCAGATTTGTCACCTACGTTCATTTGGTTCTGAGGCCTTTTCAAACAACAGGTTAACGCTATGGTTAATAGTTCAGGAAGGATTCTGAATTACAACAACTGCTCATACTTGGGTACTGTAACAAGGGGGATATTGCATCCTGGAGTCTGGCTCTAGAGCAGAGGGCAAGCCACTGGGTACAGCTCAGCAGACTGTGCACCTTTGATCTGATATATCTTCATAGATTTCTGTAGCTGAGGTTCTCTGCTACATTCAAAGACTTTAGAGAGTCTTCCCAGGAGCCAGTTTGCACTTCAAGGGAAAAATATGTGGGTTTGTGGAACTTCTTCCTTTTTACACAAGTATCTCCCAATAGTTGCTCAAGCCAAATTATCACAAAGGGCAGATGTTCCAGGTGTATGTCAGAGCACATCAGATAAGCTCTACCAGCTCCTTTCAGGAGGGTAAGGAGTCACGGTAACAGCAGTGTACTTTAGATGCAGAACACATCCTAAAAGGCTTGAGACCAAGCTAACTGAGTCTGCCCTGCCAGAGTATCTTTCCTGGTGAGGGACACAACACAGTCTAACTTTACAGAAAGGACTTAGTTGTGTAACTTCAACATTAAGCAAGGCCAAAATGCTCATCTCTGTCATTAGCAACAGCATACCATACTGGTGGTCACACCTCTTTAGGGCATGCTACTCTATTGAAACTAGTGAAATACTTGGAGTGCTAGCATACACCTGAGTCCTTTCAGTATACTTGATTTTTCCTAAGGCTTGGCACTTCCAATAATTTTCAGGGAATCATGGGTGTTAAGGGCAGGTGTCTTCTCATGCATGTGATTTCCTTCCCAGAATCCACAGTAGTCAGTACATGAGCTACAGATCACCTAAAAGTGCTGGGCACAGGATTACTGTAAATCAGTAGGACTTCAGTGCTATCTCACATTCAGCACCTGGGTATACCCTTATGTCTACGTTAACTGTATCAGCTGTATACTTAACCTAGCGCTTTGTCTTAAAACCTGAACTTTTCCTGTCTACACAGTTCCCCAGGAGCAGGATGGGCAGCCAGAGGAAGAGGAAATGTTAGTAACACGTGATTCAACACCTACTTCATCAGCACTTGAAGAAATGGCCCTGTACAGCAGCAAACGCAAACTCCGACACAGCCGGCGCAGTTTGGAGGCTGCTGTCCCTACGTAGAAGATCTGATGCACCTGGGCGATGGAATAGCCCAGCACAGGGCTTTTGAGCTTCCTGTGCTCCAGGGACAGCACTGGACTGCCCACACTGCTGCCGCCTGGACTCTGGATGGGAACTGAGCACCCCATGGAGCATTGTGGTCAACTAACTTCCTTTAAGGCTGTGAACCGCCCTCTTTTCTCACCCAATAATGCACTGGGGCATGTCCTAAACAAAATGGGACAACACTAGACTTCTTGATGGCAAATTGAGAGGAGGTGTGGGTAGGACAGTGGGCAGCTGCAGCTTGTTAGCCTGTAAATATTGTGTGTGGGGGAAGGGTAGGACAGAGAGAACATACAAGTGTGAGAGTGTGTTGGGCTCCAGCTGTTATTTCCTCAACTTGGATTTTTTTAGTGGTTAATATGGGAGCTTCTACTCTGGTATGAATTAGAAGGAAGGTCCAGCCTGCCTTTGCTCCTATTTAATTTCCAGTCTTTTGCCAAAAAGCATCTCCCTCCACCTCCCACACTGTGTCACCTCACTTTCTTTTGGGAGTATGTGGAAATGGGTAGCTTGGAGGCAAAAAAAAAAAAAAAAAAAAAAAAAAAAAAAGGAATTCCAGTGAAGTGCCTCCCTCTGACACTGACACCTATGTGCTCAAGCAAAGATGACTGAATAAGCAGGAGCCTGTGCCACCAGCTCTGTGCCACTTGCCTCTGTGAGCACAGCAATCTATCCTGTGTAGGAAACTGCTCCTGCAAGTATTTTGTGCTATTCTGAGAGACAGGTACCTACCTAGATGTACACATAATTGTGTGTATCATCTCGTGCATGCAGTGTGAACCACTCCACGAGCACGCTGTACTGAGTGTCAGAGGAGGCCAGGTATCTGTCTTCTGTTAGCACCATGACTGAATTGGTGAACTGGGGCAGAAATGAGAAAGGAGCCAAACAGCTGTAGCAAGAGTTATAGCAGTGTGCATGTGTGACAGCAATAGAGAGCAGAATAGTTGGGGATTAGGATACGGTGGCAGAGATAGGAGGTGTAAGCAGCAGATAAGATAGTGGGTTAGGATTCAGGAAATGGGGAAGGGTAGGAAGTGGCATTGCTGGGGTCAGGTTAGGAGTAATGGGGTCTTACAGGTAGGAGGACACTAGTGGGTGAGTCCGCTATGTTGCCTACTAGCTGTGAAATGAAGTGTGACGTTACGGGGGTGCCCAGTGTGGGGCTTTCAAGGAGCGCCTGCCAGGCAGGGAGCACAATGAAGTAGAATGGGTCTGGCCTATGCTTTGCAATAACTACACAATTCTACTCTTTGCCAACTTGTTGGCTTCAGGCCCCTTTCCATGTAGAACAGGGAAAATACATGCTTGCCCATGCAAGAGGAAAAAAAATGAAAATGAAAAAGGAGCAGGGGTGTGATTCCTGGTTTCCATGAGTGGAACAAGGGCTGTGAACAGACTCTGTATCAAATGAGCTCTGCAGATGTGGATGGAGGAGACAGATGCTGCTTATAGCTCTGAAATCAGTCTCTGCTGCCCACTATTGAAGTAAAACATCCTTTTTTTTTTTTTTTTTTTTTTTTTTTTTGTTTTCAATGCCTCTAATAGGGAGAAAGGCATCTGAGCTTGGCAGTGATCTGATCTGTCTACCCTGCTACATTGGTGCTCTCTTGCTGAACCCCTCCAGCAGTAAGACCAGAGTTGGACCTTAAGCCTTTCAGTGACTTGAAGTGGCTTGGGAGCGACAGGCACTTCTGCTTGTATATTTGCTGAATAAAAGAACTGGATGCAGTTTCTTTTAGTTGAGAATCTCCCTTCATGCCAAAATCCAGTGGATCATTTTAACTGACCTCGTATGGTTAAATTTTACAGAGCTTTGAAGGGGGAACTCTGATAATCTCAAACTGCAGCTATGGCTGCTTCCATCATCAGCAATTTGAGCTTTTCCTTTTTAAATCTAATTTTAGCATTTGCTTTTTAACAACAGCAATTTTGGAAACAATCCTGGATTGGTTTTGGTGACTAACTTGTGATTCTGTTTTTTCTTTCCCTTTGCGGTACCTGGTGCCAGGCTCTGGGTTCTCTCCCATTCTCTCCTGAGAGACTCTGAGGGAAAATTAGCGCATCAAGACTGTAACTAGTGAAATTTGTACAACCAAAGAAATCTATTTTGTGGTTCAAGGATAATAAAGTTTACTTTACATTTTAGAACTTTAGTTAATGTGGTTTGCCCTGTGTGAAGTCTGCAATTTCTATATCAACACTTTGGTTCTTATTATGTCACCCTATAATCTAGCAAATGTACTAGTGATTTTGCTGCTTTCTAGTGCAGAAATTAATGATCACCTAAATCAATGCCAACTGCAGGAGTATCAAGACGAGGACATGATGCTCATGTAAATTTGGTAGAAAACTGGCATCTATGCTGAAAGGGCAGGAAGAGAACCTAACCCAGTAACTATTAGCTCCATCTTTATGTAGTTTGAAAGGGACTCCTTATTTTGGAAGTAGCAGATTCACTCTTGGCGGGGAGGGAGGGGAGTAGAGGTTTCTGCTCCAGAGAAGCTGTAGTAGTGGGGAAAGGAAATGGGGACAAACAGGTGAGATGATACATGTAGGATACAGTGGCTTAGTTATCACATTCATCACTGGCAGCTATTTAAAAAACAACATCCTGCTTAATGGCATACAAGGGAGAGGGAGGTAAATTCAGGAATGAGGGGGGAAAAAGCTTAATGTGCTGTTTAGTGTTACAACCTTTAAGACAAGTACCAACGCTAACTGCAGAGAGACTCTAATTGCATCCATTCAGGGGGCTGATTAGGCACAAAATACACCTATGTGCTATGGTGACTGCGCGCTTCATGCCTGGGCCTCTGTCAGTAAAGGCTGCCTGATGTGACGCTGCTGTCTGTGGCCGTGAGGACCAGTCCCTTCTGCCACTGCTGAGCTCTGCAGTGCCTGCTGCTCCAGCCCACTGCTTCATGGGTGTGAGTGAGTTCGTGGAGCACCAACCCTAAGGCTTTGGCTCCATTTGACCAACTGCCAGGGGTGTGTGGAGGAGTGCATGTGTGTCTCTGTGTGTATATGAAGGAACACCTGGACACATAAGTCAGTGGGTGGCTTTTACAGTAGTAGCCTGGAAGCAACGCACAGCCTGAGCCCTGCTCATCAGCTGATGTAATATGAAACAGTGATATCAGCAAGATCTTAAGCCTCTTGGCTTTTTTTACTTGGCTCTGCTTAAAAAAAAAACCCAAACAAATGCTATTTTGTTTACATGATTAAAGTTTTTAAAAATACAATTTAACTGGTAAAAAACTAACGCATTTCATGTAGCCCAAACAAGTCTTCCTTAGTCTGGATCAGTGGATGGCTACCCAGATGTGCCAGCACAGAGAAAGAGAAGCAGCCTCAGTGGGAAGAGGGCAGAATTCCTTTTTCTAGAGACAGTGTCATGCTAGACCTTGGCCTTATTCTCCCTACTTTGCAACTGTTGACTTGCAGGTACAGATGGAAAAGGGACCTTGGCATGTCACATGGTACCACAGGAACAGTCTTGTCTTAGTTCAGCTTGGCGCGTTCACAGGTCTAAAGTGTAGACTTACATAGGCTTAAACAATATATTTTGCAGGTCCTCTCCTCTAAAATGGAATTTAAAAAAAAAAAATCTCGTTTTAATATATCTTTTTTCTCCCCACTTAGACTGTAGTTTTCTCAGGCCAGGTTTACTACTTTGTGCTTATATATTACCTAACACAACTGAGCCATGATTAAGACATATGTAATAGTTATCACTTTAGACAAAAGTAAATATGTTCTCATAAACATCATCAGCATCCTTGTAAGAATTGAAGCAGGTCATTAGCATAATTTTTCTCAGATGAAAGCACATAGTAACATACACATCTCATAAAAATGCCAGCCTGAAAGCCTCCCATAACACACCATATTGCATCTACGGGGTGGGGTGGGGGGACCACACCCATTTATCTGCAATTGAGATTTCCCCAAAGGGTCCATATTACAGGCTCCTTTTCCAGTTAGGGTATGGACAAGAGGACAGAGAAGACCGCTGTGACGGAAGGTGGCCCAGAGGTCTCAACAGCAAGCGTATTCAGAAGAGTTTCAGAACTAGAACATCTGTCCAGCTGCTTCTTTTATATGATGAACCTGCTGATGAGAAGCAAGAGAGTAGGGCCTAATTCCAAATGCTTTACTAGATGAAGGTCCAGAGTGTCTGATTTAAAATAGCTACTCAAAGTATCCACAGAGCTAGCACGCAATCGCCTCTGGTAAGATGTTACTACTGGAGTAAAGACTAAGAAAGACAACCAAAAAATATTTTTCAGAACTCTGTCACTTCCCTTGGTTTTTAGGTGTGCTGGAAGGATGCTCTTATGTCTTCATTAACTTAGGAAATTTATTTAGGATGGAGATTTTACAATAAATAGGAACAAAAAAAACCCAGTTCAATTTTATACGGACAATGCAAAGATCTTCAAGGCTGCACAAATACAGAATAGAGTACAACTGGTTAGGTAGAAGGTTTGCAAGAAAGAATCTTGCAGCTAAATGCATTGTATAGGAACAGTGAATCAAAGAGATATTACTGGGAGTGTGGAGGGGAAGTTAATGTCTTAGTGGGTGTCATGGTTTAACCCCAGACGGCAGCTAAGCACCACACAGCCGCTTGCTCACTCCATCCCAGTGGGATGGGGGAGAGAATCGGAAAGGTAAAAGTGAGAAATCTCATGGGTTGAGATAAAGACAGTTTAATAGGTAAAGCAAAAGCTGCACATGCAAGCAAAGCAAAACAAGCCATTCATTCACTACTTCCTGTGGGCAGGCAGGTGTTCAGCCATCTCCAGGAAAGCAGGGCTCCATCACGCGTAACAAATGCCATCACTCCGAATTTCCCCCCCTTCCTACTTCTCCCGCCAGCTCTATATGCTGAGCATGCCATCATATGGTATGGAATATCTCTTTAGTCGTTTGGGATCAGCTGTCCCAGCTGTGTCCCCTCCCAACTTCTTGTGCACCTGGAGAGCTGAAAAAGTCCTTGATTAGTGTAAGCACTACTCAGCAATAACTAAAACATCTCTGCATTATCAACACTGTTTTTAGCACAAATCCAAAACACAGGCCCATACTAGCTACTAAGAAGAAAATTAACTCTATCCCAGATGAAACCAGGACATTGGGACATAGCTCTAGGGGCAAACTTGCAAGATATGAAGTAAAACCTGCTCTACATAACACTGAATTTTGTGCATGGTAGTTTTACTGGAGATTACCAAATAGCTGGCCACCATATCATGTTAAAAGCAAATGGAAAGGAGCAAATTATATTGAAATATGGAAGATAGCAACGGGAAAGAACTACAGCAAGCTAAATAAAAAACACAGTAATGCATTAAAAAATTTTGAAAAGCAACTTGTTAACGTGGCACAGGTATGTAGACTGGGATGCTATCTGGTTTGTGACACTATCTGGTTAAGGGCATGTTTCAGCATGGAAGACTAGGACATGAACTAGGATAAGTAATAAACACCCAGATACACAGAAGAATAAGAATGAGGAGGAGGAGGAGAAGATAACGATGATGATGATACTTGAGAAGCATTGTGGGATTATGTAAAACTTATCATGGACTGTCTAGGGGAAGGGCCAAAGGTGGAGAAAGGGAGGACTCAAGGTATAGTGAACAAGAATGGGAAAATGGAAAGGGGAGGGGTGGAGAGATAAAAAGGGCTGGTCTTGTGTGAAGGGGCCATTTGTGTTGTTCTTGCCTATGTGGCTGCTGCTTGTGAGTACGCAGTGCCTGGACAGGTACTCCTATCTGTTTTTCTCTGCTGGTGTTTGGCTGTGTCTCTGTGTGCACACTGAGGATATGCTTTCAGCCTTGCTGCTGTCTGGACGCAGGCCCAGAGGACCACAGAACAAGCTGGTTCTAGCAGAATGGGCTGTCAAGCCCACAGAATTCAGCTTCCCTTTAACAAATGGTCCTATGGGTAGTACAGCTTTTATAACACATTAGAAACAGAAAGCCTAATAGAAAGCTACTGAGACCAATAACTAATCCAATTTTAAAACGGACTCTTTTTTTAAGATACAGTAATTGCGGAAAATCTATGCAACAATTTAATCCCAGTAAGATCAAAATCAGATAGTATGGGGAAGAGCTACTGTCCTAAACCTGTCCAAACAAAGCAGACCATTACTACTCTGGATTGATCTGATGAAATCTATGCTATTATCTAATTGAATAAAATGTTATAAAGACCTTCTATAGAAAGCTGATGACTCAAAGACTGTAAGCTCAACAGCAGTAAAGATGACAGCACCCTTCTACAAAAGGTAGTCCCAACAAGAGTAATTTATGGCATTTATATATACCATATATTCAAACTAATTTTCCCCAGAAATGGCGGGGACCCCAAAACAACCCACAACCCTACAATTGCGCAAGGCATAGTAATGACATCTTAGCCATCAAGGGCCTAGCGCTAAAATCTAACTTTCAAAGAAGTACACGAGTAGAGCTGGAGACAAGTAATTTGGAACTTTAAAGACACTTGACATTTGGAATAACTACAACTCCTGAATCCTCACCTCTAGTGAGCGGGGGGGGAAAAGAAGAAATTCTACACATGGGATAATTCGAGTAGATGGGAAGGAATCTTAGTGCTAAGCATGGACTAAGGCTGCTTTTTTTTTTTTTTTTTTTTAATTCATGAGAAACTTTGTGCCCAATCTCTTACCCAAAAAGCCCATCCCTCAGGTTTTCTTGGTTTCAGGATTAAGTCCTGTCTGGTATTGGTAAAGGTGAGGGACAGAATTCTCATGTTCCTTCCCCATATTTCCCTTCATATATAATGGTAGGCAGGTGCCTTGAATACCTACAGGATTCTCTACCAACAGATATAAGGTACTATCATGGAAGCTGCAAATCACAACAAATTTACCCATCTAGTCAGCTCTGAGAAAACTGCAACTAGGAAACACTTAGGATAACCAGAGGGTGAAGAATGCTGTTTTTCAGTCTTGCCCACCTGCCACCAGCTGCTTCTGGGACAACATGCTGGACTAGATGAATCTGTAGTTTTAACTCAGTCCCAGTTCTGCTGCTGCTACTTGAGTTTTTAGTTGACTCTATGTTTAGAGATGACATTAGTGACATACATTGTAGATGAAGTACTGAAAGATCCTAAAGATAGAGCATTGTAGGACCTCCACTATGTTATAGCCGGCGCTGCCACTCCACCACTCTAGTTCGGCTTGCCCACCTCAGGGCTCTAAGCAAAGCCACTTTACTGGCTTTCAGCTCCGTGCTATTTGAATGCAGTGTGTTCTGGTAAATCATGTCTTGACACCACGGGAAAGCTGTGGCTTGTCCAAATAGATAATAACCCATGGCCGACTGCACGTGGACAAAAAGCACATACTGTCTTGTTAAGAAAAAAATGAACTACCCACCTAAACCAGAAATGTCCTGTACCAAAGTCTGTAACAGGCCCAAAGAGCCTTCCTGACCAATGGAGACCTGGAATCATAAAGATGCAGCCCTTTGTGGTAAGAGCTAGGAAATGTCCCCGTCTCCACCATAAAGAGCCAATTCCTTGTTTTCTGTGGTCAGGCAACATCTGCCCCCACCCCAAACTCCTTCCCCTTCTTTGAGTTTTCCTCTACTTTTCTTTTTAGGCTGCATGGTAACCAAAGCATAAACTAATTTTGCACCTTATACCAAAGCCAAGCAAGGGTATAATAAGGATATAATTAAAGCATTAGTTTAAATCAACCTATTCCTCTTTGAATTGAAAGCAGTCTATAAATAAGTATTCATATAATTAGTACCTGTATCTTATCTGAGATAGCGCTAGCAAAACATCAGACTGTAATAACTTACTGCTATAGGATAGGGCCTCTAAAACAGCCTATAGCTGTTTCATACATGAACATGTAATCTTATCTCAAATTTCATACATATAAGAAAGCAATAATAGAACAATTACTCTTACAATTGATAGATCTTTTCCCCCACATCGTCTACTGCAATACACAAAAAGTCTTCCTTATCAGAGCTGTTTAGAAGGTAGGCTGTCAGCAGTTTTGGGTGGTTTTGGGTTTTTTTTTGTTGGTGGAGGTTTTGGTTTGGTTTTGGTTTTTTTTTTGGTCCATCCCAGAGGTCTCTTCTTCTCTATATTAGTAGTATTGGTGCAACCCTTCTGCTTGATGCAAGCTTGATGGGAGTTCTCACCATACACAGATATAATGACTTCAAACTCACTATCCACGCAAACAGATTTTGTCTCCAACATCTTCAGTAGCACATCCTCTAAGAAGGTGACACAGCTGACAGCCCAGCTGAAGTGCCTCTACACCAATGCACAAAGCATGGGCACGTGGAAGCCACCATGCTGCTATGACCTAGTTGCCGTTCTGAAACTTGGTGGGACAAATCCTGTGACTGGAGTGTGGCTATCAATGGCTACAGGCTGTTCAGAAGGGACATGTGAGGAAGGCAGGTCAGAGGTGTTGCCCTCTACATCAAGAAATGAACAGAGTGTGAAGAGCTGTCTGAAGAACAGCCACTCTGGCCAGTGGCCTAGTCAGCTGTTTGCCGATCAAATGCTTCCCAACGGAGGCAGTTTAAATACAATCTTGTTTTCTTTTAGTTTAGTGCACCCCGTATGAGACAGATGTTTGATTAATTACTGCATTTTTCTAAGACACAGATATTTGTCTATATACTTTATCTCAATTTGAATAAAATTTCTACTTCCAGGTTGTCATGGTTTTAGCTGGGATAGTTTATTTTCTTCACTGTAGCTGGTATAGTGCTGTGTTTTAGACTTAGTATGAAAATAATGTTGATAACACACTAATGTTTTAGTTGTTGCTACGTAGTGCTTACACTAGTCAAGGACTTTTCCAGCTTCCCATGCTCTGCCAGGTGCACAAGAAGCCGGGAGGGGAGGGGATACAACCAGGAGAGCTGATCCAAATTGGCCAAAGGGTATTCCATATCATGTGACGTCATGCCCAGTATATTAACTGGGGGGAGTTGGCCGGGGGAAGCAGCGATCACGGCTTGGGGACCGGCAGCGTCAGGTGGCGGGTGGTGAGAGGTTGCAGCACTTCTTGTTGTTTGGTTTTGGTTGTGGTTTTTTTTCCCTTCTTCCAAGGTTTCATCTCTCTCTCGCTCATTATTTTTCTTTTCATTATATTATATTATTATTATTGCTGTTTTATTTTAAATATTAAACTGTTCTTATCTTAACCCACGAGTTTTCTTACTTTGGCCCTTCCAATTCTCTCCCCCATCCCACAGGGGTGCGGGGAGTGAGCGAGCGGCTGTGTGGTGCTTAGTTGCTGACCGGGGCTACACCACAACAGTCCTTTTTGGCACCCAACATGGGGCACAAAGGGTTTGAGATAATAACAGTTGCTGGTCACAGCATTGATTCATCTGTTCTCGATATTAGTTAGTCAGACCTACACCATGCTGATTTTGAAGTACATGTTAAAGATTGGCATTGGGTTTTGTAGTTTGCTGTGCTCTGCAGTGGTTAGAGATGTTTTGCCTAGGAGATTTGTTATTAAAACACTGGCCTTGAGTTTTATCGGTCATTTGGGTATTGCATGGAAGCCGTTACTGTACTTCGGGTACCACCTCATGGAGACAATTAGCAATTATACCTCAAGGATAACTTTTGATGCAGGTGGTGGAAAAGCCAATTAGGCAAGATGTGCTGCTGCTGGACCTTATACTAACAAACAGAGAAGGTCTGATTGAGGATGTGAGGGTTGGGGGCAGCCTTGGCTGCAGTGACCATGAGATGGTGGAGTTCAGGATCCTGTGTGGTAGAAGCAGGGTGACAAGTAGGATTACGACCCTGGACTTCAGGAGAGCCAACTTTGGCCTCTTCAAAGACCTGCTTGGAGGAATCCCATGGGTTAGGGCTCTAGAAAGTCGGGGGGGGGGGGGTGTCCAAGAGAGCTGGTCAATATTCAAGTATCACTTCCTCCAAGCTCAAGATCAGTGCATCTCTAGGAGGAAGAAGTCAAGCAGAGGAGCCAGGAGACCTGCATGGATGAGCAAGGAGCTGCCAGAGAAACTCACATGGAAGAAGGAGGTTCACAGTATGTGGAAAAAGGGACTGGCCACTTGGGAGGAATATATGAATGCTGTCAGGGTATGCAGAGATGCAACGAGGAAGGCCAAGGCCCCCTTGGAACTAAATCTGGCAAGGGATGTCAAGGATAACAAGAAGGGCTTCTTCAAATACATCAGTAGTACAAGAAAGTCTGGGGAAACTGTGGGCTCGCTGCTGAACGAGGTGGGTGCCCTGGTGATGCAGGATGCGGAGAAGGCAGAGTTAGTGAATGCCTTCTTTGCTTCAGTCTTTACTGCTAAGGCTGGCCCTCAGGCATGTCAGCCCCCAGGGGCGAGAGACAAAATCTGGAGAAAGGAAGACTTCCCCTCGGTTGAGGAGGATTGGGTCAGAGATCACGTAGGCAAACTGGATCCTCACAAATCCATGGGCCCTGATGGGATGCATCCATGAGTGCTGAGGGAGCTGGTGGACGCTGTTGCTAAGCCCCTCTCCATGATCTTTGAAAGTTCATGGAGGACAGGAGAGGTGCCCAAGGGCTGGAGGGTAGCCAATGTCACTCCAGTCTTCAAAAAGGGCAAGAAGGAGGACCCGGGAAACTATAGGCCAGTCAGCCTCACCTCCATCCCCGGAAAGGTGATGGACCAGTTCATTCTGGAGGTCATCTCCAGGCCTGTAGAGGAAAAGAAGGTTATTGGAAATAGCATGGATTCACCAAGGGGAGATCATGCTTGACCAACTGATAGCCTTCTCTGATGGCATGACTGGCTGGGTAGATGAAGGGAGAGCAGTGGATGTGGTTTACCTCGGCTTCAGCAAGGCTTTTGACACTGTCTCGCAAAACGTCCTCATAGATTAGCTTAGGAAGTGTGGGTTAGATGAGTGGACAGTGAGGTGGATAGAGAACTGGCTGAACGGCAGAGCTCAGAGGGTGGTGATCAATGGCGCAGAGTCTGGTTGGAGGCCCGTAACTAGCGGTGTTCCCCAGGGGTCTGTGGTGGGTCCAGTCCTGTTCAACATATTCATCAATGACCTGGCCAAAGGGACAGAGTGTACCCTCGGCAAGTTTGCTGGTGATACCAAACTGGGAGGAGTGGCTGATACACCAGCAGGCTGTGCTGCCATTCAGCGAGACCTGGACAGGCTGGAGAGCTGGGCCGAGGGGAACCTCATGGAATTCAACAAAAGCAAGTATAAGGTCCTGCCCCTGGGGAGGAACAACCCCACGCACCAGCACAGGTTGGGGTCTGACCCGCTGGAAAGCAGCTCTGCTGAGAAGGACCTGGGAGCTCTGGTGGACAGCAAGGTGACCATGAGCCAGCCCTGTGCCCTTGTGGGCAAGAAGGCCAGCGGTGTCCTGGGGTGCATGAAAAGGAGTGTGGCCAGCAGGTCAAGGGAGGTTCTCCTCCCCCTCTAC
Source organism: Morus bassanus (assembly GCA_031468815.1). Classification (NCBI taxonomy): domain Eukaryota; kingdom Metazoa; phylum Chordata; class Aves; order Suliformes; family Sulidae; genus Morus; species Morus bassanus. The sequence continues at coordinate 169,977,527 of CM062567.1, forward strand.
TCCACCCTAGTGAGGCCACATCTGGAGTACTGCATCCAGTTCAAGAAAGACAGGGACCTACTGGAGAGAGTACAGTGGAGAGCTACGAAGATAATCAGGGGCCTGGAGCATCTCTCTTCTGAGGAAAGGCTGAGAGACCTGCATATGTTTAGCCTGGAGAAGAGAAGACTGAGGGGAGATCTTATCAATGCTTATAAATATCTGAAGGGTGGGTGTCAAGGGGATGGGGCCGGACTCTTTTCAGTGGTGCCCACCGACAGGACAAGGGGCCCTGGGCACAAATTGGAACACAGGCAGTTCCACCTGAATATGAGGAAAAACTTCTTTACTGTGAGGGTGGCAGAGCACTGGAACAGGCTGCCCAGAGAGGTTGTGGAGCCTGCTTCTCTGGAATTATTCAAAACCCACCTGGATGCAGTCCTGTGCCCCCTGCTCTAGGTGTACCTGCTCAAGCAGTGGGGTTAGACGTGGTGATCTCGAGAGGTCCCTTCCAACCCCTTCCACTCTGTGATTCTGTAAAATCCAAAGGATCTGGCTCTGAATATAACTGGCAACATATGGAACCCTTTGACTGAAAAATGCTCTCAGAGAGCACAAAAAACTGAATTCCATGCTTTAAGTTCCAGTATTACATGGAAAAAAACCCAAGGAAAATTTATAAATATCTAGTTCAAGAATAAGGTGATTACTGAACAGTCAAGGATTTTCAAACCAATCAAGGATGGCTACGAAAATTAAAAACCAAAAACCCAATCTCTTTATAACAGAGTTTAGAGAGAAATGAGTGTTGATCACAAGGCTGCAAGATGCTTTTCCAAGCAGGTGAAGGAGGTGTCAGAGGCTATGCATTGCAACATGTGTTCAGAATGGAAGATACACAACTCTTAGAAACACATATCATCAAAAGCTTTTACTGCTCTGGAGAAGCAAGCTCCCGAATCTGAGGTCATGAAAAACATCCCATTTTAATATTATGTGGTAATTTATATGGCAACTTCAAATGTAAATCCCTATTAGTTTACCGCTCAAGAAACCTGGGGGTGCTGAAACATTTAATCCTACTTAAGTTACCTTGTCACTATTGTTCAGCTGAAAAGGCATGAGTAACATCCAGTATTACAGAAGATTGGTTAGTGAATTGCTCTGGTCACCCAGACAATCTAGCACTTATCACCTTGCTGATTCTCAGTAAAACAGCCAACCAGCTCACCTTTGTGATTTGCCTCTGAACATTCAAGTTGTGCAAATGCTACCTCAGTTTTACAACCACTCAAGAGTGCTAATTTTAAAATGTTTTATTTATGACAAACATATTATTTGAAAGAAATGACAAATCAAACAAATCAGTAATGTGTGAATTTTTGAAAAGTTGCAACATGCCTTGAAAAAGATTCTTGCTTCATGAGACTTAATAAGTAGCAAGACAATGAATGATTCTTGGAAGGCACTACGGAAGGACTATATTCATGATTTTTTAAAGACGAGAAATAAGAGGATGATGTAGTTCAAATAGTAAATGTTGCACAAAGTGTTGCATTTGATGAAAGAGGTGGATATTCAACAACTTACAGAACTGAATGAAGAAGAGTTACAGGAAAATTAATTAGAGCAATTTGCTAAAGAGCAGCAAATATAAAAACAGAAGACTGAAAAGCATCAATAATGGAAACATGGACACAAGTACATATGGGAGCAGTAGGAAGTTCAGTGAAGGAAGTTGAAAAACATACTTGTTTTCTATTCAAACAGTTAGTTCCCAAATGTAATTTATATGAATTTACAAACTTGCTTAAAAACACACCTGTCAGTTGTAAAGGGGAACTATTGTAGTAACATTTTAATAAAAAGAGTTAAATGATCATGAACGGAAATATTCAGGCTTTTCTCTCCTGTTTTGTAGGCATAATGGTAATCTTTCCACAGGATTTGAAAAAATATGGCTCAGAATGACCTCTACTGGCAGAAGGATGAACTACCACGTACAGTTCAATGGATGGAATTCAGCAGAGGCTGAGTTAAGGAAACCTACAGAGCTTTTTCCAGATTTAAAAATGGAATATCACCTACCTTGGCCAAGGCCTGCTCCAGCTGTCAAGATTTAGTTTAGCATAGAAATATAGCTTGGACAAACACACAGTTTAGTCCAAACGTTTTCAGATGAAACAGTCATACTAGTTCAGAAAGGTTTTATACAACACATACAAAACTTTAATTACTGGGAAAAAATTTCTTTAGGGGAGAATCTTCTTGTCATGAACACTTAAAAAAAAAAAACAACCCACCTGAAGTAAAGCATACATAAACAGAAAAAGTGAAAGGTAATGGTGAGTTGTTAGAATAATTTATTGGATGCCTTAAAATGTATTAGAGAAAAACTACTGAATTAGTATCACACCAAATCAAAACAAAAATAAAACCTGCCTGAGAGGAGACATGGAAGAAATCACAAAAATCTCTCTGTATACCCTTGTAAAATGATAAGTATTACTAGCTAGCATTGTCAGGAGGTGGGAAATGAATATCTGATATAAAGCAATAATGAAAATTTACGAATCAGTAGTCTTCCAAAAAAAAAAAAAAAAAAAAAAAAAAGGGCAAAAAAAAGCTAAAACTAAAAAATCTGGAACAGGGAGTTCTCTCAGCCTTTCCTCATATGTGAGGTGCTCCACTCCCTTCATCATCCTTGTGGTCCTTCACTGCATGGTCTCCAGCATGTCCATGTCTTTCCTATACTGAGGGGCCCAGAGCTGGACACAGCACTCCAGATGTGGCCTCACCAATGCTGAGTAGAGGGGAAGGATCACCTCCCTTGACCTGCCAGCAACACTCCTCCTAATGCAGCCAAGGACAGCATTCGCCTTCTTTGCAGTGAGGGCACATTGCTGCCTCCTGTTCAACTTGGTGTCCACCAGTAGCCCGAGGTCCTTTTTTGCAAAGTGCTGTCCAGCTGGTTGTTCTCCAGCACATGCTGGCGCATGAGGTTATTTCTTCCCAGGTGCAGGACTTTACACTTGTTGAATTGCAACAGGTTCCTGTTGGCCCATTTCTCCAGCCTGTTGAGGTCCCTCTGGATGACAGCATGACACTCTGGTGTACCAGCCACTCCTCCCAGTTTGGTGTTGTCTTCAAGCTTGCAGATCATTAATGAAGATGTTGAACAGGACTGGGCCCAGTATTGACCCCTGGGGTATACCACTAGTAACTGGCCTCCAACTGGACTTCATTCCACTGATCACCACCTTCTGGGCCTGGCCGTTCAGCCAGTTTTCAATCCACCTCACTCTATGTTAATCCAGCCTATACTTCATCAGCTTTGCTATGAGGATCTTATGGGAGACCGTGTCAAAGGCCTTACTGAAGTCCAGGTAGACAATATAATACAAATGTCCTAAGACAGTTAACTAAGTCATTGTATTTATTAAAGCAACTGGCTAAAGAAAAGCAAAAGTGGAGGGCAAGTGTGCTAGGCCAGATTAATAGAAGTAAGAGAAGACTGAGCATGATTTAGTTAAATACTATGACACCAAAAATTGATCTCCGATTCACTGATTGTACATTGCTCTAGACTATAATAGTAGGAGACACCCATCTCACATGGTGATACCTCAATTTCTGTGCCTCAGGGTGAAACCATTTATACATCTTATAGCCTCAAGACAAAAAGATATGAAAATTCAAAAAGGAAGCCGGAAGGGTAGTACATTACTCAAGGTCAGTGGACACTGTAACAGCAGCAATTACTACCAGTTACTGACTCAGGCACGGGGCAGTCCCAGTGCTTCTTTCAGAAGCAATTTCTTAAGCTTTATTAACAAAGTGGTCTCTCACTATCACCACAATCAGTGGTAATCGAAATAGATTATATGTACAAGCTCCTTTGATACTGTAGCCAAGTCTTTCCCACTGAGGTTTCTTAGAGCAATGCTGTAATACAGCAACAATCTACACTTTATTTTTTTAAAAAAACTTGGTAACAAATCCCCTCCTTAGCACACACACTAGAGCAACAGTTCTGGATCTTAAAGACGCTCAGCTGCTTTATCGCTTTAGGTTTTGCTTTATGAGCAATTCTTGCACTCCTTGATATCCAGCTGAGAACAATTTATTCACTGGTATAGCAAAAGTTATTTTCAGAGCCCCTGCATGACGCCGGCACAAACAAGTGTGTCTGGCACAACTTTGCATTCTTTTTTCATATTAACCATTCTTCCATTCACTGAGAGGACAGGCAGAAGCAAGCAAACATGTCTCTGGCCACTTCCCAGAGAAGAAACAACATTTACAAGAGTCAAAGTTATTTCATTTAGCTTGTTTTGGAAAAAAAGAAAAAAAATAACCAACCACAAACAAGAGTTTTAGAAGGTCTTTAGTGGATACTGATGTTCCCAGGGCACAAGCAAGGTAACCAATAGACTTCCCTGCATAGATGCTTGCCTATATTGGCTTCCTCATCTAAGCAACTCTCAAGTATTATGAATTCATCCACATCATAACCATGGGAAAGTAACATCTCATTAATTTTGCAGAAACTGAAGTAAGTGACAGGGTAATCATTATCTGGCCAAAGCAGCCTGAGAACTACAGAACCTTCTTTGGGGAGAAATGGAACAGGAGTGGATGATAATATTCCCCTTTCTCTGCTCCTTCCAATGCCTCTCAGAGGGAGACTGTACAAGAGAGTGATCACAGAGACAGGGGTCAGGAAATTGCAGCAGGCTCTCATAAAGAAATGAGGAAAGAAAGACAAAAAACAGAGGTAAAAGTAATGCTTTAAGGGTCATTAATTTCATTTTTTCAGTCACATTTCTTCTAACACTTTGTTTAGCTTTGTTTTAAACATGCCTCAACAAATGATCAAATAAAGTGACATGTCTTCTAGCAATGCCTGCAAGCCTTTATAGCCTGGGTTAGCTCCACTCTGATGCAGCAAATTTTTCTTTTTAACTTCCCAATGATGCTAAATCAGAAACCACAGCAATAAACAAAGAGAAACAGGATAGAAAGAGGTGGGAACAGGGAGAACAGGAGATTTGCAACTCAACTTTGTGGAAAAAATAGTTTCCTCTCTCTGCTACATCTACCATAGTCACATAACCATTAAATTTTGAATACACACAATAAGAATCTCAAGAACAAAGGTATGAGTTCATCCATCCTAATTTAGGGTGGGAAGCTACAAGTATAGTAAATATTTCAAAGTCCCTTGAATGTTTCAAGTTACCCTTTCTATTAATTTGTCTAATAAATGGTAGGACATCTACCTTCAAACCTATATAATTTCTAATATGCAAATTCTAGTTATTATAAATCAAATTACTCAATATACATTAAATGAAAGAATAAATAAAAAAAATCTATAAATAAGCCTCTAAGGAAATTACTTAGGCCCTTCATCTCTGAGTTCTTCAGTACAGCTGACTTGAATATCAAAGAAGCTCTTCTTCAAAACAAATGCTAAAACTACCACAAATCTGTACCCCAATCAAAGAAGAAAACTGTACAAAGTTAACTTCTAAATGTAACTGTATTAATATTTCTCAGAAAAGCTATTAGGAAGTAGCAGAATTTACAAGGAATGAAAAAGAAAGTGCTCAAAGCAAACTATGCATATAGAAGGTCAAAAAGAGCAAACACAAAGTGAAAACTTCCCCCAAAATCAAACTTACTACACATTGCAAAGTGTAACTCAAGAAATAAACTCTTTGCCTCAGCTTTTCAAAGTGGGGGGAGTGGGGGAAGACAGACAGCTAATGGGAATGAGTAATAGGAAATGGAATTACCTTGATGGAGATATAGAAAAATTAAAGAATCCTATTATCCCCAAGAAGGTTCTGCATATTTTCTACCCCAGAATTTGGAGGGGATCGCACACTAAATCACAAATCCAAATATAAAAAAATATTTTAAGAAATCTTTCCACTGTAGTGTTATGACATAAGTTACTTAAAGCTGCTTGCTCACCCCTAATACTCTTCCAAATATCATGTTTTTTCCCCTTACAGTTCTGGAATTTTATCATAGTACCTCTTGAGAGACACAAAAACCACTTGAGCCTGGCCCCTGTGCAAGTCGTATGGCCCCATTCCCCCACTCTGGAGAACTCCCCTCTTCCCCAGAACTGTTTCCTGTTTTCCTTCAAGCAACCCTATAAATTCCTTCCTCCCCTTCACCATGTGGTTATCGCCCTTCAGTATCTTGCTGCACTTGTGTGGCTTATATTACCGGTTTTCACCATATTCCTTTTGATTATCTCATCATCTTTTTGGTGGACTTCGCAGTGCTAGGTTAATGGTTGGACTTGATGATCTTAAAGGTCTTTTCCAACCTCCACGATTCTATGATTTTGATTCTATTATTCTTTATCCAACAATTTTATCTGAAGCACTCACTGCAATATTACTGCAGAATGCTGATCTCATTTTACTCTTTTATTTCATCTTGCGTACAAAGTTCAGTTAAAGTGAAGAAAAAGAAAGTACAGAAATTGAGATGAGAGGCCTCTTCCCCTACCTTTCCTCCTCTAACTATAACAAACCCAATGCTTCATTTGCCAGTTAAAAAATCAGTTTTTCTTTCAACTGTTATTATTTTCACGAAGGATGCTAAACAAGGCCATCTGACCTGGTTTATATAAAGACAACAACTGTGGTGCAGAAAACTGGCTGATGGAGCAGTACCCAAGTAGGAACAGAGTTGCTAAAATTCCATACTAGTTCCTATATCTATCTTTCCTTCATTTAAATGTATAATATCCCTTTTTAGTCTCCATCACATGCTGAACTTTCTGTGCTAGAAAAAAAATTAAATAGAGCTTCTATTCAAAATACAATGCATCTTTTACAAGTTTTCCTAGCAGCTTAGCAGCCTGCTGACACAACCATAAATGCCACGGTTTTCAGAGACATGACTGTCTCCAAACTGAAAAAGTATAAAAAGCCTAGAATTCTAATAGTATTCGAGGATTTCTATTCTATGCCTGATGTGTTCTGCCCCTCATATTATAGTCGAAGTCATACTTGTGTTCCCACAGAATCCAGTCAAAGTCCATGAAGCTGTGAAAATGTAGTCTCGCACTCTGTATTTCACTTCACCTTGTTAACTGTACTAGGAATCAAATGACCTGCAAGCTTTTGCGTTCTCCAGATATTACACCACCAGATGCCTCAAGCAGAGAACAAGACCCATGTACTGTCAACAGAGGAGAATTAATTAGGTGAAATACACTTGCAGAATCCTAGGGGGAAAGCCATACTCTAGCCTTAAGAGGAAAGTAAAAAGCTGCCAAGGTCCCCAATGTAAGAAAAACTCCTTTCAAGTCCCAAATCTAGCTTTCAGTTTAAGAGTGAGCATTTTAGCAAAATGTGCTATTCAAGCCTCTGAGAACATGGTTTCCCTACACACTTTAGAGGTGTATGTTCATACATGACCAATCTCTGTGGTATGGAAATGCAGAAGCAGAAAAACCCAAGGCAGTACCTCTCTCATCATGCATCAGGGAAAAAATGGTCTGAAAGACTTTCAACAGTTTAAGTAACTTAAATAAATCAGGTAAGAATTCATAGCTTTAATTTACCTGGTACACCACCTGAGCAAAGAGACAAGGCCTAAAAAAAAAAAAAGCCCCTTCCCACTGGAAGTGGGACCCTGAGCACAGAGTCAGAAAGAAAGATCAGGTGACAAGAAGTCCCAGTACAGACTGCTGAGTCAGATGAAAACAGATAGCATACATATTTAATCATATTCACACATAATCTAAATTTTTAAGAAGTTGCAACATATTTGCATTCTTAGCATTGTCTCGTCATATTAACTGAATATTATTTTCTCTAAGCAGTCTTCAGCTCAGAAGATGAGGTCACCTGCTCTGTTATTCTGGCAGTACAGCGTTCCTACATTCCCCTCCCAAAGGAATGCAGCCTAATACTACATGAAAACAGGGCCTGCAGTTTTACGCCAGCCACACAGCTAATCATGTCTAGTAGTTTGGGGTTTGCTTCCTTTTATTCATAGGACTTTACAAATTAAATAGAGTCATTTGGAGTTCTTTTACTTCAACCTTCCTGGGGATGGAAGAATAGTTAAAATAAGGACCTACAACTTAGGCAGCTTGTGTTCAAGTTTCTGCTCCATTACAGATTTACTGGGCAAAACTTCAGACAAATCACTTCTCATTAGCAAGTCTTCTGAGACATGGAAAAAGTCCCTTTTTTTTAGAGAGGTCTTCTGGGAGAATTCTGTTCTATTACAAAGTACTCAGCTGTGCTGCTAATACTGTCCTACTAAATTCACTGACAATCCTTTTGATTGTGGATTCATTGACAATTCCTGTTTGCCTTCACAGGAAAACTGAAAAGTCTGTTTTGTATGTCTTACTAATACACATTAAATTAACATTTTCAAGTACTTTCTCTGCAGTTATCTCACTGAATAGTACAAAAGGATTCAGTACCTCCACAATGCTTAGTACATCTTAGTTCTCTTTTCCCTATTAAGCACAAATTACTAAACCTTTTTAACTTCTAGTGTTACTTGTCAGCACCAATGCCCTTGTGACGTTTGCTCCAATGATTTTTAAAACTGTTTTTCCACATATTTTTCATTGTTCCTGATGATAATCAGCATTGGCTTTCAGAACACAAATCTCCAAGACAGCTACAAAATCGCACCACTTGCACATACATTGTCTTTCTCTTCAGGAAAAAAACAAAAAGGAAACAACTGCTGTGTACTCCCAAAAGCTAAAATGACTGGCTACTGACCTTATCTGCTGTAGCACCACTCCTGAAGAGAGGAAATCCCATTCTCTACCTTACTCGCAAAGCAGGCCTAGACATAGAAGCAAGTCATTGAAAAATACCAACACATCTTCCAGCTATCCCACCTCAGCACTGTTTTAGTGATTTTTCAGCTGGGTTGAGGTTTTTTCCCAGATTTTTTTTTTAATTATTAAAGCTAGGTTTCAGCTTTATGAGCTGAAAGCTTTTCTGATGCTTTCCTGACATTCATTTTCCTGAAAGTAGGTACAGGTCAACAGCTTTATTATTGGTTGTAAAATGACAACATACTGTTTTCTTTGTAAGCCACATATAACACCTGCCTTAAAGACCTCACGGTCCAATGGCACAGCTCTGCAAATGTGTACAGTCACAGCAAGGACAGCAACAGTGTTGATGCACGCTGCTCAGTAAGGCCTTAAATGAGCAATTCAAGCAAGACTACATTGTCTGGGGCTAAGACTGAGAACAAAAATTAGAGAAGAATTTAAAAGAACATCACAAAAAGCAACGAAGCATAGGTAAAATGTCACAACTTTAAATCAGAACTTAAAATCAGGTACTGATCTGTATAGGGGCACGCACTAACAAATTTAACGTAAGAGCACAGGAGCAGGCAATTCCAAAGTGTCGGAATTTGAGCTACCAAGATGATCAGGGGACTGGAGCATCTCTCTTCTGAGGAAAGGCTGAGAGACCTGCATATATTTAGCCTGGAGAAGAGAAGGCTGAGGGGGGATCTTATCAATGCTTATAAATATCTGAAGGGCGGGTGTCAAGGGGATGGGGCCGGACTCTTTTCAGTGGTGCCCACCGACAGAACAAGGGGCCCTGGGCACAAATTGGAACACAGGCAGTTCCACCTGAATATGAGGAAAAACTTCTTTACTGTGAGGGTGGCGGAGCACTGGAACAGGCTGCCCAGAGAGGTTGCGGAGCCTGCTTCTCTGGAATTATTCAAACCCCACCTCGACACGGTCCTGTGCCCCCTGCTCTAGGTGTACCTGCTCAAGCAGGGGGGTTGGATGGGATGATCTTGAGAGGTCCCTTCCAACCCCTTCCACTCTGTGATTTTGTGATTCTGTGAAGTCAAGCAAGTAGGGCAGAAGGCCAGCTTGGCTGAGCAGGGATCTTCTAGAACTTAGGCGGAAAAGGAAATTGTATGGGCACTGGAAGCAAGGACAGGCAACATGGGAGGACTACAGAGATGCTGTTTACCACTGTGGGGAGAAAATTTGTATAGGCAAAGCTCGACTAGAGTTCAAGCTGGCGACTACTGTGAAGGACAACAAAAAGGATTTTTTTTAAATACGTTAACAGCAAAAGGAGGATCAGAGATAACATCGGTCTGTTACTTGATGAGGTCAGTCACCTCACAAATGGGGACATAGAGAAAGCAGATATGTTCAATGCCGCCTTTGCCTCTGTCTTCAACACCGATGTTGGGCCCTGGGACCCCCAGAGCCCCGTGTTGGAAGACTGTGACTGGGGGAATGACAAACTCCCACCTGACCCTGAACTTGTTTGAGACTTGCTGCTCCAGCTGGATGTGCATAAGTCTATGGGGCCTGATGGGCTTCATCCCAGGGTACTGAAAGAGCTGGCTGATATTATCGCAGGACCTCTCTCCATTATTTTTCAGCAGTCTTGGGAGTCTGGAGAGAAAATTGTCCCAATTTTCAAGAAGATTAAGAAGGAAGACCCTGGTAATTACAGGCCTGTCGGTCTCACTTCAGTGCCTGGTAAAATTATAGAGAGGGTTATTCTGGGAGTTATTGAAAAACACTTGAGAGACAATGCAGTCATTGGTCATAGCCAGCATGGGTTCATGAGGGGAAAGTCCTGTTTAACTTACTTAATTTCCTTTCATGACAAGGTCACCCATCTAATTGACTGAGGGAAGCCAGTAGATGTGGGGGGATTTGGCTTTTAGCAAAGCTTTTGCTACTGTCTCTCACAGTATCCTTCTGGACATATCCATCTGTCATGGTTTTAGCTGGGATAGTTAATTTTCTTCACTGTAGCTGGTATAGTGCTGCGTTTTAGACTTAATATGAAAATAATGTTGATAACACACTTATGTTTTAGTTGTTGCTACGTAGTGCTTACACTAGTCAAGGACTTTTCCAGCTTCCCATGCTCTGCCAGGTGCACAAGAAGCCGGGAGGGGAGGGGATACAACCAGGAGAGCTGATCCAAATTGGCCAAAGGGTATTCCATATCATGTGACGTCATGCCCAGTATATTAACTGGGGGGAGTTGGCCGGGGGAAGCAGCGATCATGGCTTGGGGACTGGCAGCGTCGGTCGGCGGGTGGTGAGAGGTTGCAGCACTTGTTGTTTAGTTTTTTTCCTCTTCCAAGGTTTCATCTCTCTCTCGCTCATTATTTTTCTTTTCATTATATTATATTATTATTATTGCTGTTTTATTTTAGTTATTAAACTGTTCTTATCTCAACCCACGAGTTTTCTTACTTTGGCCCTTCCGATTCTCTCCCCCATCCCACAGGGGTGCGGGGAGTGAGCGAGCGGCTGTGTGGTGCTTAGTTGCTGACCGGGGCTACACCACAACAGTCCTTTTTGGCACCCAACATGGGGCACAAAGGGTTTGAGATAATAACAGTTGCTGGTCACAGCATTGATTCATCTGTTCTCGATATTAGTTAGTCAGACCTACACCATGCTGATTTTGAAGTACATGTTAAAGATTGGCATTGGGTTTTGTAGTTTGCTGTGCTCTGCAGTGGTTAGAGATGTTTTGCCTAGGAGATTTATTATTAAACACTGGCCTTGAGTTTTATCGGTCATTTGGGTATTGCATGGAAGCCGTTACTGTACTTCGGGTACCACCTCATGGAGACAATTAGCAATTATACCTCCTCCTCTGAGAGGTTTTTTTATGGAGGAAATACAGAATGGCACCTTAGCTACCATCTTCTGTAATGTCTCCTCCTTCATTACAACAACTTTTCAGTATCTTGAACATCCTTGGGTAGTTAAGATACATCTGTTGATATTCCTATGGCAGATTGTTTCAGTTTTGTCTAAGGTTAATATGCAATTCAAGAATATCATCCAGAGATCTGCCCCAAGGCTTGATAATTATGGGTGGCAGGGTATGTGGGATAGTACGGGCAAATGCCTGAGACGGTGGGCACCTCCAGTGTTTTGAAACTTCACCCCTGAACAAGTGCAGAATCCTGAAAAATTAGTAGAATATTTGGAGGAAGTATGTTGTCACCCTAGCAATTCCAGAGAGATACAAATCACTGCAATGTGTTGGGGCCTGGCCCATGCCTACCGAGCCCTGTTCAACAGTATTCAGTACCCCCAAGGGGAAGAGAAGGCCTCTGGATCTAAGAAGACAAAGAAAGGGAAAATGACAAGCACTGTGGCCCCTCAAACCACCACAACAGGCACTGCGGCTACTCCAAGCCCAACGACAGGCACTGTGACCACTCAAACCCCCACAACAGGCGCTGTGACTACTCCAAGCCCGATGACAGGCACTGTGACCACTCAAACACCCACGACAGACACTGCAGCTGAATCAGAGAATCAACCCGTGCCAGTATCAGTTGCCCCTATACAAAAGAAGAAATCTTCGAAGAGAAAGTCAACTCGTTTAGAAAGAGATGATGGAGAAGTAGTGCCATCATGAGGAGAGGAGAAGGAAGAGGAAGAACTCGTACAAGAGACGGAAACTACCCGATCCCTATCCTTAAGTGAGCTGCGAGATATACGAAAAGATTTTGGCCGTCATGTCGGTGAGCATGTTGTCACCTGGCTGCTCTGATGCTGGGATAACGGGGCCAGTAGCCTGGAACTAGAAGGGAAGGAAGCCAAACAACTGGGATCCCTTTCTAGGGATGGGGGCATTGACAAAGCAATTGGAAAAGGGACACAAGGCCTCAGCCTCTGGAGGCGACTCCTGTCTGCTGTGAAAGAAAGGTATCCCTTCAAGGAAGATGTTATATATCGCCTAGGAAAATGGACCACCATGGAGAAAGGTATCCAGTACCTGAGAGAATTAGCTGTGCTTGAGGTGATTTATGGTGACCTGGGTAGTGAACAGTCATCCAAAGATCCAGATGAAGCCCAGTGCACATGACCCATGTGGCGGAAGTTTGTACGGAGCGCACCATCATCCCATGTAAACTCCCTGGCAGTAATGTCCTGGAAGGCTGAAGAGGCACCAACGGTGGGGGATGTGATTGATAAACTCTGGGATTACGAAGCACATGTCTCTTCCTCCCTTGTCTCAGCTGTGGAGAAACTGTCCCGGAAGGTTCAGCAACCTGAAGAGGATATGTCCTACTCCCTACCTGTATGGACCAGTATCTCAGCCATTAGGAGTAAGCGCCCTTCTGCTCAAGGCAGAGGATACACACCACGGGCCACCCTATGGTTTTACCTGCGTGACCACGGAGAGGACATGAGGAAGTGGGATGGAAAAATCTACCTTGACCCTAGAGGCACGGGTACGTGAGTTGCAAGGAAAAACAATCACTCAAGGGGGGACCTCCAGGAAAGTTGCTGCTCCAGTTTCCAGTAAGCAGTTCCCAGTAAGCAGTTCCCCAGACAGAGGAGTAGAAGCGCTGATTCTATCTGTGATCTTAATAGAGAGACTTCTGATTCCCATTCACAAGAAGTGGGTTGCGAATTCTGCAGTTGGAATTAGAGGGGCCCTGCCTCCAGCCAGGTGGAGGAAAGGGACAACCGGGTTTACTGGACTGTATGGATCCAACGGCCTGGCACATCTGACCCACAGGAGTATAAGGCTCTAGTGGACCCCGGTGCACAGTGCACCCTAATGCCATCAAACTATGTAGGGGCAGAACCCATTTGTATTGCTGGAGTGACAGGGGGATCCCAAGAGCTAACTGTATTGGAGGCAGAAGTGAGCCTAACTGGGAACAAATGGCAAAAGCAACCCATTGTGACTGGCCCAGAGGCTCCGTGCATCCTTGGCATAGACTACCTCAGGAGAGGGTATTTCAAGGACCCAAAAGGGTACCATTGGGCTTTTGGTATAGCTGCCTTGGAGACAGAGGGAATTAAACAGCTGTCTACTTTGCCCGGTCTTTCGAAGGACCCTTCTGTTGTGGGGTTGCTGAAGGTCAAAGAACAACAGGTGCCAATTGCCACAGCAACAGAGCACTGGTGGCAATATCGCACCAACCGAGACTCCCTGATTCCCATCCATGAGCTGATTTGTCGACTGGAGAGCCAAGGAGTGATCAGTAAGACCCACTCACCCTTTAACAGTCCCATATGGCCAGTGCGGAAATCTAATGGAGAGTGGAGACTAACAGTAGACTATCACGGCCTGAATGAAGTCATGCCGCCACTGAGTGCTGCTCTGCTGGACATGCTAGAACTTCAATACGAACTGGAGTCAAAGGCAGCCAAGTGATATGCCACAATTGATATCACTAATGCATTTTTCTCAATCCCTTTGGCTGCAGAGTGCAGGCCACAGTTTACTGGATGCCCTTCCAAGTGAAAGCCTCCTTGGAATCAACTGCCCCAGGGGTGGAAACACAGCCCTACCATTTGCCATGGACTGATCCATACTGCACTGGAACAGGGTGGAGCTCCAGAAGACCTACAATATGTTGACAATATCGTCGTGTGGGGCCACACAGCAGAAGATGCTTTTGAGAAATGGCAGAAGATAGTCCAAATCCTTCTGAAGGCTGGTTTTACCATAAAACGAAGTAAGGTCAAGGGACCCACACAGGAGATCCAGTTTTCAGAAATAAAGTGGCAAGATGGATGTTGTCAGAACCCAATGGATGTGATCAACAAAAAACCAGCCATGTCTCCACCAACTAGCAAAAAAGGAAACACAAGCTTTTCTAGGAACCGTGGGTTTTTGGAGGCTGCATATTCCAAATTACAGTCTGATTGTAAGCCCTCTCTATCAAGTGACCTGGAAGAAGAATGACTTCAAATGGGGCCCTGAGCAATGACAAGCCTTTGACAAATTAAACAGGAGATAGTTCATGCAGTAGCCCTTGGGCAAGTCCAGGCAGGACAGGATGTAAAAAATGTGCTCTACTGCGCAGCCGGGGAGAATGGCCCTACCTGGAGCCTCTGGCAGAAAGCACCAGGGGAGACCTGAGGTTGACCCATAGGGTTTTGGAATTGGAGCTACAGAAGGTCCGAAGCACGCTACACTCCAACTGAAAAAGAGATATTGGCAGCATATGAAGGGGTTCGAGCTGTTTCAGAAGTGGTTGGTACTGAAGCGCAGCTCCACCTGGCACCTCGACTGCCAGTGCTGGGCTGGATGTTCAAAGGGAGGGTCCCCTCTACACATCATGCCGCTGATGCTATGTGGAGTAAATGGGTTGCAGTGATCACCCAACGGGCTCGAATAGGAAACCCCAGTTGCCCAGGAATCTTGGAAGTGATCATGGACTGGCCAGAAGGCAAAGATTTTGGAATATCGCCAGAGGAGGAGGTGACACCTGCTGAAGAGGCCCCACTGTATAATAAACTACCAGAAAATGAGAAGCAATATGCTGTGTTCACTGAGAGGTCCTGTCGTCTTGTGGGAAAGCATCGGAGATGGAAGGCTGCTGTATGGAGTCCTATACAGCAAGTTGCAGAAACTGCTGAAGGAGAAGGTGAATTGAGTCAGTTTGCAGAAGTAAAGGCCATCCAGCTGGCTTTAGACATTGCTGAACAAGAAAAATGGCCAGTGCTCTATCTTTATACTGACTCATGGATGGTGGCGAATGCCCTGTGGGGGTGGTTACAGCCATGGAAGCAGAACAACTGGCAGCGCAGAGGCAAACCCATCTGGGCTGCTGCATTGTGGCAAGATATTGCTGCCCGGGTAGAGAACCTGGTTGTGAAGGTACGTCATGTGGATGCTCATGTTCCCAAGAGTCGGGCCACTGAAGAACATCAGAACAACCAACAGGTGGATCAGGCTGCTAAGATTGAAGTGGCTCAAGTAGATCTAGACCGGCAACATAAGGGTGAACTACTTATAGCTCGGTGGGCCCATGACACCTCAGGCCATCACGGAAAAGATGCAACACACAGATGGGCTCATGATCGAGGGGTGGACTTGACCATGGACGCTATTGCACAGGTCATCCATGAATGTGAAACATGCGCTGCAATCAAGCAAGCCAAGCGGGTAAAACCTCTGTGGTATGGAGGACGATGGCTGAAGTATAAATATGGGGAGGCCTGGCAGATTGATTATATCAGACTCCCACAAACCCGCCAAGGCAAACACCATGTGCTCACAATGGTGGAAGCAACCACCAGATGGCTGGAAACATATCCCGTGCCCCATGCCACCGCCCGGAACACTATCCTGGGCCTTGAAAAACAAGTCTTATGGTGACATGGCACCCCAGAAAGAACTGAGTCAGACAATGGGACTCATTTCTGAAACAACCTCATAGACACCTGGGCCAAAGAGCATGGCATTGAGTGGGTGTATCACATCCCCTATCATGCACCAGCCTCTGGGAAAATTGAACAATACAATGGACTGTTAAAAGACTACACTGAGAGCAATGGGGGGTGGGACAGTCAAACATTGGGATACACATTTAGCAAAAGCCACCTGGTTAGTCAACACTAGGGGATCTGCCAATCGAGCTGGGCCTGCCCAGTCAGAACTCTTATGTACTGTGGAAGGGGATAAAGTCCCTGTAGTGCATGTAAAAAATATGCTGGGGAAAACAGTTTGGGTTATTCCTGTCTCGGGCAAAGGCAAACCCATTTGTGGGATTGCTTTTGCTCGAGGACCCGGGTGCACTTGGTGGGTGATGTGGGAGGATGGAGGAGTTCGATGCGTGCCTCAAGGGGATTTGATTTGGGGTGAAAATAGCCAATGAACTGAATGGTATGCTGTTAATTGCTATATGATATTGTATGTCATCACTCCTATGGTTGCTATATGCCACATCAATGATATCATAGTAAGAATTTCCAAAATTAATGAAGAATGAACTTTGATTGAACCAAGCAATGTGTAGCGGTGGTGGAACAAAGACAGACTTCAGCATGCAACAATCCAACACCACGCAGACCATCTCTCCAGCCTTGAAAGACTGTTACGATAGATGGAGCCCAAAGTTATGGACTAAATGAACTCAATGGACATTTGTGGACCCTCTACAGACATTTTACAGGGGTGGTCCATAGACTAAGGGAATGATAAATGATATCTGTGTATGTTATCAAAGGATGGGGAGGCGGGTGGTGGTTATTGAGGTCATATTGGATAGTATGAGACCTGAGCATGACATAAATGGTATGGAATAAGGGGTGGATACTGTCATGGTTTTAGCTGGGATAGTTAATTTTCTTCACTGTAGCTGGTATAGTGCTGCGTTTTAGACTTAATATGAAAATAATGTTGATAACACACTTATGTTTTAGTTGTTGCTACGTAGTGCTTACACTAGTCAAGGACTTTTCCAGCTTCCCATGCTCTGCCAGGTGCACAAGAAGCCGGGAGGGGAGGGGATACAACCAGGAGAGCTGATCCGAATTGGCCAAAGGGTATTCCATATCATGTGACGTCATGCCCAGTATATTAACTGGGGGGAGTTGGCCGGGGGAAGCAGCGATCACGGCTTGGGGACCGGCAGCGTCAGTTGGCGGGTGGTGAGAGGTTGCAGCACTTCTTGTTGTTTGGTTTTGGTTGTGGTTTTTTTCCCTTCTTCCAAGGTTTCATCTCTCTCTCGCTCATTATTTTTCTTTTCATTATATTATATTATTATTATTGCTGTTTTATTTTAATTATTAAACTGTTCTTATCTCAACCCACGAGTTTTCTTACTTTGGCCCTTCCGATTCTCTCCCCCATCCCACAGGGGTGCGGGGAGTGAGCGAGCGGCTGCGTGGTGCTTAGTTGCTAACTGGGGTTAAACCACAACACCATCGTACAGCTAGACAAGTCCATAATACGTTGGGTGAGCAACTGGCTGACGGGCGGGGCTCAAAGAGTTATAGTAAATGGGGTCACGTCAGGCTCGCGGCCAGTCAGCAGTGGGGTTCCCCAGGGCTCAATTTTACAGCCAGTACTCTTTAATGTCTTTATGATCTGGACACAGGACTTGAATGTACATTAAGTAAGTTTGCCGATGATACTAAATTAGGATGAGCTGTGGACTCTCTCAAGGGTAGAGAGGCCGTATGGAGAGATCTGGGTAGACTAGAGAGCTGGGCAATCACCAACCGTATACAATTTAACAAGATCAAGCTCCAGATTCTGCACCTGGGACTGGGTAATCCTGGTTGTACATAGAAACTGGAGGACAAGAGGCTGGAGAGCAGCCCAGTGGAAAGAGATCTGGGGGGTTGGGTTGATGGCAAGTTGAGTATGAGTCAACAGCATGCCCTGGCAGCCAAAAGGGCCGTGTCCTGGGGTGGATCAAGCACAGCATAGCTAACTGGTCAAGGGAGGTGATTGCCCCACTCTGCACTGCACTGGTGTGGCCCCACCTCGAATACTGTGTGCAGTTTTGGGTGCCTTAAAACAAGGACATCAAACTATTAGAGTGTGTCCAAAGGAGGGCAACCAAAATGGTGAAAGGCCTCGAGGGTGAGACTTACGAGGAGCAATGTCACTTGTTTTGTTCAGCTTGGAGAAGGCTGAGGGGTGACCTCATCGCAGTCTACTACTTCCTCAAGGGGGACAGTGGAGGGGGAGGTGCTGATCTCTCTGGTGACCAGCGATAGGACACGAAGAAATGGAGTGAAGCTGTGTCAGGAGAAGTTCAGACTGGACATAAGGAAAAGGTTCTTCACTGAGAGGGTGGTCAGTCTCTGGAACAGGCTCCCCAGGGAAGTGGTCACTGCACCAAGCCTGTCAGAGTTCAAGGAACATGGAGTTGGACTTGATGATCCTTAACAGGTCCCTTCCAACTTGAGATATTCTATGATTCTGTGAACTGACTGCCCTCCTGCTACAGTGAGTACCGTACTGCCGATTCAGCTTTTTCAAAAGATCCGAACGTCACTGACTGCTGAAGGGCACGAAGCTATTCACATGCTGAAGTCGCAAAGCCTCCGACTGGAGGCTTAAGCGGCCTGCACGCCGCATCCCACTTCTCACCGCGGGGTGGGGGGGGGCTCAGGGCGGCTCCGTGCCGCCGGCGGGGAAAGCCAGCCGCGGGCCGCCGCGACGGAGCCAGCCGCCCGGCCGGGCACCGCCCTTCCGCCGCGGGCCATCGGCTCCACACCACAAGGCCGCTCCCGGCCGCCCCCGACAGGCGGGGACGCCGCGCCGGCCGGCGGACTCGGGAACGGGCCGGAGCCGTCGGGGCCGCACCACGAACGGCCCCAAGGGCGCGGGACGGGCCCCAGCCGCGGCTGCGCGCTCCGACCTCCCCCTCCTGCCCCCCCCGCTACCTCCGCCCTGCTACGCACCCAGAGCGGGGAGGTGCCCGCCGCGCGGGGCACGGCTGCGGCGCGGGGCACGGCTGCGGCGCGGCGCCGACAGATGACGCGCGCTGACGTCCCGGCCGCCCCGCGTCCCCGCCGCGTCCCCGCCCCCGGCGCTGGGCGGGGCCCCGCGCTTCGGCCGTGGGCGGTGGGAGCGGGCGGGGCCGGGCCGTGCTTCGCCGCGCGCCGCGCGCCGGGAGTCCTCGCCGCGGAGGGGCGGTGTTTGCTCTCAGGGGATTTAAACTTGCTCCTGGCGGTTCTGAACGGGGCAAAACCGAGGGGGGAGGAAAGGCTGCGAGCGTGGCCCATTCGTGCTCAGCCGCCCGAGTCTCGGTAGCGTGTCAGAACAAAAGTGTTCCAATAAACCTAAATGGAAGTTGAGTCTCTATGAAGGACAAAGGCACGTCTGCAGTAAAGGTACGGTATTCCTTAAAGCTTTCTGAAAGATCCGGGGGTAGTGTTCACAGGAAAAAAGGAAGCCCGAGGTAATAAGATCACGGGATGTAGAACTGAGGGTTCAGATGCACCAAGAATCCTAGTAACAGGTCTGCAACAGACCCGATGAGCTACACAGTTGGAAGCTGAAGTTAGACAATTTCAGGCAATAAAAAGGTACCGTTCTTCAACTACAGAAACTATTTACCTGCACTTTTGCAGGTAAATTCTCAATTATTTAATTACTTTAAACCAACACTCTTCTAAAATATGTATCCACTAAGTGATGCTGTTTCTCTCATCCTTTCAAAGAGGACAAAGACACTGAGTACACCTTCTTCTGACTTTAAAATCTGTTTGTCTTCTCTACACGCTACAATACTGGTTTGTATAAATAAAATCGAGATTAGAAATTAAAATGCGACTTTTGTAACTGAAGATAGAGACTCTGCCAAAGGGAGTGATGAGCTCTGGGCACCCGAGATCTGTTCCTCCTGCCTTTTTTGTGTGGGGAGACTTTAACTGGCCAGGCCAAGCAGATGCGTGTTTTCTCTTAATCAGATCATACTGGATGTTCAGCCACACTGAACTTGAATGCCACCCTGTCTGCACTGGGAATTTACCAGTGTAGTCACAGGTTAAGGCCAAGTTATCTGATGACAGGAACCTTCACTCCTTAGGTCATCTCCTACATTTTTTCCCAGAAGGTAAGGATGGCAGTAGTGGCTGAACACTCTGGTAAGAAAAAAAAAAACAAAAAACACAACAACAAACCCCCCCCCCCCCCCCCCAAAAAAAACCCCAAAAAACAAAAAAAAAAACCAAAAAACCATGCTGGTACCCAAAAAGTGCTGCTATACAAAAGATACTGACAATAGTGATTCTTCCTCTTTTATTCCCCATCTAGCCCATTAATTTAAGTCAGTTTTCATTAAAAAACCAAACAACTTATAAGCGTAATAGTGAAACTATGCAAAACTACATTCATGTTCCCACTCCCGTAATTCCATTCAGATGTCAGTTCTGCTCATTACAGTAATGTTGGATTTCTCCACAGTCACACTTGCACACTTGGGGGGGGGAGGTTCTTTACAATAAAAAATTACTGTGAATAACGGGAAGGGGAATGAAACAGGCAAGCTTCTGAAGAGACTTCTTCAATATCTGTCAGCAAAGCAAGGTTGAGAAATCAAAGACTGGAGACCTATGAATTCTTCAGTGACACACAGAGCATGCATTCACTGCATAAAAAATAAGTTCAATGCTGAGTGCCAGTTAGTACCTGTAACTTCTTGATACTGAGTTGGAATAAAAACAGGAAGATCTTGTTAAACAACTTCAGACTAGATAGATAGACGGGAGAAAGAGAAGCTGCACTTAACCCAGATAATCTAATATATACAAATAAAGTGCCTGGAACAGATCAAAAACAGAAGTTGCAGACATAATTAGTCACAGATGTTAAGTCAAAAGGAGCATTCGCCATCTCCTCTTCCATTATAATTGAGTCCAGGGGATCTGCAATGCTAAAGTAAGCAACTCAAAGAACAAGATGAGTTACTATTCTCCAGGTCCCAGTTCACTTTGGCTTGTCTCTGTTTATGGTGTCTTTGGGGCAGATAATGGTTCTGTTCCTTGTATACTGTCGGTGATCATAGAGGGCCAACTGCTCTTTAATGGATGGAGAGTCATGGGCTGAGCATGATAATATGGTCTCACCAGTCAGGGTAGGGGTGTCAGCAGCTAGGGCTCAGTCCCACAATGCCCAGGCAGTGGGAGCAGGGCAGGCCCAGTGACGATGGCAGACAGGGTCAGCTGAGGGTCCAGACCACCAGACAAGCTTGTGGTGACAAGGCAGGTCTGAGGTCAAACTGGGAAGTCAATCCACTGGTCAGGGTCAGGTCCAGTGATGGTGACCAGAGTCAGACACAGACTGTTGTGAGACAGGTTAGTTTTACCCTACTGATGATGTGTTGTTGCAATAGTAATCCTGCTCAGTACAAGAGGAACTGCAGGTTCAGACCCCTGGTGTGTGCACTTGGCTGAGGAGCCACTGGTGCAAGGCTACCATCTGCGGGCTTATCACTGAACGCAAGTTTAACAAGGCCAAGTGCTGGGTCCTGCACTTGGGTCACAACAACCCCATGCAACACTACAGGCTTGGGAAAGAGTGACTGGAAAGGTGCCCGGCGGCGAAGGACCTGAGGGTGCTGGCTGACAGCCGGCTGAGCCAGCAGTGTGCCCAGGTGGCCAAGGCAGCCAACAGCATCCTGGCTTGTATCAGGAATAGTGTGGCCAGCAGGAGCAGGGCAGGGATGGTGCCCCTGTGCTTGGCACTGGTGAGGCCGCACCTTGAATGCTGTGTTCAGTTTTGGGCCCCTCGGGACAAGAAGGACATTGAGGTGCTGGAGCGTGTCCAGAGAAGGGCAACGGAGCTGGGGAAGGGTCTGGAGAACAAGTGTGATGGGGAGCGGCTGAAGGAGCTGGGGATGTTTAGCCTGGAGAAGAGGAGGCTGAGGGGAGACCTTATTGCTCTCTACAACTACCTGAAAGGAGGTTGTAGTGAGGTGGGTGTTGGTCTCTTCTCCCAAGTCACTAGTGATAGGACGAGGAAACGGCCTCAAGCTACGTCAGGGGAGGTTTAAATTGGATATTAGGAAAAATTTCTTTACTGCAAGAGTGGTCAGGCACTGGAACAGGCTGCCCAGAGAGGTGGTGGAGTCACCATCCCTGGAGGGGTTCAAAAAATGTGTAGATGTGGCACTTCAGGGCATGGTTTAGGAGGCATGGTGGTGTTAGGTTGAAGGTTTGACTTCATGATCCTAGAGGTCTTTTCCAACCGTTATGATTCTGTAGTATCCAGACAGGTCCATAATGACAAGGCAGGTATGAGATCAAGCTGGGTAGTCAGCCATGGGCTGGGGCCCAGATCTGTGGGGGCCATAGCCAGGCACACGCATGGCTGTTGCTGGGCTGGACACGAGTACTCCTACCATGTAGCTCAAACAGGACAGAAGGCCCAGGTTCAAGCTGAAATGGAGATCCTGGGCCCATGGGCAGAAGGTATGGGCAAAGGCCATAGGAGAGGCTGGTGAGGGCCGTTAAGACCTACCTGTACACTCAGGGCCCTGATACTTTCACTGGATGTTCATGTTTAGTCCCCTCTCTTCCTGTGTTTCTCCTCAGATATTGTATGAAAATGTCTTCCCCATCTGAGAATTATTCCATTGTCATTGCTCTCCATTTATAAAATGATGAGATTTGTGAGGTTCAGATTCTAACTGGGATATGAATATGGTTAAATAGTTTTAGGGAAATGAAAAAGATATGAAGGAAGGCAACCAAGCATGATGCAACATGTAGAGCGGGATTGCACACCATCTAGAAATACAAACTAGTGAATGCACTTTGTTCAGGGCAAAACACAAGTCCCTTCTGCAGGTCACCTTTAGTCAGTGTTTCAGAAAACGAAGATCTCAAAAGATCTCAAGATCTAGTCCAAAATAAGTAAACAGTAGGGCCTATTTCATCCTGCCCTCTAAAACACTGCCAATCTCCAAACTTTCCTTCTTTCCAGTTTCTTTTCTAGGAAAACTGCAAGTCCCCACAGCTAGAAACATCCTTCTAGTCAGCATTTTGCTGTAGAAGGCCAGTGGCAACTGTCTTTTCTAAAGAATGACACTAACCTCTTGGCTGGTCTGAGCAACGGCACAGATAATACCTTCAAACAAGAACAAAGACAATTCAATTACAAAGAAAAAGAGAAGTCAAATGATTGGATAAGTTAATTACAACAGTGCTATGAATAAAACTAATGCCTTTCAAGTTCTACTTCCCTCCTAACTTGCTAACAACAGTTTTTGGTCAGGACAGGCAGTGGACAAAATAAAGAACGAACTACTAGGTCCCTGACGCCTGAGAGGCACACTAAGGGAGTGAGGACACGGTAAAAGACAAGCTCCTGTCAGGCCAGATTTTCATGATGCAATCCAGCCTGAATAAATCACTGATGAGAACGGTTCTGAACAATTGGCTTCCTGCCCACAGATTTCACCTTGATCTGTTAGAGGCAGTAGTCCTTCCAAGCACAGGCTGTCATTTTCTTCCAGTCCATTGTGATTTCCAAAGGAGAAGGATGAACACTAATAGTCAGGTGTCGATGTCTTTCTCATGTATTTTGGACAAGTTCATCTATGTGTAATGCCAACAAAAATCTGGAATTGGACTGAGGACAAGACAGCCTTGGACATGCATTCCCATGTTAAAATATGTTTCTTTCCTTTCCTGCCAGTTGTGCCAATGCACTAGTTTGCAGAGCCATTATGTGAACTGTATCAGGAAACGATTCCAAATTTTAAAGTTTAAAACCAAAATTTTATTTAACAAGGTTTAAGGTGAAGTGGCAGATGTATAGGTGTTAGAAACAAGAAAAATCCAATGAAATACAAGATGCAATCCAGTACACAACAATACAGAGCATCTTTATTATTGTGGACCACACAAGGAAAGCCAGTAACATTTTTTATGGAATAATCATACTTTAAGCAGCTGCCTCAAATTCTGAATGAATTCTCTCTGTCTGTCAACCACCTATTCTGGTCTGTGTTTCCTGCATTGATGTACAGCTTATGCATTAAGTTGGCATCTCAGCTATTCAAATTCTTTGTTTTCAGTATTCTCCCCATCTCTGGTAAGCCTATGTGCTCCATTGATAACCAGAAATGGGAGTTTTGTAGCTTCATGGACTCTTTAATTGTATGGCTCATTTGCATAAGATAGTGGAGTGCTTTTATATATATTAGTTTTACAACAGAAGTAACTTAAAGTAACTTCACCAAAATTACTTGATGCCACAGCATCAGTTTTGTTCATGCATCTGCCACTGCTGCTGTTAGCTAACTCACGAAGGTGAACGTGTCTGTAATTTACTATGTATACTTATTCCTTTGCAGATCAGAACCCTGAATGTCCTTAAGCAAAGAGGAAAAAGGAGTCACTTTGCCAAATAAGCTCCAACTTTTAAGATCCAAGTGTCAATTTTGTGGCACTTCAAAACACAAATCTGTGCAATACCCTCCTAAACGCTGCTGGGATCCCTAATAGTACTACTGTTCAGGCTATTGCCAGAAATGGAGTTCACAGAAATACTCTAGCATGCACCTCATCAACAACTTTGTGTGCTGTGTTGCTTCCTTAAAAGAGCAATGCAGCAAAGCTCTCCCAGCTGTTGCACAGCGGTTTTTACCCCTTCTTAAATTTGTTATCACAGAAGTGCTACCAACATCGCTGATGGGCTCAGCTTTGGCCAGCGGTGGGTCCATCTTCGAGCCACCTGAACTGGCTCCATCTGACATGGTGCCAGCATCTGGTGTCTTCCCACAGAAGCCAACCCTGCAGCCCCTCAGCTACCAGAACCTTGCCATGTAAACCCAATATACCATTACTGATCATATACACATTTGTGCTATGTGTTGGTTTCAGCCTAGTGTATCACCAAGTTGCAATACAGATGCAGGCAAAATTCTCTAGGATAGAGTAGCGAGCTCTCTTGGACTGGTGTAAACAGAATGCAGTGGCCTGCCCACCTTTTCAAGGTGTTCACTATTAGTGTCATTTGCTGCTTACTCTTAGAGTGCTGAAGTCTAACAGCTATAGCAACTGCTACAATCTGCAATTAGGTTCACTCATTTCACACTCTTTGTTTTATCCCCCTGTCGCATCATGTCATTAACTCAGCTTATAAGCAATCTGGGGCAGCAAATGTCTCTTTACTACTGGCTCTTTGTTTGAAGGCAGTTAGCATAAAAGAGCCCTGGTGAAGACATTAGTTACAAATAGTAATTATCTAGATGCATTACTAAACTAATCCAGTATAACAATGCATACACACATTATAATTAGTAAAAAAAGCAAACAAAATTTACAAATGAATGCAATGGCTGAGGATTCTTTAAAAATAACCAATATTATCTTGGAAATAATACAGAAAAATAAACACAACCAACCTTCAGAATAAAAAAGCAGCAAAACTTTATTACTAATTACCGATTGGAAATAAGCAGGTTATACCATCTTGTTATACTGTGATGATGAAGGCCTTTTGAGACCATTAGGAATAACCTCCTTGAAATCAGCCATTCTAGATAATTTTCACTCGAGTGCAATGGAAACTGGCTCAGGAGATTTCAGACCTACTCAAATAAAGTTTATAGACCTTGGAATGGCACTGTGATTTTGGTGATGTATTTGTGCATAGAGCAATAGTGAACCTGAAAGTAAAAGTTTGATAATCAGACTTTTTTAAGTTAGTTTTGAAAAGCTGGAGCAAAAAAGGTCCACAAATACAGTTTAAAAGATATGGGGAAACAGAAAACAAGAGATTTTAAAATGTTCACTTTATTTAATAAAGAGAAGATTGAAAGTTGCTGTGTTTATTTTAGTTACATTATTGAGAAATACTTTAGTCAAATATAGGTTATCACACTCAATGCAAAATTAACTAGATTAAATTCTGTGTATGGTATGACATAGAAGGCTGAAACAAGAGTAATTTTCATACACCGTTCATGGATTATTATCCACAGCGCGACAGATTCTGTTTAACACGCTTCACTGACGAGAGACCAGGCAGTTAACATATACCACAATTTTATTATATTTTCCACTGTCCTTAAGCAAGTCGCTTTAACCCATATAGTAGGCTTAATACATAATAAGACAAAAATAGGTAGAGCAAGATACGTGAAATTGGGGAAGGGGGATACAACCTGTTTGGTGGTCCAGCAGTCCGTGGCAAGGTCAAAGGTGATGGGAGCCTCAGGCCAGCTGAGAGGGAGCTCCACTGAATTGCTGCCATCCTCCGATTTTATAGCGGGTGCGAAGCCCCTAGTCCCTACATATCTTTGTACCCAGAGTCTTAATTGCCACAGCACACCTTGCTATGACTTTTGGAGCTGAACAGGAGCTGTTTGTGTAGATAAATGAGGGGAAAGAGGAAGGAAGGCCTTATGGTTCAGTGAAAATGTTCATGCTTCTATAATTTAAAAGAGCAACACAACTAAACCCTCAACGATGAGTTGTGCTTGTGATTAGTGTTTAGCTGTGAGTGGGTGACAGCTTCTTGATTCAGTTTAAACACTTCTCTCAGGCTGTTTTGTTAGAAACTGTCTAGGTTCTTGACATAAGTTTAGGCCTAATTCTCTGGCAGCTGATAAGCAGTGTAGGGAGTGGCAGAGGCATATTATCAGAGTCTGCCCAGTTGGGACTGTGGGGCTAAGCAAGGGGTGACTACCAAGTCTTCACCCAGTTCAGCCCCTCACCTCGGCTTC
The DNA here is from genome assembly GCA_031468815.1 of Morus bassanus. Taxonomy (NCBI): domain Eukaryota; kingdom Metazoa; phylum Chordata; class Aves; order Suliformes; family Sulidae; genus Morus; species Morus bassanus. The sequence goes on from CM062567.1 coordinate 170,004,488, forward strand.
ATCGTGGCGTTCCCCTCTTCAGCAGTCCCTTGATGAGAGTCCGGTCCCAGGGTCAGGACCCGACACTGCTTTTTTAGCATTGGCAGCAGAGAACTGGGTAACTCAGGAAGAGTATCCTAGGCTGTGCTCCTGTCTATGAGTCTGACGTACATCCTTCCTCACTTGTTAAAGATGCTGCCTTAGAACTGCAGTGCCAGTTATGACTGAACTTCTGATAACTTCAGTCAGGGAAGGAACCACCTGCATCTCTGTAACAGACCTTTCACTTACAATGTCACTTTTCTTTGCACTTAGGTAAAATGGTCAAATGACACAGACTCAAAGACAAGCAGCGTGCAATTGACACACATAGCTCTACTTGTCTTTTCCCACAACCTGCCTACATTATCAAGACAGCACAGAAGGTTCAGCTCATGGATGAAAACCAGTTAGTCAAAGCAGAACCTCAGCAAGCAAGTGGTTATAATGTTAAGTAAAGTATTTTGGAAAGCTTTCTATCAGATGTACATTTCTTTGGCTGAAGGTACACACAACTGGAGCAGTCAGTGTGTAGTTTAGACGTATTATCAGACTCTCAGACATAAGTGACTTTAAAGAAAACTCCCATTAAACATTAGAAAAAAAATCACTGTGAGGGTGTCAAGCACAGGAACGGGCTGTGGATATACTCAAAAAACAAACAAGGAAGGCACTGAATAACTTGATCTAATGAGTTCTGCATGGAGTAGGGGTGTTGGATCAAACGACTCCCAAGAGATCCTTCGAACCAAAATTATTCTGTCTTTATTCTATTATTTCTTTCTTAAGCTATATCTGCAGATAACAGCAACAATGAATAACACTTTCTCCTAGAGGACTCAATCCTATCCCACTGGATGATGACTTGGATCAACCCATCAGACCTTAACTTTACAGAATACTGCAGAGTGTTTCCTCAGCAGTGTGTTAACCACAAGAACATCAAACTGACCAAGTACTCTTTGCACTGACATCTCTTTGGATAAACATCCAAATTCCAAGTTGTGTGCACACAGAATATACAAAGACCATCTGGTGTTCTAAATTGTGATAGAGGCTGTCATAGTCATCCCAGTGGCACAACAGAACTTTGTCTATCAGAGTGCAAATTTGCTTATGCTTACTTGTATTTCAAAACACACTTCTTTGATCTTGAATTTTCTAACACAGATAGCAACCTGCACATTAAAAACCAGAACAGAACATAAAAGCCCTATCAAAGAAAAATATTCCAGGACATACACAATTACACCGAAGAGGAGAGGAAGAGAAAAGAACAAGGCAGAGAAGAGACATTAGTCACAGAATAACGTTCTACTGGAAAGCAGGTACTTGAGGCTGAAATCACTGAAAAATTAAGAAATTACAGAATTAAGATTGTCTTATGTGTATAGACGGCCACCAACCTGCACTGCTTATATCCCCAGCTGCTAGAGACCCTAAAAGGTGTGAATCTTGAAACCTTGAACTAATTACTCACAATGAGTGGAGCATTTTAAGTGTAACCTTCCTGCTCCAGTTCCTTTCCTCCAAAATAGGGATAATCACACCATCACAGCCCAATTGAGTACTGAGAAGTTAATTGATGTTTGTGAAGCATTCCAGTAGGATACTGATGAACAGCACGGCAACACCTACGTGGAAGTTAATAATTCCATTCAATGTGGTGTTTAAGTGGCATGTGGTGAACAATGCCCAGGGCAACACAGTGAAGGATAATTAAAAGCAATATTGACTGGTTACCTCCGCAGCTGGTACTCTCCATCCTTCACACTGAGTTAAATAAGTTCCTATAGAAAAAACAGCACACAATAATGTAACTGAAGTCTGTATCATCATGCTTATTTCCAAATTCTGAAGACACCCCCTCTCATCTTGGCACCTTAATGTTAGATTACCTTTTATAATGCATACAGTAAATTATCATACAAGTACACGGCCTTATGGAAGGAAGCGCGACCCAGGAGCGCACAGCACTGGATGTATGAGCATGTACTAACTGCACTGTGCGTCCATATCCACCACATGTTAATGCTACCGTGCGTGCGTCCGGCCTTGCTGTGGCGCTTGTCCCTCAGCCACCGAATGCCGGGACTCCTTCGCCCATGCCTTCCCGCTCGAGGTCCCCATCGGATGAGCTCTGCGAGCGAGCGCCGAGGGAGGCAGGCCGCCTGCAGCCCGCCGAGCAGCACCGCTCCCCTCCCTGCCTCCATAACATGGCGCCCATGGCGCCCCGACCCCCGCCCCTGCCCGCCTCGGTGCCCAGGCCCGCCAGAACCGGGCTGCCAGGCCTGAGTCACCGCCGCCTCCCGCGGAGCAGCCTCCTGCCGCGCCCTCCCAGCCGCCCGGGCACCGCCCGGCACACAGCAGCCACCGCCAGCCACCGCGGTTGCCAGGCTGAATAAGATAGAACATGAAAGGCGAAATAACAGGAGCTGCCACGCCCGGGGCTGCGGGGAATCTCACTTAACCCTTCTCCGCCTGCGCCTGCAGTGGCCCCGGCTCCAGGAGAGGCCGCACTGCCAGCCAGTCTGCCCCTCTGTCAGTGAGGCTGGGGTGTGAGTGACAGTTTATGGAGGGAAGCAGGGAGGTGGGGGGCACGGGCATGGCCTCAGATACCCTTTGCACGGCACCTCCAGGGAGGTGGGGGGCACGGGCATGGCCTCAGATACCCTTTGCACGGCACCCCCAGGGAGATGGGGGGGCCACAGGTACCCTTCACAGGCTGGCCAGGACACTGCCGTGGAAGAGGAAGGCACAGGGCGCTGCACCCTGATCACTCCTGCTGCAATGGTGCCATTGCCCAGGAGCTACTGCTGCAGCACACCGCTGCCTTCCCAAAACGGACCCAGGAGCATGAGAAGACCCCGATGAGCCCAAACCCTCCTTCCCTGGGCAGCTGCTGGACTGAGGTGTGCCAGGCCGAATCTGGGACTGGTTGCCAGGGTCCATGCCTGGCTGCCAGCACTGATCCTGCTCCCAGGCCTGCTCCACAGCCAGGCCCGAGCTGGTCTGACAGGCTCAGGGCAGACGGGAAGGGAGAGGCCGCCTGCGGCTCAGGAATGTGCAGCCCTTATCTCTGGCTCCCCTGCAATCCTGGGGAGGGAATAACTCTCCAGAGTTTGCTTTTCTCTCTCTCTTACTCACCCTCTGCCCTGGGTGGAGCTTGATTCTTGCTGGCTTGGAGGTGCCTGTGAATCAGGCTGCAGGCACGTCCAGGGGACTGGAGAACCGGAGAGCACGACCCACCACCTGCCCTGGCTCACCTGGGAAGGTAGGAGAAGTGCAGGCACTTCCTGGGGTACCTGAATGGCTGTGTGAGGTGGCGGGCAAGGGCTGGGAAGGTCCTGTCCTGCTTCTCTGCGCAGGGCTGGGTGCTCGGCATTTGGGGCAGGGACTTCTGCAGGCAGTTTGTGGGCAAGAGATGGCTGCTTCAACGGAGAAAGGCTCCAGTAGCAGGAGCTCACAGCCACTCCATGACTGCCCCCATGGGAGAAAGGAGAGTCCCAGGAGGAGACGGGAGAGGCAAGGGGGGAGGGAGAATGTCCCAGCACAGACAGCAGGCATTGTGGCTGCTGAGGGAAGAGACCTGTCAGTCCTCAGGTAGCCTGATCAAAACTGCATTGTGAATGCTTCACCGAACTGGTGTCCCATCTCCTTTGAGAAGACCCCAAGGACTGGATATTTCCGAACATATCCCTGTCTTCAGGGAGAGAACTTGCAGCTTGACTCAGCTTCCCATGACAGAGCCTAAGCTGGCCTTCTCCTTGGATAGGAAACACTGTAGGGATGTGTGGTCAAGAGATTGGGACAAAGAGGACTTCACTGGTGGTAGTGTTGAAAAGGCCAAGGTCTGCAGTAGGCTACGAGCCAAGAAACAGCTCCTGAGGCCCACTGCGCCTTTACTTGCTTTGACCTCACTCCACACGCATGGGTGTGTGTAGCTGTCTGCCGACATGGCCTGCAAGCAGCGACACAGACATTCATGCACGTACATGCAAAAGCAGAGACAGATGCGTGTGGACACATGCGTGCACAGGCACACGTGCATATTCTCACTAATTTTTTAAACAGATGTGAGCCTGTCTGACAGACCTCAGGTTTTGTGTGTGAGCAGAGAGGAAGGGGAAGGTCTTGTATTCCCATCACTCTAAATTGACTAAGGTCAATAGAGGTCAATTATGGCTTTTGTCTGGCCTGAGGACCGAGGTTTTCTATCTTCTAAAACAGTTAGAGGGGGAGGAGGCACTTGTAAAGGGACAGAAGTGCTTATAGGATGCTGCTTCTGCTGAAAACATCTCATTCATGAAAGTTGCAATAAGCTCAGCTGAGATAGAGGCCAAACATACATGAGTAACAACTCTAGACAACGAACTAGCCCCAAAACAGAGCAGTGACAATTACAGCAGTGCAGAACACTGGTGGCCTGGGATCCCTTTGCACAGCCTACAATAGCATGTGTTTTCATTGGATGAAGAGGCAAGAAGACAGAAAAAACATAGCATGCTTTCACCCTATTGCAAGGCCACAGAACGGCTGCAGTTTGGGGAGAGAATGTTTTTTTCATTCTGGCCTAATCCCATTTATCTGAGGGGCTTTAGAGTTGTATTTGAGGGATTAAGAGAGAGTCGTATTTATCTGTCAGTGGGAATAGTAGTATTCTGAGGAAAAAAAAGTTATACTCTTTGCGTGGTTGTAGGGAAAATTGCATGTCAAAGAAAAAAGTATAAACGTCACATACCACCATCTGGTATGATTGTGCCAGAGCAGTGTCACGGCTGAGGAGAGAGTCGCCTCTGTTCTATACATCTTTTTTTTCAGTCAATCACAGCTTTCCAAGCAACTGAAATTCACCTCCAAACCTTGCAGGATTGGACTTGTTTGTATTTTATGGTTAAATGGAACACTTTTGGGCTGCTGATCAGGCCCTGTTTGACTGGATTTTTGTAGTGCTAATGAGGAAGAGGAGTTTCATGAGTGCACTTCTAAAATCAGGATATGGGGGAAAATAAAGTCCAGGGCAGCATGCAGTTCTCCTTCTCCAACCTTACACTGTTGGACCTTTTCTTGAAGTTCTCTGTTTTAGACTTCCTTGTATGTGCTACCTAGTAAATAAAAATCCAAGGAAAGGGATTGATTGAAAGAGTGTAAGCTTGGCATGAGTGTTGCTACCATAGACGTGGCGCTTAGGGACATGGTTTAATGATGGACTTGACAGTGTAAGGTTAACTGTTGGACCTGATGATTTTAACGGTCTTTTCCAACCTAAATGATTCTATGATTCTATCTCTTCAGGTAAACTGCTCTCTTAAAGAGCCCCCTTTTGCACACAGGATCGCATATAATTTTTCAGTAGCTGTAAACATCAGGTTTTGCCCCAGTGACTTCTCTACAGGTTGGATTTGCACATGCCACTCCATACCCTTTATTGCATAGGACAGTTGAGATTGACATGCTGTCATGCTGTCTCAATAACCACTTCACAAGGAAAATTACGACATGTAATTTTTCTGCTACTTTTCCCTTCCTCTGGCCTGTAGGAACATCCCCTGGATATTCTGAATGTCTGGCTAATTTCCTGATTCTCCAGCAAAGAATATTTTGTGTGATCCCTTGCACTGACTAATAAGCAGAGGTGAGCGGGAGTCCAGTAGGTGTTCTGAGGTACTGACCAGGCTCCCAGTTCTACTCTGCCACATGCCTATAGCATTCAGTATATTCACTACTCACCTTGGACACAGAATTTATTATGCCCGTTCATAGGGTCAGCTGACAAATGTATGTAATACGGAAGATAAAGTTGTAATCTCTGGAAGCTCAGTGAATGAACTGATTAAATTAATTGAAGCAGTTTCTCGTCTGATAACCATGACTTCAGATGAAGTGAAACTCCTAGACTACAGCAGGCAGACATACTATTTTTTTTAAATGATGACTGAGATCCATATAAGACCGTCTGTAGTAAAGAATGGGATCACATTCACTCAGATGCTTTAACATAGGGTGATCAGCAGAGGCTGGTCAGGTGACGAAGAGAGCTGGGGATTGTATACATGACGTTGTAACAGGAATAACAAATTCCATATTTTCGTCTTCCAAACAGAAATTTTAACAGTAACCCAGGCTTTGAGCCAACAGCCTAAAACTGAGAGAACATTGAGAATGAGAACACAGAGAGACTTCAGCAGAAAATACAACAAGGAAAATTGAAAGAGGAAAAATAATTGCTGTGAGGACTTAGCAGTCACAGTTGTGGCTGAGAAAGTGTCTAATTCAGACTATTACCCACATTTCATCATGCTCTTCTGGGGAACATATCTGAGCCTTGCTTGGTGAGAAGAGCAGTTAATAGGAAGGTATCCAGCATCCTTCGCCATAGCTCTTGTAAAATTTCCATGGCAATGTGCTGTGGCTAAACCAGGAAATTCTGGGGTATACTTGAAAACTAAAAGTGCTACAGGCACATCACTGTAAGATTGGCAACTGAGAGGCCTTAAATTGAGATATCTTTTCTCAGTAGAAGTCCAATCCTTAGTACAGAAAGCTAGCACATGTAGGTGTAGCTTCTGGAAAGGATGAGCATATCTGTCACTGTTAATATAGGTTATTCAGTCTGCTCCAGCAGGATTAGAAGGCACTTGCTGTCCCTCAGTCGCACAATGCAGAATTAAAAAAACCCATACCTTAAACCATATGCCAAGAGACAGGTCCCTCCCCAAGTCATTTACCTAGTACAACATTTTCCTGAGAGCAAACCATTTTCCACGTCTTATTGTCATAATGTCTGCTCAAGTAGTTTTACCTTAGGTGTTACTGTCCTCTCCTAAAACTGACCGTTCCAGAATATTATCAACCTGTTATCACATAATCTTTTTATTTTATCAGGCCAAATATTTTGTTTTAAATAATTGATTTCTAAACTTCAGGGATTCTAGACATTCTGGAAACCCGAAAATTTTTCACATCCCACCATCAGAGATGTAAGTGGTGTCATTGAACATGGTGCATGGGCCAGCTGTGGCCCACGCACTCCTGCCCACTGGACCACCGTTTGGAAATTGCTGCTTTACATTTTTCTCTTGGATGGACTGTTTGCTGCTTCTTTGACTCTCAGAATTGCTTTGATTCATTTATTGACCAAGGTCTGGAAGTCCTTCAAATGTTAATAGCACAGAGGGGTTTTGTGGCTGTCTGTTGAACCCAGCAGGCTAAAGTAAATTCTTCTGTCTGTGTTGCCTTTCCCTTCTTGCTGGTATCCAGGGCAATGAAAAGACAAGGTGTTTAAGCCCACCAAATTGTGCCTGCACTTGCACATAAGCATGGGGTCTCAGGCAGAAATCATATCTTACTAGCCCTTTCCAGCCTGAATGATGCAGCCTTGCTTCCTCTCAGGCTGTTGCCTCTGCTGGTGCGTACAGGCCTACGAAGGCCTCAGCTTTTGGGAGTGTCTTGAAGCAGAGAAGCAGGTCCAGCCAGGGAAGTGATCATCTCAGAGAGGCAGTCTGGGAACTTGCTGTGCAGGCAAAACACGTAACAACAAGCACTGGAGTCAGCATTGGGATGGAAGATAGAGCCAGCCTGAGGTGCTGAGACATCAGCAGGGGCTGACATCAGGCAGCAGCAGATGAGAGAGAAAGGAAGTATTGAGCCAGTTTCCTTTTGCTTAGACTGGGTAAATACAGTCCATTGCTGTTGATTCACACCTGCCACAAAGAATCAAGAAAAATGCAGGTCCTTTTATTTATTTATTTTTTTTTTAATCTGTAGGTCTTTGTGGTTATCATCCGCTCATAGCTGAAACTAGAATTTCATGCTACTCTTAGAAGAAAAACAGTTAAAGTCCATTGAAATGGAACATAATATAGACAGGGAGCAAATGATGCACAAGCCAACAGGTCTATACTTTTTCCGGTTTCTGCTCTTAGTGTTAATCCAGAGGTAAAGGGAGAATTTTTACATCTAGCTTCATTGTCAGTTACTTTCCCCTTCTCTGCCTACGTTAAACATTTTTATGGTTGAACATTTTTCTGTGCAGAGTTAGTTGTAGACTGTGATCACATCCCTGCTTACTCTTTCCAATGTTAAGAGGGTCTGATAGCTTTTGCAGATCACAAAACCCGAATGCTTGTGATTAGTATCAAAGCTAGTAAAGTTACTCCCAATTACACCAATGTGAACAGAAGCAGGCCTCAGGCCAAGTCAAAGGGAAATTTCCATTGGAGACTCCCTCCTCAGAAAAAGCTCTCGATAACTGCACACGGATAGCATGCGCTTTTCTCTCCTCCTCTTTCTCCCCTGCTAATGTTTTTTTGGCTGAGGAGGGGAGTGATTGCATTAGTACTCCTGTGCAGAGGTGCATTGGCACAGTAGCAACCAGCCCAGTGTCTTTGGGAAAGCCCAAGCAGACGGGTGGAGGAAACCTTTGCTGCTGAGAGATTGAATCCTGCCTCTCATCAGCCCATTATATCAGCCTTCATCTCCCACTTGTTAGGTTTTCAACAAGCTCCTTCGTGCTCTCCTTTATCCTCTGCCCCTAAGCATGGGAGGAGTTACTCATAAACAGCTACAAAGCCTACCTTCTTTTTCTCCTTCAGCTTCCTCCTGAAAAAAACCCAACAACTATCCCATATTAGCATGCTAAAAAGTAAGTTCTAAAGAGCTACTGTACTGAATAGTTGTTTCTTTCTATAGCCTTCTCTGTACCTCTCTGTACCTCTGTACCTGTACCATCATTTCCTCATCTACTATACGTAGAGGAAGGATTTCTTGGGAAGGAATTAAAGTTTGAAGTTTTGGTTCACTCATTATCTAATATGCTAAGGTTATGATCATGACTGGTGTTCTTGATACTTCTAAATTTATGAATACAATTTTATGAAATGATTGCTTAGGTTAGCAGAGAACTGCGTGAAATGCCAAATAATGATAACAGACTTTTAGAACTCATGGAGAGGAGACACTGTGGATCAATGCTTTTTTTCCTGACTTTGTGAAATACCAATTCTGAGTGACTGCAACATCAGAGGAACAGTAAATGCAAAGTACTGCAGGCCTCGTATGAAAAAGATGGGTGGCAGTGTGGTGACTTGTAAAATGATAAATGAAAGCTAGTCTGGAATCCCTGTAAAAATAAGTTCACAAATGTTTCATCTTGGTCCATGTGCTCTTCATGGTGGAGCACATGGACCAAGCACATGGTTCCTTAACAGACTTATTCTTTATCTGTCTGATGCCAGTTACTTTGCTTGTCCTTTAGGCATTGTGATGGTTCTCCCATGCTTCTCCTTATGCTAGGAAACTCCATCAAAAATTTGTTTTTCAAATATCCCTATAGAAGCTATCTGTAGTACAATGCCTACAGACCACATAATTCCATATCTGATTATATGTACAATGCTAAATTTGCACATCTCCCAGTTATTCCTTTGTACTTCTCGGCTCATTTGTCTTTGTCATCTGTTTATCATATCCAAAGGGGCCTAGATTATGAGACCATCTTAAACAAGAACCAATTTAATAATTGCTGGTACTTCATCTAGTACAATGGAATTCAGACTCTTCATCAGAGTCTTTTGCTGTAATTGTGTATTCAACCAAACCAGCAAGGCTGTTTGCCTGTAGCCTCTTGGGATTCGGGGAAATCAATTGGTTGTCACTGGGGCAGTTCAGCAACAGCAGGACTAAAAGAAAAAAACACAAAGCATAGTAATCCTATCCTATAAATCAGCAGGATGCTCATTGCTCCTTAGTGGTCAAAAAGCAAACGGCATATTAGGAAAGGAACAGAATGTAAACACAGTATATAAAGCCATGTTTTGCTTCCGTCTTGCAGCTCCAGTCCCACCATCTCAAAAAAGAATACAGCAGAGTGAAAAAAATTCAGAGAAGAGAATAGACTAGAGGATCATCAGAGGCACAGAACGGTTTATGTACAAGAAACAGTTGAATAAGTTAGGGTTCTCCATCTAGAAAGGTGATGAGCGATGGGAGAGTTGACAGATGTATAAAATCAGAGTGACATGAGAAGGGTCAATAGATGTTGATTTTTCCTATCTAAAGCAAAAAACCAAAGTACAAGCAGCAGATTCAGAAGAGAATGAGACTGTTTTTGACTGTACTGCTGAGCTGTAGAACTCCTTGCCTCTGACTGTTGTAGATGCTGAAATTTTATATGGGTTTAGGGAAACTCTGTGTGTTTATGATAGCTATCCAAAAGCTATCTACAGTCATTAAAGCATATCCAGGTCAGGAGGTTCTTGAGCCTCAAGAAGCTAAAATTGGCTTAGAGAAGTTGGTGAAGCATCATAAATGTCTGGTCTGTCCCTATATTTTTTCTACATCATCTGCTCTTAGTCCCTATTGGAGATGAATGGGTTTCTAGGCTTGATGGACCTTTGATCTGATCCAGCACAGCTGATTTTATGTTCTGTTCTCCCAGAAACATACAGTAAAGAGAGGGTTCAGACATAGTGAGAACGAAGCCTGGAGAGACTGAGAATTTGTGTACTCTTTATTTAGAGAAACCAGAAAAAAAAAACAGAAATTGATATGAGTAAATGGCAGGTGAAATGCAAAGATGTTCAGAAGGGCTTTTACATGACAAACATTTAGTATTCAAGAAGACAATACACAGGAGTACAAAGTACAGTATACTGCTTGGAATGGGATTGGAAAAAACCAAAATCTTCCAGGAGGATTATAATCAAATCATCAGGATTTATATGAGGAAAGGCCATCTCAGTAATTTGCACAGAAAAAAATGGATTGAAATACATTATTTTGAATACAGTTTCAGATTAAAGATGTGGGTGCACACAAAAACGCTGTACACTCAGGTGTGTCATCACAGAGTAACGATTTCATAGCAGCTGTCTGTATGCATGTACGTCTACTGTATAATACTCTCTGGTAAATGCAAGGTATTACAGTTCACTTTCGTTGAAGAAGTAATTGCCTTTCATTCATGACAAGGAGCGTGTATGGTGGGTACTGTGGATCATTATGTTTGTGCAAACTTTGTTTACTTCACAGTAGTTTGATCACAGATCCATACCCTAATGGCCAGTCGTTCGCTGGATAAATATGCTAAAATCATTTCAGGGAATAAAAGTGCGTTACTTTCAAAAGACCAAGATCTCTCATGAAGTTTACTGAAAGTAAGTGGTAATAAACACTGAAATTATTAAATCCAGAGATAATTGTGAGGAACTTTGGAAAAAAAACCTAACCATGTAAGCTGAAAGGCCAGAATAATGCAAATGAAACCATGTGCTGCCAAAGCAAGATAATTTATACAAAGGAAAAAAACCTGATCTAATTGTATGTCCTCTGGGATTCAAGTAAATACACAAGTTTTGGCTGGTGAAGGTATAAGTATTATAATAAGCCTCAACTTCTCCAAATCATCTAAATAAATGCTTTCTGAAAGGTGATTAAAATTGTACATTATGCTAAATTAACACGTCTTGCATTAGGTAGTTAATGAAATAGTAATTTATTAGTATCAATCATAAAAGAGAAGGTCTTAATAATGTTCATTTTCATCAGACTTACCAACAATTGAGTCTTTCTCCAGTGCTGCTCAGGAGTTCAATAAAATGTTTACATAATCAGTAAATAGTCTAGTAAAGTTCAAGGGTAGCATAAAGTTTGAGGAAGCTGTAAATATCATATTTACTAAATAACAGTAAATAACAGTAAAAATCACAACGCTACAATCTGATGAAATGTATTTTAATAGAGTCAGATATAAAACAATATACAGAAATCCAGAATGAAGGCTGCAATTATAGAATTGAAGATTCAGCGATGTGAAGATGAATTAAATTACCAGAGAAATTTCAGAGAATTCTTAAGGAAAAGCCACAAACATTGTTCAGGGACAGGAGACAAGCCCTGCCAACAGCAAGTCTGTTCAATTTATCGTGGAGAAAACTGAGAAGTGATTTACACTGCACTTGAACAGACAAAAGATCTGGTATTAGGTAATTTTTCAATTGTGTGAATAGAGGTATTACAATACAATTAAAATCTGAAGTTGAAGATTACTTTGTGAAATAAGATGCATTTTCACTGTAATAAAAGTAAATGACCACTGACGTAGCTTGCTGAGAAAATGGTTGACTCACAGCTATTTGGTATTTAAAAAAAATCTTTCTATTATATATATTTAAATATAGTTACTGGGAGGAATGTTATCGCCTGTATGTACAAGTGACTATGGTGTTCAGGCTGAAAGATTGTTTGGCTCTTTTTTGCCCTTTGTATCTGCACTTTTCTACTCTGCTCTGCTTTTCTCAATCGGTCAGGCCTTTTGTAGAGTAGGACTGTGTGTTCCATGCTGATCATGGTTACTGCTCTTCCATCTATACATTAAAATAGCAATGGTAATCAAGTCTCATATTGTAGGACTTCTCTGAAGGAGTCAGGAAGTAGTTTTCCTCATTGCACAACTGGATAAATGTATTTAGGGCTTTTCATCTTCCTTTCACCCAGCTGACCACAGGTACAGGTAGAATGGGATAGTGAAATGCTGATTTGCAATATGCAAGCCAGATATTCACTGACTTGCAGTATTCAATGCTAAGCTAATGGTTTGCAATATTACATCAGATGATTTAATAGTCCCCCTTCATGTACTCTTAATCTTTTAAAAAGCAGCTGTGATATATGCTAGACAACAGACAGTTCAAAATTAAAATAGGCATTAAAATTCTTAAATTGTTAAGAAGTTTTGTTTCAAAAAATAGTCATCATTGGATAGATTGCATCATTTATCAGATTTGCACAAAATTCAGTGTTATGTTTTATCTCTTTAATATTTTGATCAATGAAGTAAAACCAATTGTGATAAAGCTTTTAGGTACTTGATTATTGGGAAAGCCAATAAAAAGAGAAGATAGGGCAGGTATACAGAGCACCTTGGATCACTTGATAAACTGATGCATCACAATTAGTTATTACATGTAATTACTAAGAATCCATTTCACACTTATAAAAAGGAGACTGTACCCCAACAACCAATGCAAAAACTAATGGGTATCAGAGCAGCGTAGCCAACCAGCTGAGGTGCAATGCCGTGGCAACATCCAAGGATGTACAAGCAGGAGTAGGGAGTCAGTTTTGTCTCAAATACAGCATCAGTAAGAGAACCATTGGAATATTGTGTTCAGCTGTGCTGGCTGCATTTTAAAATGGACCTGGAACAGAGTACAAAAGAACTATTAGTACAATTTGATGGCTCACAAAATGTTGTACAGTGATAGTAGGATTCATCAGCCTTGACATGGGTGTCTACTTTAGTGTGAGACAATTAGTCACTTCACTGATTTGACTAGATTTTGGTGGTTGGTAATAGTAGTACGGGCATCAGACATTTATGGAAATGTTCTGCAAAGAAGATGCCTGAAGTTGGGTGAGACTGATCTGTCCTACTGTGGAAGTTATGTTTGAAAGTACAACTGAAAAAGTGAAAAGCCTGCTCCAATTTCGTTACTCTATTAGCCATTTAAAGACTGAAATTCTGCAACCACCCATCTCCTAGGCAGGTTCTGGTGTAAAGTATTGAAAATTTCAAGCCGGATCTTGGTAGAATGGATTGTATGACAGGATAAAATTAATCTTGGAGTTAAAAAAAATTGAAGGCTGAGCACTGAAGCTTTGGAAGACTGTTCTGTAAATGTCTCTGGAAGAAAGATTAAGAGAAGACTTGGCCAAATGTAAGCATCTATATTAGAAGATGAATCTCATCCCATACTCCTTTGATTTTATTCACCTATTTCCCATCAGCTATAAAGGGGAACACAAGGCAATTAGCTTGCATGTAGGCATGTTATACACCTGCATTTAGTTAATTAATCTGACCCTTGAAGAACAATCCTGGCTCCTAAACTTAGGTGTTTAGTGTCATTTTAGGTGCCTTAGGGTATCTAAAACACAGCAGATGTGGCACAAGCCCTACGAGAGACTCACACCCTTCTCGACCAGCAGCTGGAGGCCAGGCAAGATACCTTAGGGCATCCCAAGTGACATTAAACACCTGTGTGTAGACACCTAAATTGCTCCCCTGGTTATAGTTTGTTTGCACTTTATTCATATTTAATTTACCCAAGGCTTAAGGGCTAGGTGCTGGGAAGAAGTTGGAATTTTTTCCCCCTGCTACCTAATTTGGCTTCTGGAATCATAATCTTCTAAAACAACAGGGACTGGACAGCAGGATAAGTAGTGGCATATGGCAGTATGCCTAGTGGTCTTAAAGAACTTCTCAGGTCCCATACTGGTGTGTTCTGCTCATAAAATCAAGTTTAAAACAATTGCTGGAATTTTTTCCCAGGGTATAATAGAAGTCCTTTGCTTTCTTGTACAATGTAGGGGCAGTACTCTTCCTGGGATGCTTTTCCTGATAAAGTTGCAGCTGCTGAAGGCATGAAGGACATTGGTGGTGTGCTTGAGCTTTCCTGTTCCTTCTGGTAGTACATTGTAGGTTTTATGGCTCTGGGGCTTTTGTACTAAGGGTCTTTAGGGTCTTACTTTTTTCAGTACTTATGTAAATGGAAGGAGGGATGTTCAGTGGTTCCTTTTGGACTGATCATATGTCACATAGCTGTTCAAAATTGCAGATGCTGGATTTATGTGATCTCTTCTCCTATAACCATATACAATTCAGTTCCTGAACTATAACTGGACTGCAGAATATCTTACTACCCCTTATAAAGCCCCTCAAAGGCAATGTGGAGGTGCCACAAATTATTCTTTTTAGCATCTTCATTTTTCACTAGATTCCCCGTAGCTTGTGTCATACAAATTTGTAAACTGTGACTAGCAATTAAAATAAAATTAAATTCCTAATTTAAAAAAATAAACAACCATATAAATAAGTAAAATTCTCTATTAACCAGTAGTTACAGTCTTCCGTATACATTTGGTAGATTTTCAGTTTGTGACTCAGTTTCTTTGACAGTTTTAGTGGTTCAGATTTCCAAAAATACAGCGTCTATCTTTTTTCTGGGGTGAATGAAGCTGCAGAAAATAGATTTGCAGGTGAAGTTCAAGTAAGGAGGCAACCCCTTCTTGGAGCTCCTCTTTTGTTGTAGATGCCACCATAATCTAGGAAAATAACAGCCGTCATGCAAGAATGCTAATAAGTAATGTGTGCCCTTATCTTCTGTCACTCTGGACTGAGGAAATCTGACAAGGTGTTCAGTGAATTCCTGTTAAAGGAACCAAGGCATAAAAGCAAAGAATTGCTGTCTATCTTTAACAAGAGCCTTTGACAATCAGTTCTAAGGAAGTTAAGGGCCCACATGGGCTATGTATTTCACAGACCTCTCACCCAAATTTTGCTGCTTCTGCCAAATACTTCCTTCATTTTGCTCTTCCAGGCCTTCTACATGACAACTGCCGAAGGTTTAAGAGAGAATGAGAAAGTACTTAGACTCAGCTGCCCTTCCTGGCATTATACATCCTGAATGCCCTAAAAAATAAACAGAATACACAGTTCTAGAGTGAAACAATAACAAGGCAACACCGTACTTATTAATGTATCTCATCTTCTCTAAGGCATGTGAATTGGTACTCCACAAAATCCGGCATTGCACTGTGATAACTGGCACATTTTGAATGGATCAAAACTAGTTAACATAGATGTAAAGAGATAGTAGTTAAAAAAAACAATTGTATTTTAGAGACCTCACTATGGCAAACAAATATTAGCCATAAATGGTGGGTTATAATTTTCAGCTAATTTGTAGGGGAAATACTTAGCAAATAGTGGATTATTTGACCGCGAACTAGAGACACAGCCTTGCAGTTGGCAGCCTAACAACATTAAATTTGAACCAGCATCTCAGAGTTCTGCCAGTTGCAGATACCTATTCCCAGGGATTGTAACTTAGCAAAAAAAAAAATTACATTAACTAAATGCAGAATCTAGATGAATTCCGCAAGATGGACAGTAGCAGGAGTGTACTTGCAAAGACTGCAAGTCCATGAAGTCCAAAAGCTCAGGTGACTGCTTCCACATAGTGAGTTAGCATTCTTAGCAGAGTTTCTGCTGAGGAGCTACCTAGCTCACTTGTGTGAAGTTTTATTCATTCATTGACCTGAGATCAGCTCACGCTTACTATAGTGATGAAAGATAATAACCTCTGAGGTTCCAGTTAACTTCTCTCCTTCTGCTTAAATCAACAGGGAAGTAGTTTGAAAGACTACTGAAAGAGTATCAATCATTTTGTGTATCTCTTGTCATGCAAAGCATGGAATATGTTCATTGTAGATAGCAGCACATGAGAAGCTAGAGCGAGATTACTGGGATGATGCCAATACTAAGTGTTCCAATATATTTCCCCACAGAAATTATCCATAGGCCTTAAAAATGATATAATGCAAATACACCATATCCAGCATTCTTCATGCAAGCTGAGAATTCATCAACCTAGTATAGTTCTTGTTGTAGATCAGGGAATTAAAGCATGCCAACCAATTAATAGAATCATAGAATCATTGAATGGTTTGGGTTGGAAGGGGCCTTCAAAATTCATCTAGTCCAACCCTCCTGCCATGGGCAGGGACATCTTCCACTAGATCAGGTTGCTCAAAGCCCTGTCCAATCTGACCTTGAACACTTCCAATGATGGGGCATCCAGAACTTCTCTGGGCAACCTGGTCCAGTGTAACACCACCCTCATCGTAAAAAAAAGTCTTCCTTATGTCCAATCTAAACCCACCTTCTTTCAGTTTAAAACCATTGCCCCTTGTTCTGTCACTACAAGCCTCAGTAAAAAAGTCTCTCTGTCTTTCTTGTAAGCTGCCTAGTGTGAGCTGGCACAGGCAGGATGCAGGAACAACCACAAAACCACGGATGAAATGCAAAGAGTAAATTCATTTTCATTACCTCGCCAACTGGAGGATCCCTGCAGCAGCACCTGGACAGAGGCACACAGTGGGGGATGCAGGCACCACAGGGCTTGGTCCATGCTAGAGGATCACCAAACCTGCTGTTTTCGCCTGTTTATCAGGATTCATGCAGGCATAGTTTACCACTGTGCTTTGATCTTTCCCACAACAGGGCAGGAATCTCAGGCATGTTCAATAGGGTGCCTGTAAGTCTATCACACGCCTATGTTATCTAAACACAGATGTTCTACTTGTCCAACACACAAGGCTAAACAACAATTAGTATGATATATGTGTTTTTTGACACCCCAGCTGCAAGTCACTTGAGCGTGTTTACAATCCTCGTTGCCAATCTTCCGTTATTTTCCCGCACCCCTTTAGAATAGAATAGAATAGAATAGAATAGAATAGAATAGAATAGAATAGAATAGAACAGAACAGAACAGAATAGAATAGAATAGTTCAGTTGGAAGGGGCCTACAATGATCATCTAGTCCATCTGCCTGACCACTTCAGGGCTGACCAAAAGTTAAAGCATGTTATTACGGGCATTGTTCAAATGCCTCTTAAACACTGACAGGCCTGGGGCATCTACCACCTCTCTAGGAAGCCTGTTCCAGTGTTTGACCACCCTCTTGGGAAAGAAATGCTTCCTAATATCCAGTCCGAACATCCCCTGATGCAGCTTTGAGCCATTCCCAGGCGTCCTGTCCCTGGATCCCAGGGAGAAGAGATCAATACCTCCCTCTCCATGTCCCCTCCTCAGGAAGCTGCAGAGAGCAATGAGGTCACTCCTCAGCCTCCTTTTGTCCAAACTGGATAAACCCAGAGTCCTCAGCTGCTCCTCACAGGACATGCCTTCCAGCCCTGCCACCAGCTTTGTTGCCCTCCTCTGGATGCATTCGAGTTACCTTCACATCCTTCTTAAACGGTGGGGCCCAAAACTGCACACAGTACTCCAGTCGAGGCCGCACCAAGGCTAAGTACCGCAGGATTTAGATCACCTCTTTTGACCGGCTGGTTCTGCTGTGTTTGATGCACGCTGGGATGCGGTTTGCCCTCTTGGTGCCAGGGCACACCGCTGGCTCCTGTTGAGCCTGCTGCTGACCAGCACCCCCAGATCCCTTTCTGCAGGGCTGCTCTCCAGCCACTCCTCTCCCAATTTGTACTTGTGCCCGGCATTACTCTGTCCCAGGTGTGGAATCTGGCATTTGTGGTTGCTTTAATTTCATGCTATTGATACTTGCGCAATTCCTCTGCAAGGCCTCATGTCCCTTGAGAGAGTCAACGGCACCTCCCAGTTTGGTACCATCAGCAAACTTGCTGATGGTGCATTCGACTCCTGCATCCAGATTGTTGATAAAAATATTGAACAGAACTGGCCTGAGAATTGAGCCCTGAAGAACACCTCTGGTGACTGGTCGCCAGCCAGATGTAGCCCCATTCACTGTGACCCTTTGAGCCCTGCTGTCCAGCCAGTTCTTCACCCAACATACCATGTACCTGCTTATCCCACACTTGGACAACTTGTCCAGAAGGATGCTCTGAGGGACAGGATCAGAAGCCTTACTAAAATCCAGAAAAACGAAATCTGCTGCCTTCCTTTCATCCACTAGGTGGGTGACCTTATCATGGAAGGATATCAAATTAGTTAAAGTATTAGTTAAGTATTGAAAGGCCTCCCTGAGCCTTCTCTTCTCCAGGCTGAACAACCCCAACTCTCTCAGCCTTTATTCATAGCAGAGGTGTTCCAGCCCTTGGACCATTTTCATGGCCCTCCTCTGGAACCACTCCAACTGGTCCATGTCTTTCATGTACTGGGGACCCCACAGCTGGATGCAGTACTGCAGGGGGGGGATCTCATGAGAGCTGAGTAGAAGGGGAGAATCACCTCCCTCAACCTGCTGGCCACACTTCTTTCAGTGCAGCCCAGGATACGCTTGGCTTTCTGGGCTGTGAGTGCACATTGCCACCTCACGTCCAGCTTTTCATCCACCAGTATCCGAAGTCCTTCTCTGCAGGGCTTCTCTCAATCCATTCCGCCCCCAGCCTGTATTGATACTGGGTTTTGCCTTGACTTAGGTGCAGGACCTTGCACTCGGCCTTGTTGAACTTTATGAGTTTCACATTGGCCGACTCCTCAAGCTTGTCAGGATCTCTTTAGATGGCATCCCTTCCCTTGAGCAAATCAACTGCATCGCTCAGCTTGGTGTTATCTGCAGACTTGCTGCTGGTGCACTCAATCCCACTCTCCATGTCAATGATGAAAATATTAAATTCTGCAGCATGAAGAAAACACATCACATCACCTTACCCATTATTTAAAAAGTTTTCTAGCTGTATAAATGCTAATAGCTACTAAGTAGAAAGCACTCTAGATGAGTAGCTTTAAGGAAAACTGCCATATGGAATAAAACTGAACACTGTAGCACACCTCTCTGCTTCCATAAACAAACCCCTGCCTGTATAGTGTCCTTTTGGACTAGGAAATCAGCTGCCTACATGTTTGAAGTAATAGATACAGAGATCTTGATTTGCTCAAGCTTTTTCTTCTTATATGCAGAAACTTCAACCTCTTCAACTCTCATTTGGATCCAGAGGCTATGGTAATCTTTCCTTACAGATGTAGACGCAACCAGTCACTCTTGAAACTGTTTTTATTCCCCGACTCTAAATCTGTATCACTAGACCATCAGCTTCCCATCTTGCACAAACATAAGGTGCAGACACTTGTTCCACTTCTGACATGCCAGCAGATGCATCACAAATGCAAACAGGACCATATCTTTTTGAATGCATTCCAGGTAATTCCCAAGTCCTTTCACTCTCTGGAATCCTATTTGGTAAGTTAGTTTTCTCTTAAAAGTTGCAGAATATTTAAGATACTTTTAAAATTAGAGTCCTGCTTAGTTATCACATAAGCTGTTTCAAACCAGAATTGATCTACTTTTATCAAGGTTTCTATGAAGAGATCTACTCCAGTGTATACACAGCGAGTGCAGTGTGTGTGTAGGTGGTTGAAATTGCTGCTCTTGCTTACCTGCACTATCCGTGCATCTATGACAAGTGTCCTGAGTGTACTCGCCTTATTGCATACACACAGACTTTCTGTGTAGCACTAGTGGTATTACTCTGGCACTACCTGGGGGCACTGAACTTCTGTGAACACACTGTAGAATTCATCTATGCGTACATAGCAGGCTGCCCCCTCAGAGTTACAGCTGCTGCTGCAAACCAGTTGTCACACAATCCAGAGCAGTGTATGAAATATTCAGATTCTTCCTGAACTTCATTTCTAAAATAAAAATGAGGATCTATTCAAGAGAATCAAAGTACATGAAAGCTATATTTTAAAAGTGAGCAAACTCTAGAATTTCCTCTTAGGGGAAAAGGATACTTTTTTTACAGTTTTCCTGCCTTTCCTTAGGAACAGTGTAATGGCCAAACATATTTGTAGCTACTCTTAAATTTATTGTGCCCACTTTTTAGGGACTTGTCTATATATCCTTGCAGGTCATGAGTTCATGCAGGCTTATGGTGGCAGAAACATAATTTCTGGTTTTTATTTCACAGTTCTCAGATTTGTGCATCTATTTTGGAAAAAGTTAAAACCACCTCAAGGAAGTGAGGAGGCTTAATGACTAGAACCTTGCCTGGGCAAACACAGGAATGGCACACTCAGCAGGCTGCAGGTTCTTTCCAAGCGGGACTTGATGGTGCTTTCTCAGCATTAACTTCTAAGAAGGAGCCGGCTGAAATAAGACACAGCATCTCCCTCCTTAGTTCTCTCCTGTGAGCCAAAGAGGGTGACGGTGCAGATTTTCCGGCCTTATTAGTCAGCCAGAGGTCTGTTCATGCTCCAGCGTTTGGTGCAATCCAGTTCAGGTGTTTGCTGCAGCCCTCAGGATCTGTTTTCGCAGGTAAAGGTGAGGTCTGAGGCCGGGCTGCCCCGCCCCGGCCTGTCTGCTCCAGGTGCTCTCAGGGTGGCACCCAGCCCCGGTTCCCTGTGGTCAGTACCGATCTCCTTCTGGTTCTTCGGGGGCTGGGGACTCCTCAGCACAGCCTTAGGTGGGAGGTAGTCTGGGCTGAGCAGCGTGAAGGCAGATGGCCCAAAAAATGTCCTAGGCTGGGTGCTGACAAACCTGCTTCTGCCTGCCCGCCGGCCATGCTGCACCCTCCGCCCAGCCCGCACGAAGCCCAGGGGAGCTGTCACGGTGCGTTTCACAGCTGAGGCTGACACTCCTTAGTGCACACACAGCAAAATGACACCCTCCAACACAGACTGGAGGAGGCAACGCCCTCCTGAGAGACTGTTTTTATTCTGGCAGCACAGTCAAGTGCAGATGGCTCTCCATGTTACAGGAGAAGCATCGGTACCCTTCCGAACGTCCCTCACAGACCAGTGACCATCCTGGGACACCTGTCCCACTTTGCCTATGATCACTATATTCAGTCATACCAGGAGTCCCTTGAGCTCCGTATTTGTTTTCTCCCTGTGGCCAGTGGCTTAGAGAAAAAACACGGGGATGATTTTGCTTTTGCATCAAATTTATTTCTTCACTGGTACTATTTTTCCCGCATATTCATGAATGTATTGACTACCACAAAAACCATGTGGTAGTGACCTAAACTAAAGTGACCCCTCTTATTGTAAAAACTACCCCACTTAGCCTTCCCCCTATGTTTCCTGACCTACCTTACCAGCCACAAATTGTGGGATGGTGGAAAAGTGTTCTGACAAAGTATTGCGTGCCTGTCCTGTTGTACATACTTTCTCTAACCATCCTAAAACATCCTGTGGGAGGGAGTTCTGCAGAGTAAGTACAACTGAGAAAAAGTGTTTCCTGGTGTTCAGTTTGAACCCACTACCTGCTAGTTTAATTTTATGCCCTTTTACTTCTTGTACTGGAGGAGAAAATGGACAGCTGTCCGTGGTCATATTTTGTAGCTGTCTTCTCTAGACTAAAAAGTCATAGTTCAGATTTATAATAGCCTTTTTCAAGATGTGAGGAATGAGACTTTCATATTCACAACACATTCAGGCTGTGAGTTCCCTCTGAATCTGTGTAGTGGTGTTATTTTTCTCTGTTTCTTACCTAATAATGCTTAGCATTAGCTGACACTTTTCCTTCAAAGGTCCATCTTCTCCTTCTTGATTGATAACAGTATTGAAATGATTATACTAATCAATAAAATATAAAATTAAGGTTGTTTCACCACATTATATTTATCAACATCATATTCACTGTGCCATTTTGATTGCCCAGTCAGTATCATAAGGTTCTGCTGCTGCTTCTTCGTTTTTTGTTTTTGTAGTTGGCTCTCATAATTTCTGTTCTGAGCAAGCTAGCATTATGAGCAGTTTGCTGTCTGCATGAGCATTCATCCCCTTTATGGGTTAGATCTGAATATGTTGAATATGTTTGTCTCATATCAAGGAATGAATGGAACTCTGGGATTATTGCCATAAAATGAAAGGCTAAAGACACTACTAAAGAGCAGGTACGTAGGTGACTTGAGCACACCAAAATGGAGATATATAGAGTGGACTGCTTTTTATTTTAAGAGAAAAAAGATAGAATGAGAATTAGAGTGGGAAGATAAATCTAGACAATTCAGACTACAAATAAGGCTACATGTGTAGATCATAAAGACGATTATCTCTTGGAATACTTTGCACAGGGACCTGTTAGATTCAGTTGGTATCTTTATGTTAAGACCATATTTTTTCCTGATGTATCATGCAGGTCTACTAGGAGTTATAGTTTGAAGCAGGAGTAACTTGTGGGATTTTGAGGCAGGAGTAACATAGCACTGACCTGTGCTACGCAGGTAGTTGGATAAGAAAGTCCACTCAGGCTTTATCTGGAAACTATTATAGCTTTATAATTACAGCTCTTAACGAGAGTGATAATAGGGGCCTGAAGTCTTTTTTTTTTCCCTCCCACATCCATGGCAATCCCTTCCATTTTGGGAGCAGAAGTGTTGGATGGCAATGACAATAGCAGCCACTTTCACCCTCTGTACTCACACTTCCTATTAATATAACTTTGTATGACTGGTCAAGGACAGCCATGTTCTTTTTTTTGATTATGTGGAAGCCTCTGTTGGCATGTCAGTGCTGGGGCCCCAGGAAAAGTATGTGCAAGCATTGTCATTAATTGAGGATCAGAAGCCAAAGTACTTTGGAGTTCTTTGCAGATCAGTATGATGTTATTTATTGAGTTGTATTTGTGGCACGACAAGCTTGTCTTCCAAAAATTGGTTAAAATCAAATTTATCTTTAGTCTCAAATAATAGTTTCCCTACAGAGAATTGTCAAATATTGAATATGAGCCCCTTGAGCTCAGATATTTCTCAACATCAAGAGATTGAAGAAGCAATCATGTCCCTTGGTTTTTATTTCTTCATGGATCTCATGAAGACTTGTCTGACCTCTGACCATGTTACACCAGCAGGATACCCTTATACTTGCCTGCATTCCACTCATACCCTGCTTAGTATTCATATGTGCTGAGGTGATTATAACACTCAGTTTATAAGGATTCACAGGGTGCATTTGTATACATGCACATGCTTTTTGGTTTAGTGCCATATTTCCACACAGCATTTGGAAATGAGTTTTAATGGAGTCCAGATAATAACCAGCAGCATTGATCTTTAGAGGGGCGGGAAAAAAGTAGCTTTAAAACAAAAGCCAAATTTAAGCTTAGCAATTGGCAGCCTAAGAAAGAAAGTTGGGCATTCTGTTAGATGCATCATCTGTGTTCATCACAGGGCTGCCCAATTTGATTTGTTCCTTATTTAGCCCAAAAACATTTAAATATGTTAAAGTAATGCTTAAGTGATTACTGCCTTTGCCTAATTTAAGGCTTCTTATGCATTCGGAATGAACTTTCTCCGACATTACTCTGTGTGCTTTGAATCTCTTCCCTTTTGATTTTGTCATCATGAACACCCAACTCTCACCATTTATGAGGATGGATGTGTCACTGGAGTGAAACTGGTCTCATTGTTTGTTATTCTTTTCTTACAGCTCTCCCTCCCCTCATGGCTCGTCGATCTCAAAGCTCCTCACAGGGGGACAATCCCCTTGACCCTAACTACCTTCCCCCCCATTACAAGGAGTATTATCGCTTAGCTCTGGATGTGCTTACTGAAGAGGGCAAAGAAAGTTACCAACGCTTCCTGGCAGAGGAAGCAGCACCTGATTTTCTTTGTAACTCAGAGGTGGATCACATAATACAGAATCTCCAGAAACCCCAGTATGCCAATCAGGAAGGTAGCACAGATACCACAGGTGACAATGACATGGATGGATCCTCTGGGACTTACTGGCCCATGAACTCAGATCTCGCTGTTCCTGAGCTTGACTTGGGCTGGCCAATGGTCTTTGGGTTCAGGGGAACAGAGGTGACAACCCTTGTGCAACCACCACCCCCGGACAATCCCAGCATTAAGGAGGAGGCCCGCAGAATGATTCGAGCAGCTCAACAGGTGAGACAGTGAAAAGCCCAACTAGAGCAGAGATAAAATGATATGTGTGCGAAAGATGAATCAGAATGCATCAGGTCCTCTGCTAATTCCCTTAACTTTGCTCCCAGGACCTGACAGAGGGGAAGGATGATTCTAAAACTACTGTTTACTGCCTCAAAGCTAGCCTCTGCTCTCTAGTCTCATGGAAAAGTGTGTAAGGCCATGCTAAAGTATACCAAGAGTTCACAGAATCACAGAATAGTTGAGGTTGAAAGGGACCTCTGGACATGGTCTAGTCCAGCCTCCCTCTTCAAAGCGGGGTCGATTAGAGAGGGTTACTTAGGACATGGCCTTGAGTGTCTCCAAGGGTGGAGCCTCCATAACCTTTCTGGGCAACCTGTTCCAGTATTCAGTCACCCTTAGAGTAAAAGAGGTCTTTCTCATGTTTAACTGGAATTTCCTGTATTTCCATTTGTGTCTTGTCCTTTCACTGGGTACCACTGAGAAGAATTTGGCTCCATCTTCCTTACACCCTTCCATCAGGTATTTATACTTGCTGATAAAATAAGAGTTGGGAAGGATAGGGAGATAGAGCTTTGAAGCTATTTCCCATATTATCAGCATATAGATGCAGCTATATAGTGGCTGACTGAATGTTGGCCAGGAAGTTAAAAATGGCACGGGTGTATTGGAGGGGGTGAGCAGGTAGTGGCCAAGCAGCTCAATACAACCTTCAGGTGTGGTTATGAGACCAAAAAAACACCTGCTATCATTGGATTAATGAGTAAGAGAACTCTCAGTGGCACTGAGGTTTTTCCCTCACCTCTCACCCTCATATACAGAATATGCACCTTAGATAGCAATTCTGTTTCCAGTTCTGAGGCCCACAATGTTTAAAGGAACCTTTAAATGGGAAGGTTTCTGTTTAAAAAGGAAGTTGAAATAGAGACGGTTCAGCAGTGCAGCTTTGGACTGTGAGGTGCTGGGGAATGTGATCAGTCAGGGCATAAGCAGGCACAGATAGCTGATGTCTTTGCTGCATTCTTTTCCTAGGTGGTAGCCATAGTGATGGACATTTTCACTGATGTGGACCTGCTGTTTGAAGTGTTGGATGCTGCTGCTCGCAGAGTGCCTGTGTACATCTTGCTGGATGAAATGAACTCTCAACTTTTCCTCGATACAGCTGCTAAATGCAGAGTCAATCTCAACTATGTGGAGGTGAGCAAACCAAAGACCTGCCCTGCCCCTAATTTGCATCCTGAGGGGGATGTGTCCTGGGACACAGAGGGTGGGCTGTTATGACAGTAAAAACCTGAGGAAGGGGAAGATGGCCCAGAGCGTAGTGAAAGATGAGTATGAAGAAAGCTAGGAGAGCTGGCACAACAATACTGAAGGCTGAAGACACACTAATAAGCAGGTTTATCTATCCATTGTGTATGCAGACAGAATCACTAGAGCTGAAGTATAAAAATGGTGGCAGGATGGAAGTTAAAAGAGCAAGGGGAAGAAGGAGGGGCAGGGGGAGAGAAGTAACAGCTTCCAACTGAGTCAGTGCCTTGTCTGGTTTGCAGTTCCTAAGGGTGAGGACGGTCTCTGGCCCAACCTACTACTGCCGCACAGGGATGTCCTTCAAAGGCCACGTGAAAGAGAAATTCCTCTTGGTGGACTGCATGGTGGTGCTGAGTGGCAACTACAGGTGAGAAGCCCTGCAATGTTACGTGTCCCAGTTTCAGTGAGAAAGAGGCTGGTTAATTGGTAAAGCAGTGCTTCGACACTTCCAAATAAACATCAGTGACAAAGTTTTTCTCACTGAAGGATACTGAGCAGCAATTCTGAGGAAAAATACACCATTTTTCAGCTGAGGTAGATACACCAATTAGACAAGCCCTCAAGCCCAGACACCCAAAGCCAAGCTTCCTTCACATCAAGAGCATAAACAATCTGTAAAAAAGATACAGTAATTATAAGGTGCTCTGGGTTAACCCCAGTAGGCAGCTGAGCCCCACGCAGATGTTTGCTTGCTACTTACTCCCAGCAAGATGTGGGAGAGAATCGGAAGGGCAAACATGAGAAAACTCGTGGGTTGAGATAAAGACAGTTTAATACCTAAAGCAAACCTGCACATGCAAGCAAAGCAAAATAAGGAATTAATTCACTACTAGATATCTAGCCATTCCCAGGAAAGCAGAGCTTGACTTGGGAAGACAAATGCTGTAACACTGAACGTCTTCCTCCTTCTTGCACAGAATCATAGAATGGTTGAGGTTGAAAGGGACGTCTGGCGGTCATCTGGTCCAACCCCCGTGCTCAAGCAGGGCCACCTACAGCCAGTTGCCCCGGACTGTGTCCCGACAGTTTTTAAATACCTCTAAGGAGAGAGACTCCACACGGTCCCTGGGAAACCTGTTCCAGTGCTCAGTCATCTGCACAATAAAAAAGTGTTTCCTTATGTTCAAATGGAACCTCCTGTGTTTCAGTTTGTGCCCACCACTGACCAAACCTAATCCAACAACTCTCTTCAAAGCAGAATAGTTAAAGAGACCAAGGAGTAGGCCTTTATGTTTCAAGAGCAAGTTACCTGTATGGAATTACCCATGCCTTTATTGTTAATAATTATACTATACCCATGTTATGCCCAAGTATCTCAATCAAGGGCTGTATGTTATTGTATCCCATTTTCTATTGTTAGACTAAAGCATATCTTACATCCTTGCTCATAACCAAAATCTACTCCAGTCTGACAATATCCCCTCCCTAACTGCAGCCTCAAAAACTCCCTCAAATAACATCATATAGGAAGGCAAACATAAGCCTTTCTTATGCTGATATTAGAAACCTTTTGTAGCTGTCTGAAAGTACTCATGTACAGTTTACTGGTAGCTGTCCAACATCCCTGCTAAAAGTAAAGTAATCTTCAAAGTTACATAAGGTTGCTTAGGGCCATGTCCAGTCGAGTTTTGAATATCTCCAGGGATACAGACTCCCTAGCCTCCCTGGGCAACTGCTCCAGTGTTTGACTACCCTCATTGTGAAGAATTTTTTCCTTATAACCAGTCTAAATCTACCCTCCTTTAGTTTAAAACAATTACCTCTTGTCCTGTCACAATAGGCCTTGCTAAAGAGATTGCCGTAGAGATTATAGAATTGCTAAAGTGATTATCATAGAATCACAGAATGGTATAGGTTGGAAGGGACCGCTGGTGGTCATCTGGTCCAACCACCCCTGCTCAAGCAGGGCCACCTACAGCCAGTTGCCGCGGACTGTGTCCTGACAGTTTTTAAATATCTCTAAGGAGAGAGGCTCCACACGGTCCCTGGGAAACCTATTCCAGTGCTCAGTCATCTGCACAATAAAAAAGTGTTTCCTTATGTTCAAATGGAACCTCCTGTGTTTCAGTTTGTGCCCGTTGTCTCTGGTCTTGCCACTGGGCTCCACTGAAAAAAGCCTGGCTCCATCCATCCTCTTTGCGCCCTCCCTTCAGGTATTGATATACATTAATAAGATCTCTCAAAGCTGTCTCTTCTCCAGGCTAAAAAGTCCCAGCTCTCCCAACCTTTCCTCACATATGAGGTGCTCTGGTCCCTTCATCATCCTTGTGGCCCTTCATTGGACTCTCTCCAGTATGTCCATGTCTTTCTTGTACTGGACACAAGGTGTGGCCTTGCCACTGTTGAAAAAAAGGGGAAGGAACACCTCCCTCAATCTGCTGGCCGTGCTTTGCCTAATGCAGTCCAGGATACCATTTGCCTTCTTTGTGGTAAGGGCACATCGTTGGCTCATGTCCAGCTTTTCGTCCACCAGTACTCCCGAGTCCTTCTCCACAGGGCTGCTCTCAATCCCTTCACCCCCCAGCCTGTATTGATACTGGGGATTGCCCCGACCCAGGTGCAGGACCTTGCACTTGGCCTTGTTGAACCTCATGAAGTTCTCACAGGCCCACCTCTCCAGCTTGTCTAGGTCTCTTTGGATGACATCCCATCCTTCTGGTGTGTCAACTGCACTGCTCAGCTTGGTGTCATCTGCAAACTTGCTGAGGGTGCACTCGATCCCACTGTCTATGTCATTGATGAAGGTATTAAACAGTACTGGTCCCAGTACGGACCCTGAGGGATGCCACTCATTCACCAGTCTCCATCTGGACATCGGGCCATTGACCACTACCCTCCGGATGCGACCATCCAACCAATTCCTCATCCAGCGAACAGTCCACCCATCAAATCCCTGTCTCCCCGATTTAGAGAGAAGGATGCTGTGGGGGACTGTGTCAAAGGCCTTACAGAAGTCCAGAGAGATGACATCCGTAGCTCTTCCCTTGTCCACTGACATGGTCACTCCATCATAGAAGGCCACTAGGTTGGTCAGGCAGGACTTGCCCTTGGTGAAGCCATGCTGGCTGCCTCAAATCGCCTCCCTGTCCTCCACGTGCCTTAGCATAGCTTCTAGGAGGATCTCTTCCATGATCTTCCCAGGCTCAGAGGTGAGGCTGACAGGTCGGTAGTTCCCCGGGTCCTCCTTTCTACCCTTTTAAAAGATGGGCACAATGTTTCCCTTCTTCCAGTCCCCAGGGACTTCACCAGACTGCCATGACTTTTCAAATATCATGGAGAGTGGCTTGGCAACTACATCAGCCAATTCCCTCAGGACTCTGGGATGCATCTCATCAGGTCCCATAGACTTGTGTATGTCCAGGTTCCTCAGGCGGTCACCAACCTGGTCTTCCCTTACAGTGGGAGGGGCTTTGTCCCCCTGGTCTCCATCCTGCGGTCTATCAACTCAGGAGGGGTGGGGAGAGAAGTTACCAGTGAAGACTGAGGCAAAAAAGTTGTTGAGTACCTCAGCCTTCTCCTCGTCTGTTGATACTAGGTCACCATTCTTGTTCATCGCGGGGGTGTACGCTTTCTTTAACGTTCCTTGTCTGGTTGATGTACCTGTAGAAGCCTTTCTTGTTATTCTTTGCATCCCTTGCCAAATTCAGCTCCTGACCCCACTCCTACACAACCGGGCAGCGTCCCTATACTCTTCCCTGCTTCCACTGCCTGTGCAGTTCCCTCTTGCTCTTTAGTTTGACCGGCAGGTCTCGACTCAGCCATGCTGGTCTCTTCCCTTCCTTGCCCGATTTCTTACACCTGGGAAATGAGAGCTCTTGCGCTGTATGGAAACCGTCCTTAAAGATCTGCCAGCTCTCTTCTGTTCCCTTGTCCCTGAGGATTGTTTCCCAGGGGTCCTGCTGACTAACTCCTTGAAGAGCTGTGAGTCTGCTTTCCTAAAATTTAGGGTCCTGACTATACTCCTCACTTTTCCCATATCCATCAGGACTGTGAACTCCACCAATGTGTGACCACTGCAGCCCAGGCTGCCTCCAATCTTGACGTCACCGATGAGCTCACTTGCATTGGTGACCATCAGGTCTAGTATTGCATCCCCTCGGGTAGGGCTGTCTATTACCTGGCTCAAGAAGTTATCCTCAACGCATTCTAGGAATCTCCTGGATTGCCTGCAGCTCGCCGTGCAAATGTGAAAACTGGACTCAATACTCCAGATACAGTGTCACAAGTGCTGACTGGGGTGGGGGTGGAGGGGGCAGGTACAATCGCTTCTATTGACCTGTTGGTGCACTTTTACTACTGCATCCCTGTATGTGTTGAGCCACCATCTCTGCAAAGGTGCTGCTGTCTTTGTTTCGTCTTGTTGCCTGCCAGAACCCCCAAGCCATTTTCAGCCAAGCTGCTTTCTAGATAGTCATCCTCAGCCTGTATTGGTGGATGGGGTTGTTCCATCCCAGGTGCAAGATTTTGTATTTGCCTTTAATGAATTTCATGAGGTTCCTGTCAGCATATTTCCCCAGCCTCTTGAGGTCCTCCTGACTGACACGTTAACTGTGCCATCCCCCCATTCTGGTGTCATCTACAAGCTTGCTGAGGGTGCACACTGTCCTGTTGTCCAGGTCATTAATGACAATGTTAAAGACTATTTCCCCAAGCCCTGACCCCTGAGGAACACCACTTACAACTGTCCCCCAGTCAGACTTCAAATCTCTGACCACCACCCGTTAAGCCTGACAGTCCAACCAACTTCTTGTTTACTGTGTGGCACGCTCATTCAGTCAGCAGTATTCCAATTTGGCTACAAAGATACTTATGTAAAGGCCACGTGGAAACCCTTGCTAAACTCATGAAAAACCTCATTTTCTGCTGTCCCCTTGTCCATGCAGCCAGCCTTCTCTTTGTAGAAGGCAATCAGATTGGGTCAGGCATGGTTTGCCCTTTGTAAATCCCCGCTGTCTGATCCCCGTTGTCTTTCTGTTATACCTGTGCCTGGAAATGGTTTCCAGGAAGATTTGCTCCACAGTTTTCCCTCAGACTGACTTAAAGCTGATTTGCTGTAGTTCCCTAGTTGATCCTTTTGCTATTTTTAAAGATGGGCACAACATTTTAGTTACAAAACCCAATTACAACCCAAAGTAATTGCAGGGACATTGACTTCATATGACTATTATCAGCAGCTCACTCTCTTGCTGTGTTACTACTGACTGGCTTTTTTAGAACAGAAGTAATTTATTGCCTTGTAAAATCCTCTGCAAAGATGTGATGCCAAATCAATTTGTAACTATGAGTCTTGGGATCAACAGTGTGTAATGAATGCCTGCCTGAGCAATAAATAATATCAGGAGAATTTTCTTCAGGCAAGCAAATGGTTTAATGTCAAGTAGCACAATCAAGTTACTTGATGCTAACGTACTATCATTACTTCTGTTTCCCTTTGTAGTTTTATGTGGTCTTTTGAGAAGATTCACAGAAGCATTGCACACATCTTCCAGGGGGAGCTGGTGGCCAGCTTCGACGAAGAATTCCGAATTTTGTTTGCACAGTCAGAACCTCTTGTTCCTCCAGCCAATGTCTTGGCAAAGGCAGAGAACACATTTGCCATGACTCCCTTTGGCAATAATATGCCTTTCTTTCCAAAAAAACCACCCCTGATGTTCCAGAGGGATGACAATCTTTTTCCCTCCTTTATGGACAGAGTTGATCCAGACAGGTACTTCCTGTCTAATTTCAGGCGGGATGACATGTTGCGCCATACTGTGGAGGGGTCAGCCATGAGAATGTATAAAAAGATAGAAATGGAGAATTCTCAGATGGATCCTGTCAGGGGTTTTCTCCGTTCCAAGCAGTTGGAGTTGGATGCTTTTAAAAGACACAGTTTTGCAGAAGGAACATTTGAAAATTTTGCTTCTTCTAAACAGTATGCCAGGCAGATGTTCATGAACAATATGGATGAATTTAAAATCCAGTCTAGTCATTTTCAGAAGGATCAGTTCTATCAGTACCAGTTTGAACATCCTCATCTTTCTGGCAGACCTCAGGGACTCTTTGAGAGAATCCGAGGTAGTAGGCCAGGATTCAATGAACTGGAAGACTATGGAGAGGGACCCAGATACCCTGAACTTGAATCCAATTTTCCACAGGAGGGTTTCCCCTTAAGGCTGGATTACGTACCTTCAAATTCTTCCAGGGAAGTGAGACATGGCTCTGATCAGCTGAATCCTGCAGGGAACAGCCCAATGGGAATGATGTTAAGAAGGCAGAATATAGGACAGAAATTTATTTGCCAGACTTCTCCTACCCAGAAACAAAGCCTGGAACAACGCCTGTTCTTACAAGACAAAGATGAGGACCAAGATGAAGACAAGAACACACAGGAAAATAGAACAGGTTTACGTAACTGGAGGATTTCTTCATACCTCAGTGCATACCAGTCCGAACCAGAAGAAGGTCTTCCAATGCCTATGGAATCAGAGGCATATAATGATGTTCTTGGGGATACCCTCACAAAGCACCCCACTGACCTCATCCCAGCATTCAAATCCCCTATGTCGTTTAATAGCAAGACACTGGGAATTGAAAGTGCCAAAGAATTTGCAGATCCTGATAGAGTAGGTGAAGAAACCCCTGTAATGAAACAAGATGCCTTCAGGTCCAGAATAAACCCTTTGATCCAGAGGAGCTCAAGACTCAGGTCCTCTCTCATTTTCAGTGCTGCCAAGTTAGATCAGCCTACCACCACAATAGAAAAGGTTCAGATGATCCAAAAAGAACAAATGTCCAGTGAGTTGACAAAAGACAATGAAACTATAAAGACAGCTGCTTCATCTAAAGTGGCAGAGCTTTTAGAGAAGTACAAAGCTGTGGGCAAAGACACGGAGCGAGCTACAGTCACTCATACCAAAGCTGTTTCCAGTTATCTACAGGAAGAATCACAGAGCACAGAGAAGAAATGTACCAAGTCTGTGCAATATAAGATTCTGGAGAGTAGGGTACTAGACTCCAAAGATTCCTGCAGTACTTACAAAGTGCATGGAGAGGCTGACAGACCATTTGGGATGGCCTCATCAACCCCCCAGCTTGTTGATACATTGAGTAAAGATCCCCTAGCACATATTACTAAGGTGGACAAATTATCATCTCGGTTTTACCCCATAGAGAATAAACCTGCTCTTCCAGAGAAGGAGAGTCTTATATTTGTAGGAGACACTCAGAAGTTGACTCTTCCAGAGAAGAAGGAAAGAGTGACATTCAAAGAAGACACTCAAAAATTAGTCAATACAGAACTGAAGAAACCACAGATTAGGACAAGTACCACATCAGTTCTTGAAAACTTATCTAGAAGTCAAGGATCTGACAGCTCTCTCAATAAATCTGAGGAAGACTGTTCGAAACAAGAACAAAATCCAATGGAATTTTTAAGAAAAGGGTCACTACGGCTGAAGCAGCTTTTGAATCCAAAAGGTGAAAAGAAATTGGAGGAGGAACCCACTTCTGAGAGTGGAAAATCCGACAAGCAGGCTGTGGGTCTCAAACGATCTTCCATAGGGGACTGTCAGGAAATGATGGAGGAAGAAAAAACCCATAAATTTGCAACACCACTTCCTCCCAAAAGCAGCCAGCCAACACAGGGGAGATTTCCTTCATCCACAGCTAACATCCTGTACAGCAGCAACCTCCGTGATGATACCAAAGTGATTTTGGAACAGATCTCTGCAAACAGTCAGAAGAATAGAGCTGAACTGGCCAAGCAACTACCATCCACTAGTAATCCTGATCTTTCTAAGTCAACTACAAGCCTGGAAAGGAAAGGTGAGAAGGAGAAAAGCTGTAACATCCACAGGTCAGAGAGTTTTGGGAGCCAGAAACGAAATCTTCAGCGGCAACCATCAGAGGATAGAGATACCCTTCTGAAAAAAATGGAGAATATGCGGAAGGAGAAGCGAGTCTACAGTAGATTTGAAGTCTTCTGCAAAAAGGATGAAAATACAAGTCAAAGTGAAGAGGAATATGACACAGATGCCAAAGACAAGAAGATGGGAAAATTCATGCCCAAAATCCTGGGGACCTTCAAGACCAAAAAATGATCATAGAAATACTATTTAATTCCATATAATCACTGACTGTCAAAGGGGAATGAGGAAGTAACTTGTTTATGATGGCTGTAAGCACCATAGGCAATACTCTTCGTGGTTAGTGAGTGGAAATGTGTTCAGCATTAGACTCCTGTGGCACAATTTGCCCAATAAAGTCATGTGGTATCAGGCAACCTTATCACAGTATGTTTCAAATAAAATTATTAAATTGCCAAGATGCTTAAAACAAAGAAATAAAGTAAGAGTCTCTTTATATTATGCTCAGGGAACATTTTCATTAGACAAAATAATTCCACTTTCAGAAGGAAAGAATAAAAACCAGAAAAGTCAATACTTGAGTTCAG
Organism: Morus bassanus; assembly: GCA_031468815.1. Classification (NCBI taxonomy): domain Eukaryota; kingdom Metazoa; phylum Chordata; class Aves; order Suliformes; family Sulidae; genus Morus; species Morus bassanus. The sequence continues at coordinate 170,038,638 of CM062567.1, forward strand.
TCCAGGAAAGAAAAATACACACAGACGTGCACACACATGCTCATTAACTGGAAAAAGTGTTTAAAAAATCAATTGCTTCTCAGGTACAGTTATCTTTTCTTTGTATCTAATAATGAATCAAATATGGGAGGCACCTTTTTGAAGGTTTACAGGAGAAAAAAATATTGTAAACAACTTCTTGCCCTTATCTATGGTTACGGTCTCGTCTAGTAGTACATGCTCAGCTTTCGTATTTCCCATTTTCTAAGCCTATTAGTTCTGTTTGGTTATTGGTTTGTTTCCTTACGTATGATGGAAGTATTGCTTTAGGGGGTGAGCTGAAGGAAGCAGCTGAAAGGCCATAAAAACGGAAATTCACATGCTAGTAATGGAGAATGACCTGTTTTTAGGACTCATTTTCAGCTGAGTTGGGAGTTTAAGCATCTAAAATGCTGTCTTGGCCAAACAGTAACTTCCTTGACAACGTAACTCCAATTCATTAAGTGATTGTGGGGAGGAGGGGATGTTCATTTGTTAGCACACCTTTTCACATGAAGACAAGGGAAGAAGAGCCTCATAACAATGGAAGGAATAAGGCTGCTGGAATTCTCAAGCTCAGAAGTGTTTTATCTCATGTAACTTTCTTGTAGTAGTTCGGTACCAAGCTTAACCATGCAGCTTTAAAACAGTCCAGATTAGCCTGTAGGCTCATGCTGTTGTGTTATAGTGTCTAGCAGAACAGAAGGTAGAAACAGAGGCTATCAAGAAAATGCTGTATGATGTTTACTTACTCAGCTGTTTGATTTTTTTCCCTCAGCTTGGACTGTTTCTGCTTGGCATCCAGCAAGATTGCCAAATCATGGTTTGTTGTTCTTTTTTTTTTTTTTCCCCTGATCTTTGTGCCGTAGTCTAAAGAGATGATAGGGAAGGATGCTCTCACATGGAACTAGGCTTCTGAATTTCCCATTCACATTAGCTTGAGTTTCATGATTACCCACTTGTGACACTAGCTGCAAGCTCAGCAAACCAGTTCAGGTACGTGGCTGACAGATGGAAGCAAGCGGCTGCACCAGTTCCCTTTAGTAAGGTCTTTAAAACTTTAGGTTTTTTTAGGATGCCAGCTCCCATGGTAGCAGGCTTTATATAATTTATATATCTGTAACATTTAATGATTATGTTACCATTTCTTGAAAACCTTGGGAAATGAATGTGTGGAAAGACAGATTGTCTGATCTGAAAAAATATTAAGCTGATTTCCATATTAATAGAGATGGTGGTAAAAATCTGCAAGAATCAAGAGGAATTATCATTTTAACATGAGGAGGTAAACCTAGAAATAAAGTTAAGAGAGGATAAAGGAAAAAAAAAAGGAGGGAAGAATCGGCCAAAATTGGAAAAAAAGCTGAAACGGATTTCTTATGCTTACTCCATATTGTATAAATATATACCATTTCAGATACAACCCATAATCTGTTACATATGTATAAATTCATAAATGAATGCTCTATGTATACTTATTTCGTCTGCTTTTAGTAATGAATCAGATCCAATTATTGGTGAGTCACAAAATGAACTGTAATGATCAATACAGTTGTTCTCTCCCAGGTGATAGATATTATTTTACTCTAGAGAGGAAGATAGGCTATATATATCCTATTATATATGTGCTAGCCCTATTTTGTGTAATTCTTACTCACATCATTCCATACCTCTCCAGCCTTTCCCAAAACTACCTGCTTCAGCATCGTTCTGTAACAGACAAGTTAGAAATTTTTCTGTAGTCACAGATTACATTAACATTTTAGAATTTTGCTGTATTTGTTTAGATTTTTAGAATTGTGTCTTGCTCAGCATGGTGCGTTCAGTGTAAAAGTATGTTCCTGACCAGAACCAGAATGACTCATCTCTTTTAGTGATATGTAGATTACCAGATGTTGTAGGTGTATACAAATATTGCAGAATAACTAATTCACTTGGTAATAACAAAAGCCATTTTAAGAACAAAAAGTTAGTGTTACAGCCCATCACCCCTCAGTCTGAGATTAGGTTCACAGAGGATGTTAGATATTGGTTGTATCATCAAATTGGTAGGTGCTGGGCTTTCAGGGGAAGTCACAACCTTGAATTAAGCAGTAGGCACCCTTTTCTGTGCATGAGAACTGGCATCTTAGACTCACAAGAGCCAGCATGCTGCACAGAGCACTGCCTACACAACATGTTCACCCTGTCATTGCCATTTCCTATATCTACCTGTACCTGAGATAGACAGGAAATGCCTATTTTGTTAATATAGCAGAAGAAACCAGGACTTCCCTGTGAGCTGCGTTCCCAGTTCCCTAGTATTACCAGACTCAAGTGACCACATCTGGTACCAGAAGTGAAGGTACTATTTTTTACTTCGGTGTTCAGGTACTAAAAGTTAAAATGGATATTCTGTCAATGGCGCTGGTACTCACACGTTGGAATTTAGTGCCTGAATCCCCTCTGTAACTGTAGTCCCAATGTTCTGCAATAACAATCATTCATCATAGGAGAAGTAAAATTTCAGGGACAGAGACTTCTTTTAAGAACTTCAAGTTAATGAGGAGAATGGATCAAAAATCAGCATTAAAACAGGAATATAGTTTTAAAGTGTACTATAGTCCCACTGTTGCCTGATAACAACTTCATGATGTTTCAGCAATAGTATCCCTTGGAACATTGCTTTCTGAAAGCAAAAAAAAAAATTACCATATTATTCATGGAACAAGATAACCCTGTATTTTTCCCTTTCACACACAGCAACCCTTGATTGAAAGAGAAAGATTTTCTGTAGTGCAATATAAAGTATTTATTATTACAATATCTACAGTATTACAATATTACATGCTAGGTAAGCTATTAAATATTGTAGCAGAAGAACCTACCTATATTTAAAATGCTTTTCTACTTGATTTTAATGAAAATAAGCCACCATTGATTATGTTCATTTACCCCAGAAGAGTCATAGAAATTCTTGGAAAACAAAATGAAGGGCTTTAAGATAATCTGTGAAGAGTTTAGCCTTGGTCTTCAGAGAAGAATTAGTTACCTGTTCTGCTCAAAAAAAAAAAAAAAAAATCCGCATTTAGGCACCTGAAACTGCTAAAGAACCATAGAATGGGTTGGAATGGACCTTCAAAGATCATCTAGTCCAACCTCCCTGCCTTGGGCAGGGACATCTTCTGCTAGATCAGGTTGCTCAAAGCCCTGTCCAATCTGACCTTGAACACTTCCAATGATGGGGCATCCAGAACTTCTCTGGGCAACCTGGTCCAGAGTAACACCACCCTCATCATAAAAAAATGTCTTCCTTATGTCCAATCTAAACCTAGGCTCTTTCAGTTTAAGACCATTGCCCCTTGTTCTGTCACTACAGGCCTTGGTAAAACGTCTCTCTCCACCTTTCTTACAGGCCCCCTTTAAGTACTGAAAGGCTGCAATAAGGTGTCCTCGGAGCCTTCCCTTCTCCAGGCTGAACAACCCCAACTCTCTCAGCCGTTTTTCATGAGAGGTGTTCCAGCCCTCAGACGATTTTCATGGCCCTCCTCTGGAACCGCTCTAACTGGTCCGTGTCTTTCTTGTACTGGGGACCCCACAGCTGGATGCAGTACTCCAGGGGGGGTCTCATGAGAGCTGAGTAGAGGGGCAGAATCACCTCTCTCGACCTGCTGGCCACGCTTCTTTCGATGCAGCCCAGGATACACTTGGCTTTCTGGGCTGCAAGCACACAGTCCCGCCTCATGTCCAGCTTTTCATCCACCAGCACCCCCAGGTCCTTCACCACAGGGCTTCTCTCAATCCCTTCATCCCTCAGCCTGTACTGATACTGGGGGTTGCCCCGACCCAGGTGCAGGACCTTGCACTCGGCCTTGTTGAACCTCATGAGGTTCACGTGGGCCCTGAATATGTCTTGGTATGTCTAAAGGCCCTGAATAGCCTGAATATGTCTAAATACATTCAAGTATCAGAATATTGCAGTTTTCTCTAATTTTTTGCAATAATCTAGATGAGGAATATGAACTGACTGTATTCATTGTTTTCATGGTATGGGAGCAAATAGTGCTGTGCCCTTGTCTGGTAAGACTGGAAGGCAAAGGGATTAGATTCTCTTTCTTGTTGGTTTGTCCAGAGGAAAGTAGTACATTGTTCCATGCAAAATGAATAAAGCATTTCCCTTCAGCTGGGGTAACTGTCAAATGCCTGTTATATTTTGCTCTCACTTGCTGTTACTGGCTCAGTTAGGGGACTGATGAGATGAGCTGTACTTCACCTGGTTAGAACACTTCCATATTCACTGCTTATGTTGTTGGGAGGACTGTGATATTGGAAGACTCTGCAGTGCAGATTTACATATGGTTCCGTAGGCCTGGGAGTAACTGCCCATCGATGCTTTTGGATCACCAGCAGCTCCCATATTTGCAGTAATCTGGAACATCTTTTTACTGGACTTCGGAAGGGGATGAACATCTTTGCTGTGAAACTGAGTATTTCTTGGATTCTGTGCAAGAAAGAAACAAGATAGTTAGTAACCTGTAATCAGCTTTCTAAAATACAAATAAGGAACACAGGTTTTGCTTCAGCTGACTAGGACAGATCATGAATGTTATGTGAATAATAAACAAAACAGACTTTGTAAGATTAAGAATAGGATGGTGAGAATGATGTGAGGGAGAAGGGCGTAAGAATGGGTGTATCAAGAATGAGCTAGTGGCACTGGAGCAAGATATGACAAACTAATCCTGCACTGGAGCAAAAGTCCAAAGGACTGTTTGGCTAGTATCTTGTTTTCAACAGTAGTGAATGCTTTAAATATATATACAAAAGGCAGATCATCATCATCATTCCCCAGTATATCCTTCTGGCTTTGCCAATGAAATGGCTTGGTGGCTTTCTGAGTTGGAAGCTGCATATGGATACTGTTTATCAGCCCCTGTGGGGAAAAGTTAATAATACATTAATACATTATAATACCTAATACATTACAATACATTTGAACCTGCAGCTGAAGAGGAGAGCTGTTTCACTGCAGCTTATGCTTTGTGATCTCTATAGTTAACTGAAAGGCAAGAGTTTCCACTCACTATTATGGCACTGGCTGCTGTCACCCCAGCCATTACAGGAGTCTTTCCTAGTCAAATGGCTGAGAACAAGAGTTTCATGAGCCTGATAGGATATTGAAAATGAATACAGACTGAATGCAGAGCAAACTGGAATGTCAGAACTTTTCAGCTCCTCCTGAGGCTGAATGAGAAAGATGGAAAAGTCAACAGTTACTTAACATAAGATCAGCCACAATGCTGATGACTTTCTATGACAATATCCTGTCTCTGACACCAGTCTGTATCAGCCTCTCAGGGAAATATAAAGCACAGGGCATGTGTAGGGTGATCTTCTCTGTATTATGCTCTTCCAGTAACAGAAAGTTGGTCACAATTACCTAAAGATTCTTCAAAATGCATTGTTCATATGTACATCTGCACATGCAGCAATCTCCACAATCTCATATTGTGGAATAAATGGTTCCACACTTGCTCCACACTCGTGGAATAAATGGTTCCTCTCACTCTCAGAACATTTTGAATGGGGTTCCAAAGCGGAGGTGCTGAAAGATGGGTTGCAAGTGTGCACGTGGTCATACTTGGAAGTTGCCAGCAATCGTGTCTCCTTTTAGCAGTTATGTAGATACATATTTTCATATCAATCACTACACTAAGAAGAGTTCCAGTAGGAACAAGCTTGACTTAACAGTGTCTGCAGCTTGTTTCTAGGTTGAAATGATTCAGACCATTCACAGCTCTGTTCAAAGAAATAATTTGCTTTAATGTAAATGTGATATTGCATGCTGACACAAAGCAGGTGATCCCACCCAACTCATCTTTGATAGCGGTGTCTGTCAGAAGTCCCTTCACACAACTATGCTCAGCATACATTTTGAATGGCTTGGAGCTCCAGCACATAGACACTCAAGTATTCTTTCGTGTGAATGTGAGAAAGTCCCATGACAAACAAGTCAGTCTTTAGTGTCACAAAAAAGGTAATCATATTCTTCCTCTGCCATAAGCTTCCTCTGATCACCTTGTGTTGGCTAGACTCTTCATGAACTAGTTAGCAGACAACTAGCTCAGGAAAAAGCAGGGGCAAGGAGGTCATTTAAGAACCCAACAAGGATAAGAACTTTTCCAAGGAAGCGTGGCCAAGAACAGGGAAGAGGGAGGAGCAAAGAGGACAGGACTGAAACCTTCACTGTTCAGCAGCAGCAATCCATTAGGTTGATTCCAGAGGTAGTGCGAATTCTCCAGCTAAGTTTGGAATATCCAACAGACTCAATTTGGTTGAAAAACAATTTGCTACCTACACACTTTAGACAGGACAAGCCATCATTGAAGATACTGTAAAAGCAACTGATCTGTGATTCTGAAAGACAAAGGGAGTTTTCAGTGCTGCTGACAATCTGAACAATGCAATAATCTGAAATGGTGTTCAAATCCACACTTGTCTGAAATGATAATATTGAAAGTAGAATGGACTCCAAAATTAGCCTGTCCTCTAGAAAAACGGCAGTGGAAAAAAAGTCATGTATCTCAGCATATCTCAAAATACGTTGCATTAAAAACTCAAGATTGGAAAAAGAAGTAGAGGCAAAGAATCTGCAGAGATATTTTTACTCTTCTTTTTGATTACAGTTAGCTGACATATATGATCCATTACAATTAATCATTGTGAAAAAAATGCTGCTAATGAGGCAGAGGCCTAGATTTACAAAAGGGCTGTGTTACTTCATGTTCTCTGAAGTACCTAATTCCTGTACTTAAAATTCAACAGTCATTCACAGAACTCCTGCAGAAACCTATAGGCACCAAAATACTCTTCCTGCTCAAGTCACAGATGATAGGGTTTTTTGACAGACTTGGGTCAGACTTAAAACTCCAGGAGAAAGTTAGTGTTTATAAACCCAGACTAGCTGAAGAGCAGCATTACATATGCCGGAGCTGTAAGGTTTAAGCCACATCTGTGCCCTTGGCATTTCCTGGTGATTACTGTAGATGCTCTTCCTCTCAACACTGCTTCACACACAGAACACTTAACTCAGGGTCATAAACTTCATTAGTAGACAAAACACCTGAAATGTAGGTATTACAACACTGAAGACTGCAATATGTAAGTTCCTATATGAATTTACCCCATATTAAAGGCAAGTTATGTCTAGTTATTTCCCCTACTAGCAGAAACTCTTCAGTTAGCACACTCTTCAGCTCTCTAGTAAAGGGAACATACCCTATGCAAGCCCAACTGCCTTATCAAACTAGGTTACTGGTACCATTTGACTGACACTACATACAGGAAACAAAATTGCAGTGTACATCTTTGTCATAAGTAATTTTAGCTGATAAAAATTATTAATTTAGTCACTCACAGAGCAATATGTCTTGCCTCTCATTTAAATATCTTTACAAAGTTGCAAATTAAGATATTTTGTGTCTATATAATTTTGGTCCATGGGTTAAGGGTTTGTTTTTTTTTTTTTGGTAGGACCACTACTCACATTATAAAGGTTCTGTACGCTTGAAGGAGGCAGCTGAGCAGTTGCATTTGCCCATGTGATTTGTCTCCCCAGTTTCCTATTGTTGGAGATTCTGGCCTGTTGAGAAGGTGGTGCAGAACGGTTCCTGATCACAGCACCAGAATTTGCATTACCTGCAGAAGAAAAAACATGAGAGAGAGTAGGAAAATCATGAGGACACAGAACACACTGACTAGGGCAGGGACAGAACATAAAAACTGAGTCAGTCCCTGCCACCTTGCTTCATCTCACTAACACAACAAAAATATTCAGAATAAAATTAGAACTTAGTAGCAAACCAAACCAGTTCAAAAGGGCATGGGAAAAGAAAACAGCAGCAGAGAAGCAAAGACAAACCAGAAAAGAACATAGAGTCAAGGCTGAGGCAGGAAAGCGTGAAAGAGAATGTCATACATTCAAAACTCATTCAAGAGTGTTTTGTTCTTATGTCATTTTCCTCCCAAACTTTCACCCCCTCATTTTGCCATGTAAATTCCCCTTATTTCTTTTTCCCCACTCAATCTCTTTTATTCTTTCTTCCCCGTAATAATGTGTCGTGGTGGATTACATCCCACTGTAGGAGGGTAGTACCTACTTTGAACAGCAGTGTGTGTTATAGGATTGTATATCACATTGATCTTTGATCTCTGACATAAAGTTCTTGCTAAATCTTCACTCTGGCTGGGTACTTCTGGCTGGACGCTAGTTGTAGTTCCAGCATGCACATGCGAAGTTTTTAGAAGAGGTTGTGTCAGTTCTCTCTGGCCATTCCTGGTAGGTAAAGTCACAGAACTGGAATTTGGAAGAAGTGGCCTGGATTCAGACTGACATAGTTGAATGTCTTCTCTCTGCACTTGCTCCTTTGGATGGCTATTTAATTTCTTTTCAAGGATCATCTACATAAAGGAGAAGTTGGTTAGACTTAACACAGCTACACAGCAGAGCAGAGGAACAAAACATAAAAACAAAGAGAAAGACTTACAAATAACTGCAATTTATTTCACAGGGTAGGTAACAAGTACAATTTTAAAATTAATTTAGGGTTGGAAAGAAGATAGAAATAATATTCTCAGTGGAAAGAAAATATTGGCTTAAGTGTTAAGAAAAAGTATTGGGTGAACAGGCAATTTCAATATATCCTGAGGGAGAACACCACTAAATAAAATGGGCATTAGCCTTGGAAAAGACAGAATATATATGCCCAAAAGGTTAACACTAGGTTGTTTCATACCATCCTTTCTAGACCATGGCAAAGCTGATATTTTAATGGTCAAAGCATCATTCATTCTGGTTAGTACATAATTATTTCTCACCTGCCTCTACACGCTATTATCTAGCAACAGAATCCTTGCCAAGGTTTTGGGTCTTGGTGCAGACAATCTGCTCTCAACTTCCTGTAATCACAGTCGTCCCAAATTTGACACCCTATCAGTAAGATTATTCAAAATCATTCACTTGTTTCTTAGCCTTGTATCTAGATTAACTGTGACAAATCTATTGACATTTAGAATATCTTTTCTACCTGTCCTCATCATTCACTTTACTAATTCATCTGCTCATGAGTTCTAACACTTTATCACAGTAGAGTTTATTAGTTTCCTTCTATTAAAGATCTTAAAAGAAATTTTAAGTAGGTTCAACTTTTTAAATTCAATTTTATTTTTTCTTTCGTCGATTTTAATTGCTCTTAATAGAAGCAATAACACTTTTCCTCTCTCTCTGGGAAGGTGGACACCCTTATCAGTCTTTCTCAGTCTTGGATTTTCTGATCTTTAAGCTTCTTTTTCAATCTTCTCTTCACACTATCATTCCTTTCCAATGCCTGTATTACTACATTTACGTTCCAACTCCTGCTCTTCTCACCACCTTCCAGTTTGCCTCATAACATGGCATTTACATAATTTCTTTCACTCTAAATAGGGAACGCCCCCAAACTAAGCCAAAACCAGTTTCTCCTGAGGCCTGATATACTTCCACTTTTGCTGCTTCTCATACTTCACTGTTAGAGCATTCACTCTGGCTATCCTCCCCCAGCTGCCTCAATGCCATCATCCAGATCAGTTCAGTGTCTGTTATAATTAGTTCTGATTTGTGTTTATCTTTGTTCTTCTTTCACTTCTTCAGATATTACTCAAATGTTCATAGAATCACCGAATGGTTTGGATTGGAATGGACCTTCAAAGATCATCTAGTCCAACCTCCCTGCCTTGGGCAGGGACATCTTCTGCTAGATCAGGTTGCTCAAAGCCCTGTCCAATCTGACCTTGAACACTTCCAATGATGGGGCATCCAGAACTTCTCTGGGCAACCTGGTCCAGAGTAACACCACCCTCATCATAAAAAAATGTCTTCCTTATGTCCAATCTAAACCTAGGCTCTTTCAGTTTAAGACCATTGCCCCTTGTTCTGTCACTACAGGCCTTGGTAAAACGTCTCTCTCCACCTTTCTTACAGGCCCCCTTTAAGTACTGAAAGGCTGCAATAAGGTGTCCTCGGAGCCTTCCCTTCTCCAGGCTGAACAACCCCAACTCTCTCAGCCGTTTTTCATGAGAGGTGTTCCAGCCCTCAGACGATTTTCATGGCCCTCCTCTGGAACCGCTCTAACTGGTCCGTGTCTTTCTTGTACTGGGGACCCCACAGCTGGATGCAGTACTCCAGGGGGGGTCTCATGAGAGCTGAGTAGAGGGGCAGAATCACCTCTCTCGACCTGCTGGCCACGCTTCTTTCGATGCAGCCCAGGATACACTTGGCTTTCTGGGCTGCAAGCACACAGTCCCGCCTCATGTCCAGCTTTTCATCCACCAGCACCCCCAGGTCCTTCACCACAGGGCTTCTCTCAATCCCTTCATCCCTCAGCCTGTACTGATACTGGGGGTTGCCCCGACCCAGGTGCAGGACCTTGCACTCGGCCTTGTTGAACCTCATGAGGTTCACATGGGCCCACTTCTCCAACTTGTCCAGGTCCCTCTGAATGGCATCCCGTCCCTCGGGCATGTTGACCACACTACTCAGCTTGGTGTCATCTTCAAATTTCCTGAGGGTACTCTCAAGCCTACTCTGTACAAAGAAAGTGCAGCTTTTTATTTTCCTTTTGATCTTATTGCATATACCCAATGGCATCAAAAGTACTATCTTTCCTTTTCCCTGTTCAACTAAAGATTTTGCATCAGCTTTTTTTCTATTTATTTGCTTGATTATTGCACCATTTCCTGATTTTTCAAGTACTACTATTTCCACGCATTAATGCATTCAAAATATAGCTCCTAAAACATCACTGTCCTTTATTAGTAGCACATCAGTTATGCTGGTCCTTCACTTGCTCTTCCTCCTCTGTTAATTAATTATTCTGAAATCTGATAGTTCTGTGTATGTGGTGCAGCATGCAATGGCACTTGACTGCTCCAGCAAAAAACCTCAGTCTGTAAGGTTATGTGATAACAGTTTGTCTGCACACCCACAATGGAGCTCAAAAAGACAAAGACAGGATGGGGATCCCAAATAATACTCTGCCAAGCTACTCCCTGGCCCATTCACAGAAGCCATCAGCCCATCTGCACAGGCTGAGAGGAGCACAGGGATGCACCACAGCAGGTGAAAACCCAAATCAAGGGCTTCTCAACACCTTGTCTGGGCCCCTGCCAGGGCTGTCCCAGAAAAGCCATCAGCCCCATTGTCAAGGCATGAAACTCATCACAGTGAATCATCAGGATTTCTCTGGTTCACCTTTTGGACTAATTGTGGCAGGGGACAGGAGGGTGGGAGGGTGGAGGTTGCTGCCTAGGGGTTGGACACATTATGGGATGCAGCAGAAAGCCATTTGGGATCAACAGGACTTATTATGGGATGTTTAGGGCAGCAACCAAAAGCAGGAAAAGAGAGGGGTTTAGGTGATTTGGGGAGAAACGAGTGTGGGAAATAGCGGGTTAGAAGTATAAAAACAGCCAGTCATGTGTAAATAGCTGGCTGGGCAATAAGCTTGTCTGGCCATGCCCTGCACCTGATCAGTGCTCTACCTTCTTATTAATTCCTTTCTACTTCCTGGAAGAGAGGCCGTCTATTCTGTCTGCGTGTGTGTGTATGCAGGTGTGAGTGCCAGCAACTGGAGTCAAATGACAGGTCAGAGGACCCGTGTGTCCATGGTGCCAGCAACTGAAGAGAGTGCAGCTGTGTGAGTGAGCGTGTGACCGCTAGCAAAGATCACGTCAGACTAGTCAGCGAATAGGTTAAGTGGCCTGGGAGCAAGGGGGTGCCTGGGTCTCTAAGGGCCAGCTCTGGGAGTAAGAGCACCTGTGTATCTCTAGGAGTGAGAACAGTGAGGGCAGGGAGGTGGAGGTTGGCTAAGGGACCTGGAAAGTCCTGGCCACCTGTTTATCTGCATGGTCTGTACCAGCAACTGGAGTAGGGCTGCAGCCTTGGGGGCTTGTATATCTAAGTGCCAGCAACTGAGGAGACTGGGATCTAAGGGCCAACTACTGAGCAGACTGAGTGTCTGAGACCAGCTGCTGCAGGGATCCACCTTGTACGTATGTATATATATTCTCACGAGCGGACTTCCGTCTTGCCTAGCCAGGAGGGAGCAGGATGAGGCTGTTGGTGCTGTCTATGTTTGTGCAAGTGCTCTGAGTGCCTGTTTGTGATCCACGTGGCCAGCCATGTGTATATGTATATACGTAGTGTGTATGTGTTTTCTGTGTGTGTGCGCCTACTGAGAATACATCTTCAGCCTTGCTGCTGTCTGGACCTGGGGACACAGAGTGGCAGCAGCCTCACCTCTCTTGGACTCTGGATCCAGCATAATAGATTTTCCTCTAATACAGTCTTTCTCAGACATCATGCTTTACAGACTTTTCTTTTCCCAGTGGGAATCTAGATTTAAAGACTTCTCAAAAATTATGACAGTATGGAACTGACTGATAAGAAACACAAAGATGGAACTGTTAAGCATGTATGGAAAGCCTAGGGGAGCACAAATAGAAGAAAATGACAGAATTCATTAAGTGTGTGCGAGAATGGCAGGTTACCTGGAGGATTCGGACTTTGGAAAACAGGATAAGAGAAAGTACCTCATATAATTTATTTCGATATTCTGCCACAGACAGCTGGATATCATCACCTAAAGGAAGAATCACATCATAATCCAGAGAGGGCTCCCTGGCAGGACAGTGAAACCTAAGAAGATGATAACACGTAATGTAACGCACTAAGACACCACAGATTAATATACTGGTAAAAAGCATTGTTAAATCATCTAGTGCGACCTCTAGTGTAAATAGGGTTAGAGAAAATGAAGAATTAGCTTTGGCTTTTTTTTTCCTATCATGTTTATAAAGAAAACTTGTGCCAAGAGCAGGTCTATAACATCTCAGAAGACATCAGGGGAAACTGCATATTGGTATTACTCTCACCTTTTCACATAAGGATGCTGCAGAGCCTCCTCTGCTGTGAGTCGTTTATCAGGGTTAAATACTAAAAGTTTCTTCAGAAGATCCAAGGCAGGCAATGGAGTAGAGGATGGTAAAAACTCCTCAAATGTTACTCGCTGCCTAGAAGTCAGAAAACAATGATATAAGCTCCCAGTGCCTAATTCACAGCGAAGGCATGAATTCCCATGTTCTGGGAATCACATCAAGGTGACACCTGACTCCAGAGTTCACTCACAAATAGTGTGTCCTAATCCTGGAACACTCTAAAGTATAGGCCTGTGAGTACGGTAAAGTCTTTTACTCCTTGGATTAGGTTGAATGCCTCCCTCCTAGCACCAGGCACCTACATGAAGTGCCTTACTTGCAAGTCTAGTCTTTCTCCTGTTTCAGTGGAAAGAGTGAGAGATATCAGACAGTATCAGACACAGGGGAATAACAAGTCCTCTGGACGAGTCTTCTTTTGTTCTTTTGACAATGCAGGAACCCCAAACTCCTAACTTGGATGTTTCAGTTGAACTATTAAAGATCCCATGAATCCAGCCCTTAGACCACAGAAATATATTTCTGTATAATTTGCAATCAGAAGATGAAGTTTAAAAATCTGGTTTTGCATTTTGAAATCCTAAAGATAATTATTAACATAATGAACATGAGAATATCTAATACATTTGAAAAATCAGTTTTAAAACATGATTCTTACTCATATTTTAAATAATTTTGTTACTCCATGACAACATTCTTTTAGTTTAGAAAAATGATCCATCACTGAACATAGCACTTGGACTGAGTGGCTCAGAAAAAACATCCTTTCAGTTTTGAAGACTAAGATTTTACCTGCTCTTTTACCTAGCTGGAGACATCTATCAGATTTTATCCACTCAACTTCCACATTTTTTGGGGAAAAGAAAAAAAAGAAGATAACATCCAAAGAGTAGGGCTGTCAAATAAAAGTGCATTTCAGCCAGGAATGAATGGGGAGTTCCAGTTGCTGTCTTTCGCTACTCAGAGAAGGGTTACAGAAATGAAAGAGCTCTTCTCAGAGGTGCTGTGGTGGGTTGACCCCAGCTGGCAGCTAAGCCCCCACCCACTGGCTTGCTCACTCCCCCCACCTGCTGCTGCTCCTTGACATGCAGCAACCCTACAACAGAAGGATTTGCTAAGAGGCTGGGCAAACTAGGCAGCTGTTTAACCCTCTCTGTATCCGTGGTAGCTACACCAGAAGCCCACTGGTACCCTTTTGGGTGCCTGAAGTAGCCTCTCCTGATGTAGTCCATGCCAAGGATGCACAAAGCCTCCAAGTCAGTCACAATAGGATGCTTTTGCCACTTATTGCTTGTTAGAGCCACTTCAGCCTCCAACACAGATAACTGTTGGGATTATCCTGTCACTCCAGAAATCCAGGTGGGTCCCGTCCCGTTGTATCCTGATGGCATTAGGGTCACTGTGCACTGGTGTCCAGCAGAGCCTTATACTCCTGTGGGTCCAATGTACCAGACTATTGAATCCATACAGTTCAATAAACCCGGTTATGCCTTTCCTCAGCCTGGTTGGAGGCATGGTCCCTCTATTCCTGGTCAGAGCATTCATTACCAACTCCTGTAATTGCAAACCAGGATCAGAAGTAGGATCAGTCTTTCCACTGTGTCTGGGGAATTGCTCAACAGCAACTGGAGCAGTCATCTTCGTTAATGGACCCTTTTCGGCTGCTGTTTTGCCCTGCAATTCACATACACAAGTTTCTAGGCTTGAGATAGATGCACTGTCCCACTTCCTCATGTCCTCCCCATGGTCATGCAGACAGAACCACAGGGTGACATCCATAGTTCCCTTCCCTTAGAGCAGAGAAAGGCTGACTCCATGTGACACTCTTGACAGCTAAGACACCAACCTGCATGGGTGAAGAGGGAAACACTTTCTTTGAATTTGCTGGAACTTTTCAGACAGTTTTTCTACAGCTGACACACAAGACCATAGGGTTGGGGAGGTAGAGAGATTCTCTTTGTATTGCTAGAGCTGGCCAGCCAGTCTGTCCACAGTTGGTCCCTTAACGTCTGTCCAATTATTGTCAGGGTGCTGACATACAATGTTGGCACGGTCTGTACAAACTTTTGACTGTGTGCACTGGACTTCATCCGGATCTGTGGAGCCCTGGTTATTGCCCAGGTTGCTGTATATCACCTCTACCACCGATTCCCTAATGCTGGGTATCTCCCTCAGTGGTGATCCACTTGCCTCAGTAGTTTACAAGATTTTCCTTGAGGGGATACCTTGCCTTCATGCTCAGCAGAAGTCACCTTGCCCCTCTTCTGATCCCTTCATCAGTTCCATGGTCCTTAGCAAGAGATACCAGTTGCTGGGCTTTCTTACCCTCTAATTCCTGACTCAGCACCGCCCCCAGTATCCTAGAATCAGAGCAACCAGGTGATAACTTGCTCACCTAGATGACAGATATAATCTTTCCACATATCTTGCAGCTCGTTCAGGGGTAGGGACTTGGTGGTTTCTGCCCTTGTTCATGATTTCCATCTCTTCCCCCTCCTGTTCTTGTGGCTGCTCTGCTGCACAACAGGCTGCCTCTTCCGATTGGGTTTCATAGAATCATAGAATGGTTTGGGTTGGAAGGGACCTTTAGAGGTCATCTAGCCACCTCCCTTGCAGTGAGCAGGGACATCTTCAACTAGATCAGGTTGCTCAGAGCCCCATCCAACCTGACCTTGAATGTTTCTAGGGATGGGGCCTCCACAACCTCCTCTCTGGGCAACCCATTCCAGTGCTTCACCACCCTCATTGTAAAAAATTTTCTCCTCATATATAGTCTAAATCTACCCTCCTTTAGTTTTAAACCATTACCCCTTGTCCTGTCACAATAGGCCTGGCTGAAGAGATTGCCCCCATCCTTCCTATAGTCCTCCTTTAAGCACTGAAAGGCTGCAAAAAGGTCTCCCCGCACCCTTCTCTTCTCCAGGCTGAACAACCCCAACTCTCTCAGCCAGTCCTCGTAGGAGGGGTGCTCCAGCCCTTGGACCATTTTCATGGCCCTCCTCTGGAACCAATCCAACAGTTTCGTGCCCTTCATGTGTTGAGGGCTCCAGAGCTGGATGCAGTACTCTAGGGGGGGGTCTCACCAGAGCAGAGTAGAGGGGCGGAATCACCTCCCTCAATCTGCTGGCCATGCTTCTTTTGATGCAGCCCAGGACACGCCTGGCCTTCTGGGCTGCAAGCGCACTTTATTGGCTCATGTCCAGCTTTTCGTCCACCAGTACTCCCGAGTCCTTCTCCACAGGGCTGCTCTCAATCCCTTCACCCCCCAGCCTGTATTGATACTGGGGATTGCCCCGACCCAGGTGCAGGACCTTGCACTTGGCCTTGTTGAACCTCATGAAGTTCTCACAGGCCCACCTCTCCAGCTTGTCTAGGTCTCTTTGGATGACATCCCATCCTTCTGGTGTGTCAACTGCACTGCTCAGCTTGGTGTCATCTGCAAACTTGCTGAGGGTGCACTCGATCCCACTGTCTATGTCATTGATGAAGGTATTAAACAGTACTGGTCCCAGTACGGACCCTGAAGGACGCCACTCGTTCACCAGTCTCCATCTGGACATCGGGCCATTGACCACTACCCTCCGGATGCGACCATCCAACCAATTCCTCATCCAGCGAACAGTCCACCCATCAAATCCCTGTCTCCCCGATTTAGAGAGAAGGATGCTGTGGGGGACTGTGTCAAAGGCCTTACAGAAGTCCAGAGAGATGACATCCGTAGCTCTTCCCTTGTCCACTGACATGGTCACTCCATCATAGAAGGCCACTAGGTTGGTCAGGCAGGACTTGCCCTTGGTGAAGCCATGCTGGCTGCCTCAAATCGCCTCCCTGTCCTCCACGTGCCTTAGCATAGCTTCTAGGAGGATCTCTTCCATGATCTTCCCAGGCTCAGAGGTGAGGCTGACAGGTCGGTAGTTCCCCGGGTCCTCCTTTCTACCCTTTTAAAAGATGGGCACAATGTTTCCCTTCTTCCAGTCCCCAGGGACTTCACCAGACTGCCATGACTTTTCAAATATCATGGAGAGTGGCTTGGCAACTACATCAGCCAATTCCCTCAGGACTCTGGGATGCATCTCATCAGGTCCCATAGACTTGTGTATGTCCAGGTTCCTCAGGCGGTCACCAACCTGGTCTTCCCTTACAGTGGGAGGGGCTTTGTCCCCCTGGTCTCCATCCTGCGGTCTATCAACTCAGGAGGGGTGGGGAGAGAAGTTACCAGTGAAGACTGAGGCAAAAAAGTTGTTGAGTACCTCAGCCTTCTCCTCGTCTGTTGATACTAGGTCACCATTCTTGTTCATCGCGGGGGTGTACGCTTTCTTTAACGTTCCTTGTCTGGTTGATGTACCTGTAGAAGCCTTTCTTGTTATTCTTTGCATCCCTTGCCAAATTCAGCTCCTGACCCCACTCCTACACAACCGGGCAGCGTCCCTATACTCTTCCCTGCTTCCACTGCCTGTGCAGTTCCCTCTTGCTCTTTAGTTTGACCGGCAGGTCTCGACTCAGCCATGCTGGTCTCTTCCCTTCCTTGCCCGATTTCTTACACCTGGGAAATGAGAGCTCTTGCGCTGTATGGAAACCGTCCTTAAAGATCTGCCAGCTCTCTTCTGTTCCCTTGTCCCTGAGGATTGTTTCCCAGGGGTCCTGCTGACTAACTCCTTGAAGAGCTGTGAGTCTGCTTTCCTAAAATTTAGGGTCCTGACTATACTCCTCACTTTTCCCATATCCATCAGGACTGTGAACTCCACCAATGTGTGACCACTGCAGCCCAGGCTGCCTCCAATCTTGACGTCACCGATGAGCTCACTTGCATTGGTGACCATCAGGTCTAGTATTGCATCCCCTCGGGTAGGGCTGTCTATTACCTGGCTCAAGAAGTTATCCTCAACGCATTCTAGGAATCTCCTGGATTGCCTGCAGCTCGCCGTGCAAATGTGAAAACTGGACTCAATACTCCAGATACAGTGTCACAAGTGCTGACTGGGGTGGGGGTGGAGGGGGCAGGTACAATCGCTTCTATTGACCTGTTGGTGCACTTTTACTACTGCATCCCTGTATGTGTTGAGCCACCATCTCTGCAAAGGTGCTGCTGTCTTTGTTTCGTCTTGTTGCCTGCCAGAACCCCCAAGCCATTTTCAGCCAAGCTGCTTTCTAGATAGTCATCCTCAGCCTGTATTGGTGGATGGGGTTGTTCCATCCCAGGTGCAAGATTTTGTATTTGCCTTTAATGAATTTCATGAGGTTCCTGTCAGCATATTTCCCCAGCCTCTTGAGGTCCCCCTGACTTCCCAGGATACCTGTCCTTGCTTCCACTGCTTGTGCCAGTGATTCTTCCTCCTGCTTCCTCTTAGAAGCTACTTCCTCCCTTACTAACCAGTTGACTTCCTCTTCCATTGTTTAGTAGCGACAGTTGTCATTGAGGCTTGGGTCTCTGACTTAGCCACAGTGTCCATTTGTATGTTCTCAGATCCAGAGACGAGACCCTTTCACTCTGCTGAGGTAGGTGTAGGCCAGGCCCCAGCACAACAGGAGAAGTTGTGTCTCTTTGGCATAGACAAGGCATCCTTTCTTCAAGTGTTTTGTCACTTCAACAGGATGCCACGCTTGTTTGGGTGTGAAGTCCCACACCACTGGATGTGAAAATTGCTCTAGGTACCTGCCCAAATTCTCCTATGCAACTTGTGACCCATGACCCGACTATCTCAGGGCACATTCCTTTGTGGCATTCACAAATAGTCAGTTATCCTTAGGAAAAGCCAGAATCAGATTCTGGACATGTACCAATATGAGCGTTCTAGTTACCCAAGGATGTTCAAGAAACTGAAGAGCTGTTGTAACAAGGCAGAAAAAAAATCCACCCCAGGAGAGAGGAAAGGGGAGGTGCCATTCTTCATTTCCTCTAAAAACTGGCTCTTGGATGAGAAAAGGAGAAATTTTTAATTGTGTCCATGAGATGGTTCCCAAAGTACTGAGACAGAACCAATGCAGGGCCTAAATACCAGATCATGCTCAAGGCCAGTGCTTTTATCCTAACTCTCCCAGGCAAAACATAAAAAAGAGCTAAACAGCACAGCAAACTGCAAAAGGTGAAAGCAGCCATTAACAAGCCCTCAAATTTGATGTACATCAAGAGAAGGAGCATGCCATGGAGCAGGTAAAGGAACAAATAAACCAGTGTCGAGAACAAATACATCAATATTATGACCAGGAACAGCTGAACAGGTGTAACTACTATAAATCCCTGTCTAGTACACTCCAATTAAAATCTACTGTGATGTCAAACCCCTCTGGCCCCATGTTGGGCACCAAAAAGGACTCTGGTGGGTTGACCCCAGCTGACAGCTAAGACCCCATCCAGTCACTCACTTTCTCCCCCTCAGCAAGTTGGGGAAAGAATCGGAAGGGCAAAAGCAAGAAAACCTCATGGGTCAAGATAAAGACAGTTCAATAAGTGGAGGGGAAAAAAAATGGAAAAACGGAAAAAAAACCCAACGAAGTTGTGCAAAAGCAATCACTTACCACCCGCAGACTGATACTCAGCCAGCATCTGAGCAACAGATACTTTGGAGAAATTCCTCCCCACCTGTTTTAGTGCTGAGCATGACACTATATTGTATGGAATATCTCTTTGGCCGGAAGGGTCAGCTGTCCCAGCTGTGTCCCCTCCCAGTCTCTTGCCAACCCTTAGCCTACTCGCTGTGGGGACAGACCGAGAAACAGAGATGGCTTTGATGGCTGCTGTGCAAGCATTGTTAAGCAACAGCTGAAACACTGCTGCATTATCAACACCGTTTTGGTCACAAATATAAAACAGCAGCATACAAGCTGCTCTGAAGGAAATTAACTCCATTCCAACCAAACCCAGTACAGGTGCACAGCAAAAGGACAAGAAGCAACATTCACAAGTTGCATCATGGGAAATTCCTATGGGATACTGTGGCCATCCGCTTCCCCCTGACAAGGACAAACACACATGCCGTGCTGACAGCTGAACCAGCAGGGGCGAAAGGGTCTCATTTCCTCAACTACCTGGCATAGATTGATACAGGAATCCTGGCATCCCTGAATGAAAGGGAATAATGCTCCAGGATGCCAACTGAAGAAGTCAGCAAAAGCCAGCATATGCTATTCATGTGAACAGCAAGGGACCTGCTAGAGTTTATCATTTGAGCCACCCTAACCTAAATCTATAAAAATGTATCAGTAAGCTTTCAGAGAACTCGTACCACACACAGCTGGGCTATGCATATTGCAGGCTTCCCGATGAGAAGGGATGCCCACTAATATCATGACAGATACAAACAGAGAATACTTAAGAGACTTGTGAGTAATTTGCTATGGCCGTAAGACAGTGTAAGAGCATCAAGTTTACTAATGTTTACTAATTAGGTATGTAATAAATGCAGAATTATGTGGTAGTCTCTGTACATAACCGGAGGATCCAAAAGAACCATGACAGATATAAGGAAAAAAAGAATTAAAAAAAAAAAAATCACAGTGAGAGCCGTTAAGCAACTAGAACAAGGCTGTCAGCCTGAACAGATTCAGGCTTTCCATGTGTGAAACAATGACATCAGATATCCAAATGACTCAGGATAGGTAAATATTCTAATTTTGAAAAAGTGAACGTGACAATAGCTTGGAATGTCGGCCCAACATCATTTTGTTTTGTTATTCCCAGATTATGTTGTTGGTCTTATCTTTTTTTTTTGTTTGTTTTAAACTTTACATCCCTTCCCTAGAGGTAGGTGAATCTGCAGAGAGCAGAAATCATTTCCACTGGTGAACATTGGAGGCTGAACTTCAGGGGAACTTTTTGTCAACATCATACAGTAGATTGTTGACTTCTGAGACACATTGAACATACAAGGCTTACCGGGAACTCATGCAGTTAATAACTGAGGCCCTGTAATCTGATTGCATAGCCAAAATATCTGCAATAATGAAAAGATACTGTTAATGCCAAGATTAGGATTACCAGACCTACACAGTTTATGAAGGAAAGCAAGTGTTTGATATTAACATAGGAAATTATCCTAATAAAACTCAATGGGAGATCTTAGGAAGAGGGATGGAATATTTACTTACAAATTTTCTAAGTTGATTTTCTCAATTCCTATTCATTCTATCATAGTTTTCATAAACTTGCACTCTTATACCCACATACGCAGAAGCACCAAGATATCTAAGGCTAAATGATCTGGCCAGGATCAGTTGAACAGAGTTGAACTGATCAGTTGACCAGAGAACAAGGGATACCAGCTATTAATTTCCTAACCACATCTGCTGGGGTTCTTTTTCACTGGTGACAATGAACTGTTTTCTGAACGTATCTGTCATACTCTCAAAGAGTCAACAGTTGCTATAGAATGGGGTTTTTTTGCTTCAGATTCTTGCTACTTTGGTCCCCATCAATCCTAGGCAAAGTTGCTGCTCATAGGTTGGTTTTTCTTGTTTGCCATAATATTTTGAACAAGTGACTGTTTTCACTTGTTTGGCTAAAAGAAAAAGAAATTGTGCCTGTGATACGCTGCAACCTTGCAGCCATTGTCTTGTGGTAAGGATACAGGACCTTCTGCTAATGAGTCATTTGTTCTGTGGTCTTGTCTTAGAGTGCAGACCTTCTGGTTATGACATTATCAACACATTCCCCAATTGCATTGCTGAGAACGGAACAGCATTTTTTGTTATTAGTGCTGGCTATTCTTCTAACTTCTGCTTTGGTGTTTTCACACACACATTTCCATTCAAATTTCATTCACAGCAATCAAATCTCTAATAAAAACTATAAGTAACTTTAAGCTTGAATGGAATTCTCAAAAACACAGCTTCCTCACAAGAG
This sequence comes from Morus bassanus, assembly GCA_031468815.1. NCBI lineage: Eukaryota > Metazoa > Chordata > Aves > Suliformes > Sulidae > Morus > Morus bassanus. Next base: position 170,060,503 of record CM062567.1, read on the forward strand.
GAAGAGGAGGGGCAGGCACTGACCTCTCCTCTCTGGTGACCAATGATAAGACCCAAGGGAATGGCAGGACGATGTGCCAGGGGAGGTTTAGGTTGGGTATTAGGAAAAGGTTCTTCACCCAGAGGGTGGTGGAGCCCTGGAACAGGCTCCCTGGGGAGGCAGTCAGAGCGCCAAGCCTGACGATATTCAAGAAGCATTTGGACAACGCCCTCAGAGATATGGTATGAATTTTGGGGTTGTCCTATGCAGGGACAGGAGTTGGACTCGATGATCCTTGTGGGTCCCTTCAAACTCAGGACATTCTATGATTCTATGAAAACTGTGATGTCCTTAAACTGAAGGTAGTTATTTTTCTAAAAACCATTTGCTAGCTCAGTTAGAACATATCAACATGTTGTAAAAGTTTATAAAGGGTATGGGCTGTTAGAATGGAAATCATAGAAGATGATAATAATAATAATAATAATAATAATAATAATAAAAAAACCCAACTATTTTGGATTTAACATAAGTGTACTCCAGCTTTCACTTCTGTGTTTAGAATTCCAGACCAAAAAGTCCAATTTACCTTTATTATGCAAGTCCCACTGAAGTATGATACTTTGTTTTAAAATGTTATCCTCTTATAAATCTCAAAAATGTTTTGAAGGCCTGGTTCTTGTTTCTCATCTAATCAAGTATGGGCTTATTTTCCTTTAAGAGTAACATTTCACAATTAAGTCTTTAATTTCCTTGGAAAGATCTTAGAACAACTCACAAGAGATACCTTCTTCCCTGATCCAGCTGGGCTGCTTTCTTTCACTCTTTTATTCTCTTCTCTAAATACCTTTCCCTGTAGAAGAGTCCTACCTTCTGGGGATGGGGCAGGAATGACCCTCAAGATCTGCTCTATTTGATTCACTGTTGATGTTCCAGGAAAAAGAGGTTTCCCAAGTAGCAGCTCTCCCAGAATACAGCCAATGCTCCACATGTCTACACCTTTAGTGTAACTACAAATAAGAGCAGAAGAGAGTTAGGACTAAATCATGCAAATATTTTTTTGTACCTAGTATTCACATCATCTACATGAGCTTATTTTGCTAAAAAAACAAGCTTAATGACTCCTTGAATATGATTGGTCACCGGTTTTAAATGTAAAGTGAATGAGATTTGGGAATCATGAAACTGGCAAGCATAAAACAGAAAGGAGATTTATCCTACTAAAAGTCTATTCTGGGAAACCAAAAAAGGAAATATATTAAAGGTAAATGCCAGGACAAGGTAATATGTACTTTTCTTATGACCAACAGTGAAGATACAAGTTGCTGTTTGGAAACAACTGACTTTTCAGGGCATAATGTATCTAGAAAGTAGTTACAATTACTTAACCAAAGTAAATTCCAAACAATGGGTAAATGACAGTTTGCAAAACATCCACATTTCAAATCTGGGACACTAACCCAACCTATATTTATTTTCTTTTCAGATTAATAAGAATTTCTATATCTAAGTCAAAAAAGGACTAAGCCTGACTAACAGGCAGCTGATTTAACATTTGATTACAGAATATCTTCCGAAGTTCTATCAAAAAACTCTCCTTAAATTTGGAAAAGAGCACTAAAGTACTCAACCAAATTTTGTAAATATGCAGATTTAAGGGGAGAAAGAATAAGTCTGGTGGGAGAAAGGATGACAAAAAGATGAGCTGATAATGTATGTAAATGGACAATCTAAGAAGCCAGGAAGGAAATGTAATGAGAGATTTTTATGCTGCAGAACTGAAGTTTAAATGCGTATTGAGAAAATGGACTGCTGACATGACACTGCATCTGGTGACATCTAAAATGAAAAGATTTAAGACTTTTAGACAATAAATTTTCCCAGTGGTGAAGAAATTACAGGATCCCATCCCTTCGCTCATATTAAGCAGTTACCTCCGAGAGGAAAGTAAGATCTCAGGGGCTCGGTACCAGCGTGTTGCCACATATTCCGTTAGAGCAGGGTTGCCTTGGTCCTCATTCATCTGACATAAAGAACGGGCCAGCCCAAAATCACAAAGTTTAACAAAGCAGTCTGCATCCAGCAAGATATTTGAAGGCTGAATTGAACAAAGGAAAATTAATGCACTTTTTTCTCTCTGAATGGCAGAAGATTATTATCAAGGTTCTTTTACCAGTCTCATTCTTTTCATACTTTTCCATTTAGTGTTTAACAGAAAACTTGAGTGCAGGATAAAGACTATGACTGAAATATACCTTCTGATCTCTGTGAATAACGTTTCCTGAGTGGATGAATTTGGTTGCCTTCAGGAGTTGGTAGAGAATGTAACACTTGTGGATATCTTTCAGCAAATTCCCCTTCTTAATCACAGCATGCAAATCTGTCTCTGTAATATATTTACATCAGTAAAGGATTACCAAGTTGTGAATATAAGTTCCTCAAAGCAAGGCCAGAATAGACCATTGTCCAAACTGTAATCTTTCAAGTGCATTCTCAACAGAAGTTAACACTGTAATTACTAATAGTACTGCAATCTCTCTGTATTATCAGTTTGACTTGCAGCTTATGCTACAGTAACTTTCTATTATTACATACTTTTGCTGTAATAAAATTGCAGTCTCTTCCATATGCAACTCTCCCGTCTCTACAAGCCTTCTATCTTCCATACGCAACTCTTCTGTCTCTAGAAGCCTTCTAATTTGTTGCTCACTGCCATCTTTCCTTCATCTCAACCAGTCAGTTCTCATATAATTATTACTCCCTTTAAAGTTTCACTGCTATTCCCATCTAATCACAACTGACATATATTTAAAAACCCTGTGCTGCTCCTACTTATGTGTCTACTTACATGAATACTCATGTAAATCATCAACACACTACTATCAAAGTAGGGAACGAAGATAACTTGTAAGAGAGGCTGTGTTTAAATGGCTGATGCGATGCTAAGTCTCACCCATGGATTCAAAGATGAGGTAGATGTCCTTGTCGTTCTGAGCTCGGATAACATCAAGCAGCTTGATGATATTTGGATGTTCTCCAAATTCCTGCAGAGGGAAAAGACCCAACTGTCACAATCAAGTGTCTTGCTTGTGAATCATAAAAAAGGACAACAACCTATTTCATTTTGCATTATTGTCTAGAACAAACATTAAAATACTATTTCCTTCATTATGCTCCTACTGAAATAAATAAAAAAAAAGGATTTAAGCTTGCTCCACAGTATGAAATCAGCTAGTTAATCTAAAAAAAAAAAAAAGACCTCTGTTTTCTGAGACATTAGTTCTAAAAATATACCCTCTATACCATTTGTGAATAAAATCCAGTCAACTTTATGCACCTCATATTTGCTGTTGAAGGCAAAGAATTACTGTGGCAGTGAAAACAGAACAAAGTTGCCATCAATTTTCATAATTAAAAAACCCAACCAACCAGAAAGTGTCTATTTGAGGGTAGGCTGAAACACTCTACCAGGCTGCATTGATTGAACTGACTGTAATGGGAGATCAGACAGTCAGCATACAAAGAGATACCTAAATACAGATTTCTTACACTGCAGGTGAAGTCTATCCTCACATTTGCAGACTGACAATACTGTCAAGATCATTTTCTTCATCCTCAGTCTTAACAACTTTTATTTCCTACAGCTAACACTTCTGCACAGCTAGAGACACTGTGAACACTTCATATGCCAACATTTTCATGAACTACCCTGAGAACAAAATTATAAATAGCTACACCATAAAACCTATGCTTGTATCTAAAATACATAAATGAATTTTTTGTTATTTGAACCAGTAATATAGAATCTTTATCTATTTCCATCACAAATTCAATTATAAACAGTATCAAAAATCATGTTAAGCTATCTCCAGCGCAGTCTTACAACAGCATCATCTTCCTAGACTCTGAGGCCAAGTCAAAAATTGGTTATAATGTACAACATCTAGAAAAATCCACAAACCAACACACTCACCTGCAGCAACCCATGAAAATACACTTACAAAGCAGTAATATACAGCCAGACCATCAAATACCCGTTCATTTATTCTGAGGACAATATTCATAATACCCGTCCAAATAATCTAATGAAAGTTTTTACCCAAAAGGGACATTTTTCTCGAGATGCAGATCAGTCTTGACAGTGTTACTTGAGTACTGTTTAAGAACTTACTTCACACTGAAGGAAAACCCCATTGTCTTGCCCTGGAACTGATAACGGAAAGTTATGAAGAAGTTTCAGTCTATACTAAAAAACAATTCCTACCTTGAAAAAAGTTTGTCAGAGCCAGTCCTACTTATCTTTGCTTAAAGAACAATGCTCTCACTAAAGTAATTACCAAAAATGACATTCTAAAACATGGCCCAAAATGCACCAAATATATAAATGCACCACAACTACACGGAACAATAAATATAAAACCTGGAAGCAGCATCATGACCAGCATACTACATATCACCCAGAAAAGAATCATCAAAATGCCCAGATTCCACATCAACACTTCTCAATTACAATAAGCTTCATCCAGTCCATCAAATGCCTTTATGATAAACATACAGATTAAACTAAGCAATCATTATGCACAGGAAGGAATTTGCACAGACAAGCAAATTAACACAAACATCCAGTTACCAATGAAAGAATATTTCTTACATCTTTCCCCTCCTGAACCTCAAGAAATTATTACATCAAATTATTCTATTCTAAAGTAATAGAATAAAGTCTATTGAGCACCAAAAGTCGTGAAAGTAAAGGCTTAACGGCACATTAACCTCCTTCCCCCCAAATGACTCGTTCTTTCCTTCAGGAGAAATATCCTTCTTTTTCTTCTCCCAGCTCCTCCTCCACCCATCTACTCCAGAAGTGCTATACTTTCAGAGATGATCTAACTTACAGGTAATTAACTTCTAAGGAATTGTTCTCATGTTTTTAGCTCTTAAGTTTGTGGCTTCTATTTCAGGCTTAAAGAACGATTAAGAAGTAAAAAAACCTCATCTCTCTCCTACTTAAACTTGACAGTCTTAGGAAATACCTCTTCCTATGAGCCCTGCCTTGCTTGCGTCCTTAGAAAATCATAGTTATAATAACATTATCACTATTCAAAAACATTGATGTTTCTACATGGTAAGTCTGTGGAGGAATGGACAGATAATTTTAATGCCACTGCCACTGATAAGGTAATTAGGCATAGTGTGTGGTCAATTATATCAAAACAATAGCAGCCTTAAGTAATTCCATACAGAATTTTCCTTTTAGTTTTGCTTTGAGTATTTCAAGTGGTCAAGTTGCTTCCCACATGATGGAGGAAAAAATTTTGGCATGTAAATCTACATACCCCAGTCCCACCTCTGAATCATGGCATTTAAAATTTAAGAAAAACCACTTTCTGTCCACAAAGAAGTAAGAAGTGACAGAAAGTGCAAGTCAATATGGTAATCCTAGAGTAGACATACTGCTAAAAATGGTGAAATAACAGGGCACACTTCAAAGAAAAAATAAGACCAACTCTCCATTTCATTCAGGTGTTTTTGCCCAGTCGCATGGTGGTGCAGAAAAGAAATGAATAGAGTTGTGAACACTGATCATCGCATTTTGAAAAAGAATGGGAAGAAAATATGTGAACAACATCAGAGATAATTAAAAATCAGAGAGGAGGGGGAAAAATGGACGTTACCTGCAGGAACATAATCTCTCGAAATGTTCTCTAGAAATAAACAAAAAAAAGTTTATTATCACCTCAACAGAATGACAGAACAGAGTAGGGACTTCCAAAAGAGGGTTAAATCCATTCTAATCTGCAAAGCAGAGGAAACCCTTATATGGTGGACAGGCTAGTAAAAACCTAGTTGCTCACTAGAGAGTCACAAGTGTGCTCTCTCTGCTTAGACACTATAGCATAACAACATAAGGGAGAATCAAATTGTGCATGCCTATGAAGACACTTTTTCCTCAGGGACATCAAACAGTATTTTGTAGATGCCATGATATACAAAGCTTGACATTTATTGCTCCTTTTTATCCTAATATAGCTGTAGACTGCATTATTACATGCATGATTGTCAAATAACTAAAATCTTTCAAAGACATAGATCCTGAAAATATCTATGAACTCCCACCACATCTTTCGGGACACATTAGAACAATGATTTCTCACCTGAGCATCTGTTCTGTTCCTGAAAGCATCAAAAATCTTTTTAACAGCAACTATTTCTCCTGTCCTGCGGTTGACTGCTTTCCATACAATGCCATAAGCCTAGGGAGAAAAAAGGACAGACGAACAGTGTATTATGACATCTTAAGCACAGTTCAGACCTTCACTGTGGAAGTAGAATGTACTCAACAGAGGGACTGAAAGAAGAGGCAATCATCAGCTACCTAGAAGAAAGAGAGATTAGGCCAATGAGCAATACTTGGCTGAGTCAAGGACTAAGAACATCTATACTGAGTCTGACCAAAGGTCCATAAGGTCAACCATCCTGGCCCCCAAAGCAGCCAACAGCAGATGTGCTATTGTTGTTCAACAAGGCCGAGTGCAAGGTCCTGTACCTGGGTCGGGGCAACCCCCAGTATCAGTACAGGCTGGGGGATGAAGGGATTGAGAGAAGCCCTGTGGTGAAGGACCTGGGGGTGCTGGTGGATGAAAAGCTGGACATAAGGCGGGACTGTGCGCTTGCAGCCCAGAAGGCCAAGCGTATCCTGGGCTGCATCGAAAGAAGCGTGGCCAGCAGGTTGAGGGAGGTGATTCTGCCCCTCTACTCAGCTCTCGTGAGACCCCCCCCTGGAGTACTGCATCCAGCTGTGGGGTCCCCAGTACAAGAAAGACATGGACCAGTTAGAGCGGTTCCAGAGGAGGGCCATGAAAATGGTCCACGGGCTGGAACACTTCTCCTATGAATAAATGCTGAGAGAGTTGGGGTTGTTCAGCCTGGAGGAGAGAAGGCTCCAGGGAGACTTTATTGTGGCCTTTCTATTCTTAAAGGGGGCTTATAAGAAAGACGGAGAGAGACTTTTTACGAAGGTCTGTAGTGACAGTATCATAGAATCACAGCATCATTTAGGTTGGAAAAGACTCTTAAGATCATCGAGTCCAGCTGTAAACGTGTAAACACTGTCAAGCCCACCACAAAACCATGTCCCTAAGTGCCACATCTACATGTCTTTTAAATACCTCCAGGGATGGTGACTCAACCACTTCCCTGGGCAGCATGCTCCAATGCTTGACAACCCTTTCGGTGAAGAAATTGTTCCTAATATCCAGTTTAAGCCTCCCCTGGTGCAACTCGAGGCCATTTCCTCTCATCCAATCACTTGTTACTTGGGAGAAAAGAAGAGAGACATCCCCATTGCCAACAGTGTAGTATTATGGCACTCATCTGAGATATTTATACTCCAACTGTTTGTACTTCCTGATGCATGGCAAAGGACCTAAACCCATACTCCAGGACCACACATATTCTTGGGAATTCTGTCTCAATATTGCTATCTGAGTATTCAAGCATGAAAATCACTCAATATCACATATTGCAGCTGTTTTACTTTGTATGAGTATTTAAACATTAACTGGGCATTTGTAAGTGAGAAATGACCCCGTTGTGCAGATATAAGGCATCTCCTAGAATGTGGAAAGTTAAGATTCAAATCTATGACCTAAAAATATGAAAACTGGATCTGTACCACAAGAGAGACTGAGTAATCACCATTTGCAAGTATCACACAGTCATCCAGAATAGGGAAAACTTGGGTGGGAGCTCCTGTTCCCTTTAGTAGACAGCACAGCTTTAAAAAAAAAAAAAAAAAAAAGAGAAAAAAGAGAACTGTTTGAATTCCCTCACTGTACAGGAACAGCTTATCTCCCTGCTGCACTTCTCTGCTCTATTTTTTGGGCAGTCCTCACCTGTTTCAGGGACTCCAGCAGCCTCTTAAGGTGCTCAGGTAAGTACATCAGCTGTGTACATACACAATACATACAGAACTTTCTGCATACAAGAGGCAGAAAACACAGGTATTTAGGAGACTGGAACCACTTGAGTCATGAGCTTGGCTAGTAGTTTTGATAATGTCAGTGATGCCTAGATGATGGACCTGAACCAACTAAAGTAATTTAAAGACCTGAATGTATGTAGTTATGCTTGTGAAAGTCTCCAAATAGAACTCTCAAAGAATTTGATATTTCAGATGAAAGAATGTTATTCTGTTCGAGGAACCTAACATGTTAAAAGATGTAATATATTACATTTAGTCAAAGGGAGAAAGCTCATAACTAGTAACAAGATGGCAGCAAACCTCAAGTCAGAGTCAAACTTAGAATGAAATATAGCCATAAGAAAGATCAGTGTGAATTCCAAAGGTGAAAAACAAAATATTGTCTCAGAAGATAATGAAGAAAATGAGCCTCTCTCAAGTGCCCCCTTGTAATTGCACATGAAATACTTTACTATTACTAGTATCAACATAACTAAATAATGGCAAAGAGCTGCCAGAATAGAAAACCAGATAATCAGGAAGGGTTTAGAGACCACCTGAGGAGAAAAGTCTTAGAAATTAACGTTGGCTCACATATAAAAATAAGTAATTTTATGGGGAAAAAAATTACTTTATACAACATAATACTTGAAGTAATGGGGTTACAGTAAATGCAAAAGAATTAGGCAGGCACAGACAGAATGTACTTTGAGACTCAGATAAATTTTACTATAAACCAGGCGTACATGCAAGGTCAGTGCTTTGTGTGGCAGTTCTCCAGTAAATTACAGGAAAAAAAACCTGATGGGGAATGTAAAGGCATTTTCAGTTTTGCATGCTACAACTTAACACTTGCCTTCCTCTGAAATTTGGGTGTGAAACAACTGTAACAAGTCACGGAAAGTTACCAGGCAACGATTTATGATATTTTTTTTCTCTATTAGGCATAACAAATAATTTCAAAGTCCAGTTTTCCTTCAACTATATAAACTCTCGAACCTCCAGCACTAGGCGCGGCTCAGGTCAGCGGCCTGCGGCAGGGACCGGGAAACCGCCGGCAAAGGCACCGCCGGGACGGCGCGCAGGGCAGCGCTGGGCCCCGCCGCCCGGCTCCCCGAGCTCCCGAGGCCCCCAGGGCACTCACCCCCTTGCCCAGGCGCCTCTTGATCTCGTACTTCTGCGAGACGAGCGCTTCCACCTCCGGCACGCTCATGGCGGGCGGGCTGAGGCGGCGCGCGGGCGGGCGGGCACGGCACGGCACGGCACGGCACGGCACGCTAGGCCGCGCGCCGCGCTCTCCCTCTTGCTGTCTGCTGCTATGGAAACAGCCCGGCTGCACAACGCATGCGCCAGGCGGCCCAAGGCCGCGCGCCGCGCTCTCCCTCTTGCTGTCTGCTGCTATGGAAACAGCCCGGCTGCACAACGCATGCGCCAGGCGGCCCAAGGCCGCGCGCCGCGCTCTCCCTCTTGCTGTCTGCTGCTATGGAAACAGCCCGGCTGCACAACGCATGCGCCAGGCGGCCCAAGGCCGCGCGCCGCGCTCTCCCTCTTGCTGTCTGCTGCTATGGAAACAGCCCGGCTGCACAACGCATGCGCCAGGCGGCCCAAGGCCGCGCGCCGCGCTCTCCCTCTTGCTGTCTGCTGCTATGGAAACAGCCCAGCTGCACAACGCATGCGCCAGGCGGCCCAAGGCCGCGCGCCGCGCTCTCCCTCTTGCTGTCTGCTGCTATGGAAACAGCCCGGCTGCACAACGCATGCGCCAGGCGGCCCAAGGCCGCGCGGGCGCGCAGTGTGACGCTGGGCGTACCGCAGGGGGTGGCCGCTGCCGCTGCGCTTGCGAAGCCTGAGGCCCGATGCGGCCGCCTTCGCCTTCCTTTCTTTCCCCGCCAGGCGCCCTTCTGCGCGGTCGGAGGTGCTGCCGTGGGCTCGGCTGCGCTTGCCGGCTGAGCGGGCGGCTGCTGGGGACGACTCCCCTCGGGCGGCGGCGGGCCGTGCCCGCGGTGCCGCTCTTCGCGTCCAGGAGCGCGGCGGGGGAGCGGCGCTGGCAAAGTGTAAAACTCCTCCAGCATAGCACATCCTGTGCCTTCATCTGATAAACTTTAAAGAAGCGTGCTACTGTCAGCGGGGGATGTCGGGCATTGCTCGCAGCACCTGGTATCATTCGAATGCGCTGCAAAAAAATTTCCTACTTTTTTTTTAATCTAGCAGATGTTATTGCTAATGCCTACAATGCAAATTTTCCTTACTAGCAGCATGCTCTGGCAGACATTGATTCCCATAACGTCCTTGTTGACAAACTGAGTAAGTACAGATTAGTTAAGTGCATGGTTAGGCAGACTAAAAACTTGCTGAACTACTGGAACCAAAGTTTTGTCACCAGTATCATGAAGCCCAGCTTGGAGGTCAGTTGCTAGTGGTGTACCCAAGGGGTCGATACAGGTGCCAGTACTGTTTAGCTTCTTCATGAATCAACTCAATGGTGGGCTAGGAGTGCAGCCTCAGCAGGTTTGCAGATGATAAAAAATGGAGGAGTGGTTGACAGAGCAGGTGCTCATGGTACTATTCAGAGGGACCCTGTTAGGCTGGAGAAATAGGTCAACAGGAACCTTGTGAGCTTCATCACTGGAAAATGCCAAGTTCTGCACCTGAGGAAGAATAATCCAATGCAGCAGTACAGGCTGGTAGCTGTCGGGCTAGAAGACAGCTTGGCAGGAAAGGACCTGGAAGTCCTGGTGGACACGAGGTTGACCATGAGCCAGCAAATGTGCTCTTGCAGCAAAGGTGGCAGGCATCGTCCTGGGCTGCACTAGGAAGAGCCTTGCCACCTCTTTGAGGGAGGCAATCCTGCCCTTTTGCTCAGCAGTGAGAGACCACATCTAGAGTATCTGGTACGGTTCTGGGCTCCCCGGTATAAGACAGACACAGACACACAGGGTCATGTCCAGCAAAGGGCCACAAAGATGATGAAGGCTTGGAGTATCTGTGATACAGGAGGAGGCTGAGAGCTGGGATTGTTTAGCCTGGAGAAGGCTTGGGGGATCTTATCAGGCAGAGCAAGGGGGAAGACAGAGCCAGACTGTTCTGAAACTGAAATCTGCGATAGAATTGAAATTCCATTTAAATGTAAGAAAAGACTTTTTTTTACTGTGAGTGTGGTCAAACACTGGAACAGACTGCACAGAGAGGCTGTGGAGTCTCTGTCCTTGGAGATACTCAAAAGCCACTGAAGGTGGCCCTGCTCTGGTTGACCCTCCTTTGAGGTCTCTTCTAATCTCAGCTGAGGTCTGCTTCTATATAAAATATCCCTGTGTGAATGTTAAAACTTAGAGTAAGGGTGACCTCTGGTGTCATTGTTGATGAAGTAATTGAAATCCAGATGTGTTCAACTTGGAAAGTGAATGTAGCTGCAGTCTATTAAAAACAAGACTCTTTACCTCTTGCTTCTCAAGGGAAACACTAAAGCAGGAAAAGAATGAGAAGAAAGTAAAAATTGATATTAATATATTCAGTGAATATATTTTATTGATAGTTATGATCAAGGGTCAAATACCTCAACTGCTTATATTGTTTAAAGGATTTGGTTGCTTGCACATTTACTTTATCTCCTTTGGAGACTATCAGAAGGTAAAATAAAATAAAATGTAGAAGATTTGGGAAAATGAATGTTGCTGAAAGTAAGAGGTGGCCTACATTGGTTCACACTGTGGTATCAGTAGATGTAGTTTACAGTGAAAAGTAACACAGAGATTGGCTCACTATGTCTAAGAATATAATTTGCCAATGGAAAATTACTAATTAATGAAACATCAGAGTCTGATCTGAAAGAGGAAATGTCATTGTTTATTCTGGGATGTGAAGGGATTACAGTTTCAAATATCTTAATACAGATGTCATGAAAGTTAAAGCTGAGGTTACTTTTAAGGTCTGTTGCCTGGACTGCATGCTGAGCATGAGCTGTGTAAATCAATCCTTTCATTCACCCACAGAACGTTTACTTCTGTATACTCTGTTACCTAACTAATAGTGGCAAGAGCTGACAGTCCAGCTATGTCTACTGATACATTTGCATGAGTGAGGAGTGGAGGAGTGGTTTTTTAGGTTGATGGACACATCTGAATGGGCTATGAGAGCTGTGGGTTTCGCCCTTTGCATTGTGTGCCTCATGCTGGTGTAACCAGTGGCGCATATGTGCCATGTCCTGAGTGTATTGGTTCTCCCGAAGAAGCTGCTGCTGCTGCTCTCTCAGTTGAACTTTGGTTTCTTTAAGGATTTTTGAGTATTGGATGAGTCTGAGCAATTCCTGGTGCAGATGACGATTCTCTGCTTTTACTTGTTTGATATGCTGAATTAGAGATTGTATCGCTTCTTCTTCTGCTCTCTTGGCGAGAACCTGGATCTTCTGATGAAAGTCCATCTCACAGTCAGCCTTGGCCTGCAGAAATCTGCTCTTGATTTTGTGCATTTCATCTGAATGCTGTATCTTTGTGACCAACAATTCCTTCTCCAGCTCTTTAATCTTTTTCATCTGTTCCAGTTGAACAGATGGATCTTTGAAAGGCTGCAGGTCTTCAACCTCCTTGCTCATAAGAGAGTACTTTGTCTCCATATTTATCAGACAGCTCCTTACCTCCTTCTCTTTTTCTGTATACTGTGAGATTAGCTTCTCTTTCTGCATCCAGACTTGAGACAGATCACTCTGATTCTGGTCATTTAATGTTATTATCAGATCCTGGCACTTCTGGCTGTGTTTTGTTATGTAAGAGAGGTAAGCGTTGTTCTCTTCCTGATTCCGTCGGGCTTCCTTTTCTAGGAATTTATTTTCCTGCAGGAAATGCTCCATTCTTCCCATGTATGTGTTCATATGGTCAGTGAGAATCTTGCATTCTTTCTGCAAGTACGATTTCCTCTCTTTGACAAGTATTTCCATGTCACTTATTCCTTTGGATGTATCTTTATTATTGGTTCTTACTCCGGGCTTATTTTTCGCAGCAAGCATGGCATCTTGTTTCATCTGCTTTGTCTTGGATGCCATATTCCACACTGGGGATATCAAACTCTGGCAAACTGTAACAGAATGAAAAATCGCAAATTCTAAGTGAACATTTATGCCACATGTAGGTCTGTTCCTTTTCTCCCCAGTCATGTCCTCTTATGTTCTTATGTTCTCAACTTATTATTCTGGTAGCTAAAATGTCTGACCTTAGATTTTTCATGTCTGGCCAATGTCTTGAGTTGAAGCACACATGCACATACGTGTATTTGCATTTTTACATTCCTAGTTAACTGAGAAGAAGTAGTTCTGCTAATCTAAAAATACACATCCTTTTAAGATTTCTTTTGTGTCATATAATGTTGTGTTTTTTCTGTAGTTTGGAGTACAAAGTCAAATTCCACCGGCAAATTATTACAGCTGTACATTGTGTACTGTCTTTCTGTAGGCAGTAGATCTTGTCCATAAAACTTCAGCAGCAAGTAAGTACTGAAATGCTAATAGAGGCATGCCTGAAACTTACAAAATCATAAAGCAAAATCTAAAATATAACTACTAAGTCATCATACTGGACTGGAAGCTACCTGTAGAAAATGCTATAGACAGTAGTACAGATTAAGCCCCGGTCCTCCATCAAAATTAGATTCCTGTCTTTGTATTTGAAGAGACAACTGCATCCTTTTTCTGGATTTAGAAAGTCAAGTCATTATTATCTTACAAAATGAGAGCAGAACAGGAACTGTTGCAACCAGTTATAACCTATGGCATCAATGATCAATCAAGGTATTTACTCACTTTGGAGAGTGACTACGTTCATATCCTTCCACTGCGTGAGGTAACATAAACTGGTATCTTCTTGGACAGCATCGTAACTATTATGTCATTTGAGATATAACACAGAAAACTAAATATTTACGAACACAGAGAGAGGGAAAGAATGACCATAAAGGGGATAACAGCTAAAGAGACATCCTCCCGGATCTGGCCATGGAATGTGTGCCATGGATTTTGATGGAATGTTGAATGTGCCATGCAGATGTGATCTTCCCAGTTGCCTAGGACTGCATTCTTCCCTCAGAGATGGTGGGTGGGAGATAGGTACAGAACATTATGGGCTGAACATCAATTCAGCGTCTGTTGAGACCATGCTGGATTATTCATTTGGAGATGAGTCATCTGGGCTGCTTCACCTGTGTTCTATTTTGGTTTTGTTAAAGGTGAGTATCCTGAAATTTGCTTTGGTGTTTTGGCCAAATTAAGGCAAAATGTTTTACTCTATTATGAGACAGATGTTACAGCTCGATCAGAGTACATCAGTATCCAAGCTGATGCCTTGGTTTTCTGTGCTGTTAGGAGTTGTTCTGTCTGGGTCCTCTCTTGCTGAGAAGTGTTGTGGTTTAGCCCCAGTCAGCAACTAAGCACCACACAGCCGCTCACTCACTCTCCCCACCCCAGTGGGATGGCGGAGAAAATTGGAAGAGCAAAAGCAAGAAAACTCGTGGGTTGAGATAAGAACAGTTTAATAATTAAAATAAAATAGTAATAGCAATAATGGTAATGATAATAATGATTATGATGATAATAATAATAATAATGATGATAATATTATAAAAAGGAAAATATCGAGAGAGAGAAATGAAATGCGTGGGAAGAGGGGAAAAAAAACCCACAAGTGATGCTCACCACCCGCTGACCAACACCCCACCAGTCCCTGAGCCGCGATCACTGCCTCCCCCAGCCAACTCCCTCCAGTTAATATACTGAACATGACATCATATGGTATGGAATATCCCTTTGACCAGTTTGGATCAGCTGTCCTGGCTGTGCCCCCTCCCCTCCTGGCTTCTTGTGCACCTGGCAGAGCACGGGAAGCTGGAAAAGTCCTTGACTAGTGTAAGCACTACCTACAGCAACTAAAACATCAGTGTGTTATCAACATTATTTTCATACTAAGTCCAAAACACAACACTATACCAGCTACAGTGAAGGAAGTTAACTCTATCCCAGCTAAAACTATGACAAGAAGGTAACAGTCCTTTAATAAAGACAGTTTAATTAAGGCAGAATGAGAGGCTTCTCTTTCTGCCTGTGTCACTTCCTATTTATACTGGTCAAATGATTGCAAAGCGCAATATTATCATAGGTAATCCATTTGTGTTTCTGCAATAGTCTATGTATTTACTGCCTGTGGTAGGTACGTGAAAAAGCACTGCCTAGGAGGTCAAATACAATGACCTGGTTTTATTTTTAAACTCTCAAGGTTTCAGGGACTTTTGGGTGGGTAGATCATGTCCATGCTGGGGGGTAGCAGGAGTGGTTTGCAGTGGAAGCACTATGTCACATTCTTTTGTCCTTGACTGGAAATGCCTTTCTAGCATGCATCCTGCTTCAGCTCAACTTCATTGTGTACAAACAGACACCACTTCACACTATGTGCGTAAGAATTCTGGTCTGATACATCCCACTCTGTCTGTGTTCTTCATTCACCACTGGCAGGACAGATTCACAGAACTCTTAAATAGTTGAGGCTGGAAGGGACCTCAGGATATTGTCTAGCCCAGCCCCTTGCCCCCTTGCTCCAAAGCAGAGTTAACTAGAGCAGGTTGCTTAAGACTGTCCAGCCAGGTTTTGAATATCTCCAAGGATGGAGACTCCATAACCCACCCGGGCAACCTGTTCCTTCTGTTTGACCACCCTCACAGTAAAAAAGTTGTCTCGTTCATCCTGTCAGGTCCAATAGAATTGTGTATGTCTGTTTTGTTTAAATGTTCCCTAACCTGATCCTCCTCGATTGAGGGCAAGTCTTCCTTGCTCCAGACTTTCTCGCTGGCCTCAGGGATGTGGGATTCTGGAAGGTCAGTGTTACCAGTAAAGACCACTGCGAAGAATGCACTGAGTAGCTCAGCCTTTTTGGCATCCTTTGTCACTAGGTCTCCTGCTCCTTTCAGCTAAGAGGCCATGTTTCCCTAGTCATCTTTTTGCTGCTCATATATCTGTAGAAGCCCTTCTTGTTGCCATTCACATCCCTTGCCATATTCAATTCCTGATGGGCTTTGGCTTTCTTAACACCATTCCTGCACACTCGGACAATGTCTTTGTATTCCTCCTGGGCTGCGTGATCCTGCTTCCACCTCTTGTATGCTTCATTTTTACATTTAATTTTTGTAAGAAACATCTTGGTGTTTGGTGTAGGCCTTCTGCCACCCTTGTTTGACCTCCTGCTTATTGGGATGGACCATTCTTGAGACTGGAGGTGGTCTCCTTGAAAACCAGCCAGCTCTCCTGGACTCCTCTCCAGGACCATCTCCCATGGGATTCTTCCAAGCAGATCCCTGAGTAGCTCAAACTCTACTCGCCTGAAGTCCGGGATTGTGATCGTACTAGTTGCTTTGTTCCCTTTTCTCAGCATCCTGAACTCCATCATCTTGTGGTTACTGCAGCCAAGGCTATCCCCAGCTTTCACATCTCAAACCAGTACTTCCTTGTTTGTAAGTATCAGGTCCAGGAGGGTGCCTCTCCTTGTCAGCTCCTTGATCACCTGTGCCAGGAATCAGTGCACTCCATAAACCTCTCTACCTCTTCCTAATCAGGCAGTCTGTGCCAGACACCCACCACAAGATTACCCACATTGGTCTGCCCTCTAATCCTAACCCATAAACTCTTAACTGACTCATCATCTGTCCATGCATTCCTGCTGCTCTCTCACATAAAGGGCATTTCCCCCTCCTGGAGCCTGTATCCATCTATAGAAGCACTCTGATCTTGTAAGCTAACCCACCACGTCTCTCTCACCAAATCTCAATGAGATTTACATCTGCAGATGCACACATGCTCGTTAATTTCTCATTTGTTCCCCATGCTCCATGCAGTAATGTAAAGGCACTTCAGAGAGCTACCCAGCTGTGCTGATTTCCTAGAAAAGGTGAGAGAGCTTCCTCCATCACACTGTCCTATAACTACTTCCTTATTTATATCTATATGATTGAGGTGGTCCCCCTTCAGCACTGAACTGTTGACTACAAGGTCCCTCCTGTCCACTTCACCCTGCACCTTTTGCTTGCAGACTTAGTCGACCACGTCTTCATTTGATTGTTGTTCATCATCTTTCCTGCTTTGTTCCTAGTTTAGAGTTCTTCTCAGCAGAGGAGAACAGACTGTTGTACCAGACTTTGGTACAGACTGTTGCCACCAGTCTGTTGGCAAAGATGCCTTTGCCTCCTTCATATTGTATATTCTATCTTTTCCTATCAGTTCTTGATCTTCAAAGAGGATCATATGGTCATAAAAACATTCTCCTATTCTTGACAACAGCTGCACAACCAGATGTTGACCCACAGGATAAGTCCACTTCTACTCAAGCCCATCCCCCTCACCAGCAAGATAAAGCAGAAAACCCCCTGGCTCCCCCATCCTCTTGACCCTTGTCCCTAGAGCCACGCAGTCTTGCTTGATAGGCTCCAGGTCTCCCCTGACAATATCATTGTTGCCCACCTGGAAAAGCAGCGGGGTTTAATAGTCTGGGAGATAGACAAGATTTGGCAGCCTCTCCACAATATCCTGGAACTGAGCTCCCAAAAACCAGCAAACCTCCCTAGACAGCAGGTCAGCTAGACAGATAAGGGCCTCCATCCCCCACAGGAGGGAGCCTCCTCCCACTACAATCACTTGCTGCTTCCTCCTGGTGCTGCTGTGCAGCTGAGGCTCAGTGAGATCAGATGCTTCATGGGAGAGAGTTTCCAGACCCTTGTCTGCTTCCAGAACATTCAACCTATTCTGTAATTGCAAAACTGCAGGTGGAGCAAGCACCTGCCTCCTGCTGCTGGAAGACACAAGATTCCTGCCTTGTCTCCATTTCCCAACCAGATAAGCTCAGACTCAGTACAGTTGGGGATTTGGGCTCTTGAAGCTGCAGAGTCTCAGAAGATCCAGTCAATCTCTTTCTTATTACCTCTGATGCTGCCATCTGCTGACCTCCTCCTGTAGCTCTTTTGGCAACACAGATCCTCCCTGAGTGCGTACCTCCTGCTATCAAGGAGACCATCTGCCCCAGCCACAGCAAGGGTGAGAGGCACCAAACGCCCCCAGCATCTTGCAACATGGAGAGCTACATCCTCCTTCAGTCACTTGATCTGAGTTGAGGCCTCTGATGTTCCATGGCTAGAGACCTGGATAGAAAGCCGGTGACAGAGGATTCCCTTGGATCTATCCACACTTTCCAAAATGGGTCAAACCAATACAGTAGTGGTAGAAGATGGGATCATAGCTCTTTCCTTTACTGTAGTGAATGAGGGCTGATGAGGCTGCTTCACCCGGCATGCTCTTTCTGTCTCCTGAGATAACAGTGTGAGCCCAGACTTTGGCCCAGTCCATTCTGTCCCTCATTAACCAGTGGTTTGGCAGAGGCTAAAAAAAGCACCCTTGAATACTATCCAAGCATATGACACCTGAATTTTCCAGAATCCTGGCACCCTATGTGAAGTACAGGCTGACACTCTTGCCTCTAAGAGGTACGTCCTCAGTGACTATTAGAGCATGCATAGGTACTGTGCTGGTAGCTTTCTTTCCAGTACCTCTGGGTTTTGCAGCCCTACCGAGGGAATCAAGCCATACACAGAAGATTCAGCCAGCGCTTTTGCAGGGTAGAGATCATATTATCCTTTTGCTGGCTCACCATAAAGTTATAAACCTTCAGGAACTGTTTTCTTGCTAATGTTTGCAGTGTTGACCTCATTCTTGTGGCCTGCTGCTTCCTTTACAACTTCAGAAGTGATTGGTGGAGCTTTTTAATATTGCTAAGGAAGAACTGTTTGGAAAGCTAGCTGTAATTTTATAGTAAGAGGGCTAGCAAGACCATGTCTGTCTAGTGTTAAGTTCACAGAATCATAGAATGGTTGATGTTGAAAGGGACCTCTAGAGGTCATCTGGTCCAACCCCTCTGCTCAAGCAGGGCCACCTAGAGCAGACTGCCCAGGACCATATCCAGACAGCTTTTAAATCTCCAAGGAGAGAAACTCCACAACCTTTCTGGGCAACTTGTTCCAGTGCTTGGTCACCCTCACAGTAAAAAACCTGTTTCCTTATGTCTGAGTTTGGCAAGAACAAGTGCCAGATTTTACACCTGGGGCACGGCAATGCTGGATATACATACAGACTGGGGAGCGAGAGGTTAGAGAGCAGCTCTGCAGAGAGCGACCTGGGGGTTCTGGTTGACTGCAAGTTGAACATGAGCCAACATGAGGGCCAGCTGTGTCCTGGGGTGCATCAAGCACTGCATTGCTAGCCAGTTGACGGAGGTGATTGTCCCGCTGTACTCTGCACTGGTGCAGCCTCACCTCGAGCACTGTGTGCAGTTTTGGGCACCACAGTATGTTAAGGATACAAAGCTACTAGAGAATGTCCAGTAGGAGGGCCACGAAGCTGGTGAAGGGTTTAGAGGAGAAACCGTACAAGGAGCGGCTAAAGTCACTTGGTTTGTTCAGCCTGGAGAAGAGGAGACTGAGGGCAGACCTCATTGCGGTCTACAGCTTCCTCACAAGGGGAGGAGGAGGGGCAGGCGCTGATCTCTTCTCTCTGGTGACCAGTGGTAGGACCCGAGGAAATGGCAGGAAGATGTGCCAGGAGAAGTTTAGGTTGGATATTAGGAGAAGGTTCTTCCCCCGGAGGGTGGTGGAGCACTGGAACAGGCTCCCCAGGGAGGCAGTCATGGTGCCAAGCCTGATGATATTCAAGAAGTACTTGGAGAATGCCCTCAGACATATGGTCTGAATTTGGGGTTGTCCGGTGCAGGGAAATGAGTTGGACTCAACGATCCTTGGGGGTCCCTTCCAACTCAGGGCATTCTGTGATTCTGTGACTCTATGATTCTAAGTGTAACCTCCTGTGTTTCAGTTTGTGCCCATTGCCTCTGGTCCTGTCAGTGGGCACCACTGAATTCTCCTCTATTCTTCCAGTTGCAGGAAATGATGAGGAAAAAAACAGGAAGACCCAGCAGATCAATACCTGGCTCTGAGCCTGGTGTCACCAGGAGAATTTTGGTGGTTTTGATCATGCGACAGTTTACACGACACCAGGCCTGCTAGCAACAGATGGGGTGCACCTGTCTCAAAGGGGGAAAAGGATCTTTGCAAAGGAGTTAGCAGGGCTCATTGAAAGAGCTTTAAACTAGATTTGAAGGGGGAAAGGGATAAAAACAGGCTTACTAGAGAGAAGTCTGGGGGCAGCACACCAATGTTTGAGGGATAGTGTGCTAATGAGGCCCTTTGGTCTGCTGTCTCAGTGGAAGTAGGGGATGGAGATCCATGTGGCAGCAAAGACGCAAAGGTTATTGACGCGTTAGAAACCACGGAAGCACCTGAGAATGGTCACATAGGAATTAGGGCTTCTCCCCACAAAAAGGTGGTGGGGTCAATAGCCCAATTGAAGCACATCTATACCAATGCACGCAGCATGGGCAACAAACAGGAGGAGCTAGAAGCCATTGTGCAGCAGGAAAACTATCACAGAATCACAGAATCACAGAATGGTAGGGGTTGGAAGGGACCTCTGGAGATCATCTTGTCCAACCCTCCTGCTTGAGCAGGTACACCTAGAACAGGATGCACAGCACCGCGTCCAGGCGGGTTTTGAATGTCTCCAGGGAGGGAGACTCCGCAACCTCTCTGGGCAGCCTGTTCCACTGCTTTGTCACCCTCACGGTAAAGAAGTTTTTTCTCATGTTTAAGTGGAACTGCCTGTATTCCAACTTGTGCCCATTGCCCCTTGTCCTGTCATTGGGCACCACTGAAAAGAGTCTGGTCCCATCCTTTTGACACCCACCCTTCAGGTATTTTTAAGTATTGATAAGATTCCCCCCTCAGTCTTCTCTTCTCCAGGCTGAACAAACCCAAGTCTCTCAGCCTTTCCTCATAAGAGAGGTTCTTCAGTCCCCTGATCATCTTCGTAGCTCTCCGCTGGACCTGCTCGAGTAGTTCCCTGTCCTTCTTAAACTGAGGGGCCCAAAACTGGACACAGTACTCCAAATATGGTCTCAGTAGGGCAAAGTAGAGGGGGAGAATAACCTCCTTCCACCTGCTGGCCACACTCCTTTTCATACAGCCCAGGATACTGTCCACCAGCACTCCCAGGTCCCTCTCAACAGAGTCGCTTTCCAGTAGGTCAGCCCCCAACAGGTACCGGTGCATGGGGTTGTTCCTCCCCAGGTGCAGGACCTTACATTTGCTCTTGTTGTATTTCATGAGGTTCCCCTCGGCCCAGCTCTCCAGCCTGTCCAGGTCTCACTGGATGGCAGCACAGCCTTCTGGTGTATCAGCCACTCCTCCCAGCGTGATATCGTCAGCGAACTTGCTGAGGTTACACTCTATCCCTATGTCCAGGTCATTGATGAATACATTGAACAGGACTGGACCCAGTACAGACCCCTGGGGAACACTGCTAGTTACAGGCCTCTAATCAGACTCTGCCCTGTTGATCATGACCTTCTGAGCTCTGTTGTTCAGCCAGTTCTCTATCCACCTCACTGTCCACTCATCTAACCCACACTTCCTTAGCTTGTCTGTGAGGATGTTATGAGAGACAGTGTCAAATGCCTTACTGAAGTCGAGATAAACAACATCCACTGCTCTCCCTTCATTGACCTATGAAAACTATGATATAGTTGCCGTCACAGAAACATGGTGGGATGACTTGCACAACTGGAGTGCTGCAATGGATGGCTATAAACTCTTCAGAAGGGATAGGCAAGGAAGGAGAAGTGCGTGGGTAGCCCTGTATGTTAGGGAGTGTTTTGACTGTCTAGAGCTTAATGATGGTGATGATAGGGTTGAGTGTTTATAGGTAAGAACCAGGAGAAAGGCCAACAAGGTGGCCTGCCCCAATCATGGTGGGAGTCTGTTATAGATCACCCAACCAGGATGAAGAGGCAGATGAAATATTCTGTAAGCAGCTGGGAGGAGCCTCACAATCACTAGCCCTTGTTCTTGTGGGGACTTGAACTTACCAGATGTCTGCTGGAAATACAGTACAGCAGAGAGGAAACACTCTAGGAGGTTCCTGGAATGTGTGGAAGATAACTTCTTGACACAGCTGGTGAGTGAGCCAACTAGGGAAGGCACCTTGCTGGACCTGTTGTTTGTGAGCACAGAAGGACTTGGGGGTGATGTGATGGTTGGAGGCCATCTTGGGCATAGTGATCACGAAATGATGATGTTTTCAATACTCAGAGAAGTAAGGAGCGGGGGGTTAGCAGAACTGCCACCTTGGACTTCTGGAGGGCAGACTTTGGCCTGTTTAGGAGACTGGTTGACAAAGTCCCTTGGGAGGCAGTCCTGAAGGGCAAAGGAATCCAGGAGGGAAGGAAATCTTCAAGGTGCAGGAGCAGGCCATCCCCATATGCTGCAAGACAAGCCGGTGGGGAAGAAGACTGGCCTAGCTGAACAGAGAGCTTTGGCTGGAAGTCAGGAAAGAAAGGGGAGTTTATGACCTTTGGAAGAAGGGGCAGGCAACTCAGGAGGACTACAGGGATGTTGTGAGGTTATACAGGGAGAAAATTAGAAGGGCCAAAGCCCAGCAAGAATTTAATCTGACTACTGCCATAAAAGACAATAAAAAATGTTTGTATAAATACATTAGCAACAAAAGAAGGGCTAAGGAGAATCTCCATCCTTTATTGGATGCGGGGGGAAACATAGTGACAAAGCATGAGGAAAAGGTTAAAGTACTTAATGCCTTCTTTGCCTCAGTCTTTAATAGTAAGACCAGTTGTTCTCCAGGTACCCGGCCCCCTGAGCTGGAAGATGGGGATGGGGAGAGAATGAAGCCCCCATAATCCAAGGGGAAATGGTTAGCAACCTGCTACACCACTTAGACACACACAAGTCTATGGGGCCAGATGAGATCCACCCAAGGGTACTAAGGGAGCTGGCGGAAGTGCTCACCAAGCCACTTTCCATCATTTATCAGCAGTCCTGGCTAACTGGGGAGGTCACGGTTGACTGGAGGTTAGCAAATGTGATGGCCATCTGCAGGAGGGTCTGGAAGAAGGATCCAGGGAACTACAGCCCTGTCAGTCTGACCTCAGTGCTGGGGAAGGGTATGGAGCAGATCATCCTGGGTGCCATCATGCAGCACATACAGAACAACCAGGTGATCAGGCCCAGTCAGCATGGGTTTATGAAAGGCAGGTCCTGCTTGACTAACCTGTTCTTCTATGATAAGGTGACCTGCTTAGTGGATGAGTGAAAGGCTGTGGATGTTGTCTAGCTAGACTTTAATAAAGCCTTTGACACCATTTCCCACAGAATTCTCCCGGAGAATCTGGCTGCTCATGGCTTGGACAGGTGTACTCTTTGCTGAGTAGAAAAACTAGCTGGATGTCCAGGCCTGAAGAGTTGTGGTGAATGGAGTTAAATCCAGTTGGCAGCCAGTCACAATCGGTGTTCCCCAGGGCTCAGTATTGGGGCCAGTTCTGTTTAACACCTTTATCAATGACCTGGATGAGGGAATCGAGTGCATCCTCAGTGAGTTTGCAGATGACACCAAGTTGGGTGGGAGTGTTGATCTGCTTGAGGGTAGGAAGGCTCTACAGAGGGATCTGGACAGGCTGGATCAATGTGCCAAGGCCAGTTGTGCAAGGTTCAACAAGGCTCAGTGCTGGGTCCTGCACTTGGGTCACAACGACGCCATGCAAGGCTACAGGTTTGGGGAAGAGTGGCTGGAAAGCTGCCTGACAGAAGAGGACCTGGGAGTATTGGTTGACATCCAGCTGAATATGAGCCGACAGTGTGCCCAGGTGGCCAAGAAGGCCAATAGTATCCAGGCTTGTATCAGAAATACTGTGGCCAGCAGGACTAGGGAAGAGACTGTCCCCCTGTACTTGGCACTGGTGAGGATGCACCTCGAATCCTGTGTTCAGTTTTGGGTCCCTCATGACAAGAAGGACATTGAGGTGCTGGAGCGTGTCCAAAGAAGGGCAATGAAGCTGGTGAAGGGTCTGGAGAATAGGTCTTATGAGGAGCAGCTGAGGGAACGGGTTGTTTAGCCTGGAGAAAGGGAGGCTGAGGGGAGGCCTTATTGCTCTCTATGCGTACCTGAAAGGAGGCTGTAGCAAGGTGGGTGTTGGTCTTTTTTCCCAAGTAGCAAGTGATAGGATGAGAGGAAATGGCCTCGAGTTGCACCAAGGGAGGTTTAGGCTGGATATTAGGAACAGTTTCTACACCAAAGGGGTTGTCAAGCATTGGAGCAGGCTGTCCAGGGAAGTGGTTGAGTCACCATCCCTGGAGGTATTTAAAAGACATGTAGATGTGGCACTTAGGGACATGGTTTAGTGGTGGACTTGGCAGTGTTGGGATAATGATTGGACTCGATGATCTTAGGGGTCTTTTCCAACCTAAACAATTCTATGGATCTGTGATTCTATGAAAAGAATGGCTCTGTCCTCTTTGCACCCTCCCTTCAGGTATCAATATACATTAGTAAGATCCCCCCTTGCCTTCTCTTTTGCAGGCTAAATAGTCCCAGCTCTTTCCTTAGATGAGAGGCGCTCCAGTCCCTTAATCATATTTGTGACCCTTCATTGGACTCTCTCTGGTAGCTACATGTCTGTCTTGTATGGGGGAGCCCAGAACTCAAGACACTACAGGTGTGGCCTCACCAATGCTGAGTGGGTGCTAGTGTTAATGCACACAGCTAGTTACCTTTTTCCTGTTATCCTGTCTTCCCCCCTCCCCAGCATTATGCGTCCCCTTAGGAGTTGTCTGATCTGATAAACAGCTGTAAACTGGGAGAGGAAGGAGGGAAGTGAGCTCAGTAGCAAAGGCACCCCACCCCACACACAGTATGATATATAAACCTCCACTTATTTTACATCTGAAAACTGAACATTTATGGAAGGGATGCCCCTGCTGGATCCTGGGAAACTTCAGTGGCCCCAGAGAGCAAGAATAAAGATATTGAAATATCTTGGAGATATTCAAAAGCTGTCTGGACATGATTGTGGACAGCCTGCTCTAGGTAGCCTTGCTTGAGCAGGATATTTGGACCAGATGACTTTCAGAGGTCCCCTCCAACCTCAACCATCTGTGATTCCGTGATTCTGTGAAAGGATCCCTTTGAGAATCGTGCCCCAGATGCTTGTCTCAGGTACATGCATCATAGCAGCCAAAAGACAGTAGTTAATTTGTAGCGTCCCAGAGCTATCTGTTCTGCAGGAAATTATGAAGGTAATGTGTAATGGAGAGCAAAAGATTCAGTGAGATAACTTTGACCAGTCAGACAGGTTGGGGCTGCAGGTGGCAGGAAGAGCCAGCTCTGGAATGGGTACCATATACATGAGGATAGGACCTCTGTGCTTATTTTTAGATGTACACCCAGTTTTCCATGGCAAGAGAACAACATCCCAGATAAGAGCCTGGGGTGAAGAAGCACATGTGTAGTGCAAATAATGGTAAGACTTAGCAAGTTGCTAGTAAAATTGGCCACAGTAAGATGCACCTTTAGACCGCAGGATTGTTTTCCAGAAGGGTCAAACCTTACTGAATAACGAATGATGAAGTGCAGCAACAAGATAGAAGCTGTACATGTCTGAAATCCATGCTTTTTCCTTTAGGTTCGGAATGTTGTTTTTGTTGGTCTTGTAGTCTGTGTTGCACAGGTTTACACTGGTAAGTATAGCTAAACACTTCCTGAATTTGAGACATAAGTTAGAAGACATGTTTTGTAGCATTTGTGAAATACCAAGTGAAGGTGATGGAATACCAAGTGAAGGTCGATGCTCTATTTAGCACTTTTAAAAGTCTGTCTTCTGTATATATCAAGTTATTAAAAGATAATACATCATAGGAAAGGGATGTCTAGTAATTAGACTTAATTTTTGTGATTTGAATGAGGCAGAGAATTGTTGAAATAAAAGTAAGTGGTAATATAATTATTTGAATATATATTCAGACAGTGTGAGCACTATGCCTACAATCCTACAATAAGAATTTGCTAATTTTTTTTTAGGCATTCATTTCAGGACGGGGTTCAGGTTTTTTTAACATGCAACATTATGTTTTAAAACTGCTGAGATACCTGCAATATAAGAGGCACAGTTAAGTCCACAACAGATACTAAAGGAAGGAAAATGCATCAGTATTAATGATTCTTGCAGACATAATTGGAAAATAAAGGAGTAAATAGTACATTGTGTGCTGAATTTCTAAACTACGTAATAAAAAGAGGAACAGTGCAATCAAGGATTTAGAACTGGAGAGAAGTCGGACAAGTCTAATGGTTTTAATGAACATTTGTAACTAAAAGTTACTGTATATACAACTGTTGTATATACAACTGGTGGCCCTTTTTAAAGAAAATATGTGAAATTCAAGTAGATAGGTGAACAAAATAGAATAAATATACTAAAATCACCTGTCATAGTAATAGCAGAACAGGTTCTAAGTTGGGAATGTGGCAGCTGCATCAGGAGTGGGTATAGGGAGACATAAGAATCTGTATAGAAATCAGTGCAGTTGTGTTTTGGGAAACAGACTTGAAGAGCTAGAAGGGTGTCACAACAGACAAGTAGTAGACCTGAGTTAATACTAACCATGTAGTTTTGGGGAAAAGGCAATTGTAGAGCTGTATGAATGTTAGAGAAGTTACTAAATCTGAATGGAAAAAACAGGCCTTGCTAAAGTTGGTATTATACAAAATATGTTTTTTTTTTTAAAAAAGCACTGACCTTTCTGGGTCCCGTGGTCTTCACAGATTTTCCAAATAGCTTCTTCTGGCTTGCTGTTCCTGGTTTACTGGACGGCATTTGCTGATAGCCGAACTGTGATCTCTGAAGAAAGCTGGTGTTTGTAAGCTGTGTGTGTCCATGGTGATGAAACATGTGAAGTCACAAGAGAGGCTCTGCAGTGAGATTCTCAGAGCCATTTCAGTTCCCAGCTTTGTTGTCAGCCCTGACTGTGACATGCTCTGTTATCTATTGGCGTCAGTTAAGCAGAAACACAAAGGCAGTTTTGCTTATCAGAATATGATTTATAGTGGCTGCTGTATTAACAGGGAAACAGCCTCAGCTAGCTAATAAGATGTGCTGAAGGAAAAGGTATGACTTAAGACATCATCCTTCTTGGGAATTAGGTGCCAGTATCTACTCAAGCATTTCTGGTCCATATATTTGGGTTTTCTTTCCAACAGGTTGGCAAGCAGTCCCAGGTCCCACAAAGCTAGGAAGGGGTGTGTGTGTATATGGGAGTGTTGCTGACATTTGAAAGGCAGATGCTAGAAAGGATTGTTGCAAATGCAGTCCTTATTTATGGAGGGGTTTCTTGTTTTGGAAAGAAAATGAATAGTTTGGGAGGCACTTCCTGCATTTTGTAGGGAAAACAAGCTGATCCTTGCACATCAGAAATTTTGTTTCTCTAGGTGTATAACAGTATAAATTTGGCATCTCTGTGGCATAGGGCATGGAATTTCACTGGTTTACTTATTCATCTAACCTGGCTATTTGTGACTAAAGTACAACTTTCTAGAAAGGCATCTAAACTTGAATACAATAATAATGGAGAATACGCTACTTCCTTTGTTTTTTGCAGTGGTTGATCATTTTCACATATAAAAATGTGTGAAAGTGAAATTTTTCTTTTCTAATTTCAATTTTACAGCTTCAGATTTTACTGATTTGTGGGTGTTTTCCTGAAAAATTAGAGCACCCTTGTATTGGTTTTAAGTGGCGAGGTTTTGGTAGCTGGGGGGCCTCTGGGTTGGCTTCTGTGGGAAGACACCAGACACCGGCCCCATGTCAGATGGAGCCAGTTCCAGGTGGTTCCAGGGACCTGCTGCTGGCCAAAGCTGAGCCAA
Organism: Morus bassanus; assembly: GCA_031468815.1. Taxonomy (NCBI): domain Eukaryota; kingdom Metazoa; phylum Chordata; class Aves; order Suliformes; family Sulidae; genus Morus; species Morus bassanus. The sequence continues at coordinate 170,088,270 of CM062567.1, forward strand.
TCAGCAATGGCAGTACCACCTCTATGATAACATTTAAGAAGAGGTAAAACACGCTGTGGAACAGCAGCTGAGAGAGGGCAGCGAGAATATGTGAGAGAAACAACTCTGCAGATACCAAGGTCAGTGAAGAAGGAGGGGGAGGAGGTGCTCCAGGCACCAGAGCAGAGATTCCCCTGCAGCCCATGGTGAAGACCGTGGTGAGGCAAGTTCTCCCAGTGCAGCCCATGGAGGAGCCCACGCCGGAGCAGGTGGCTGTACCTGAAGGAAGCTGTGACCCCCATGGAGAGCCCCTGCTGGCACAGGCTCCTGGCAGGAGCTGTGGCTCTGTGGAGAGGAACCCACACAGAAGCAGGTCTTCTGGCAGGACTTGTGGCCTCGTGGGGGACCCATGCTGGAGCAGTCCATTCCTGAAAGACTGCACTCCGTGGAAAGGACCCATGCTGGAGCAGTTAGTGAAGAACTGCAGCCCATGAAAAGGACCCACATTGGAGAAGTTCATGAAGGACTGTCTCCCGTGGGTGGGACTCTACCACGCTGGAGCAGGAGAAGAATGTGAGGAGGAAGGAGCAGCAGAGACAAAGCATTATGAACTGACTGCAACCCCCATTCCCTGTCACCCTGTGCCACTCGGGGGGAAGAGGTAGAGAAGTCCGGAGTGGAGTTGAGCCTGGGAAGGGAGCGGGGAGGGGAGAAGGTGTTTTTAGATTTGTTCTTATTTCTCATTAACCTACTCTCAGTTTCATTGGCAGTAAACTAAATTAATTTCCCCAAGTTGAGTCTGTTTTGCCTGTGACAGTAATTGCTGAGTAATCTCCCTGTCCTTATCATGACCCACAAACCTCTCATCGTATTTTCTCCCCCTGTCCTGCTTAGGAGGGGAATGATACAGCAGCTTGGTGGGCACCTGGCAGGCAGGCAAGGTCAACCCACCACAACCTTTTATTCTTAAGTCTTTTCTCCTTGTGAAGATTTTTATGTATGGTGTTTGTATGTCCCAGTCTTTTTCTGGAAGAAGACTGAGTTGCTTGTCCATAATTTTAAAGCATTTTCTCCAGCTCATGAATAATTTTATGTCTCATATACCACCTCAGTCTGGCAGTATCTTTTTAAATGTTTTGATTCTAGTCTGCATGTAGTCAAACATAAATACATGGGAAATGCAGCAAGACACTTGTTAGTCTGTAGATTTGCACCCAATCTATTTCATTCTGCATATAATTTAAGTGCATTAAGATACATTGAAAGGTGGATTAATGGACCATTTTTCTCCTAATGGAATCTGCCAGCCAAACACATGAACAGGTAGCTTCTTCAGTGCAAATGGAGAGCAGTCTGTTGCTGGGTATGTGTGCTTTGGACCAAATATGTTTTACATCTGATTGTACAACTCAGGGTGCTTTGCTTCATATTTTTTTAGGGCAAAGGATTTCACTGTGACTCCACTGACAAGTGTTGGCTTACAAAGTCATAATGCCACAAGGAAGACTCTAAAGCAAGATCTGGAACTGAGACTGTGGCTGGAACTGCCAAGAAAGTGAATATGAGTGGGGATGGGGATCCATGCGTGGGGCTGCAGGTACCATGCATGCAGAGGCATCCCAGCCAAGGTGACACACAATGTGGGAGGTTGAAGGTACAGCGGGATGGGGTCTGGGGAGAACCTCAATGGAGCAGAGGACAGGGCTGGTGGATGGCTTAGGTCTGTGGCAGGGGAAGGCAGCACATCAGAGCATGCAGGGTTGCCTGGGTGGCTCTGACTGGCCAAAGGGAGTCATGGTTGGGCTGGGGCATGCTGAGGGGCTGTAGCAGTGCTGCAGGGCAGCCTGAGTCAGGTTGGGAACGTGTCATGGGGCGGGGGGACCCCTAGGGAAAGGAAGCGCTCATGAGGGTCCCAAAGAGTGTGCAGAGGAGCTGGGGCAGGTCAGGACTGTGCCAGAGGAGTGGGTGGTGCCGGACAGGTAGGGGGTGAGTGTATGTTGGCTGGGGCAGTGTTGGACCAAAACCAAGGCAGTCATGTGGGAGTACCAGGCTGGTTTTGATCCTGGGGCAGTTTCTGGGCTTCATGAGGCTTCTGGGAGGTGCTAAGGTTGGCTTCCCACAGGCTCTCAGAACACTATGACCGTGGCATTCCAGGAGGTGTAGTCTTCCAGCACTGAACTTCTGGGCAGCCATCCTGGTTCATAGAGCATGATGGCAGATGTAGTTTCTTGACACTGTGCTTTCAGATGGACACGTTGTTTGCAGGATTTGCTGAGTGGTGTAGTCTTTGGGCAGTGGACTTCTGGCTGGCCACGTTACCTGTGAGGCATGCCAGGAGGTGTAGTTTTCTGCTTGTGGGATTTAGGTCAGCGATGTTGCATTCAGTGGCACACCGGGAGCTGTAGTTCTGGGTGCCCACACTCCCTCTGCCCCATGGCAGGGGCTTGGCCTGTCTGTTTGTTACCAGACACGTATCACTTACAGGAGAGTCCACTTTGATTTGGAAGGACATTGGGGTTTCCACAGTTTTTCCCAGCTTGGGATGGGGATGTTTTGCATCTCTGGTGGAACCAGACATGGTTGTCCCCAGGTGACAACATTCATGTTGCAAGTTTGCATGACTTCTGAGAACTGGTGTATGCATGTGGAGTTGTAGGTCACAACTGCCTGGGTAGGGATCCTTGAGTTGCGTGCCAAGCCTACATTACAGCTGTCTGTGGAAGGAAAGTGAAGGATGACTTCTTGGAAGTAAGAAGCCTTCAGTTTGCCCCCACATCCCCTTGGGACCCATCCCTTTGCCTTTGGGCATGCCCTGGGGCACTCCATTTGCTCTTTGAGCCACTCTCAACCTTTTCACGTGCCCCCTTTTTCCCTCAGAACCCCCTGTTTCACTCTCGTTTGTGAAATGTTGCTCTGCTTGCCTTTCGATCTCTGTGGGCCCTTGGGTAGCATTAAGACTCTTGTGTTTGTCCTCTTGTCCCATCAAATCCCCTCTTTTCCCTATGGTCCATTCAACCCACCTCTGTTTGTCTTTCCTACATCCCAGAGTCCTCATTGTCCCTCTTGTCTTCTCATGACCTCTGTATGCTCTGTGACCCCCCCTAGGGGCCCTCTGATTGCCCATTAGTTCTGTCAGGACACCTCTGTCTTTTGGGGCACCCTAGACTCCTATGTTTACCTTCACTGCACCCTAAAGTCCTGTGTGCATTCATATCCCCTGGGGACCCCGCTACTTGCCTTTCTTGCACACCAGAGACCTGTTTGCCTTTGCTGTGGTCCTGAGCCCTTCATGTGTCATCTAGTCTCTGCAGGACCCCTCTGCCTTTTGATGTGCTCAGGAACACTCCTTTTGTCTTCATTGCCCTGCAGAATGATTGGTTGCCCTCCAGTTCCCTCCAGAACCCTTTGTGTGCCCACCATCCCTACAGTTCCCCTACATCTTCCTTACAGACCCCTCAGGACCCCTCCATTATCCTTTGTTGTACATCAGAACCCTCTGCATGTCCTCTAGTCCATTCAGAAGCAATCCATGCTTTACAGAATCTACTCCCAACTGAAGGCGGTTTTGCTTCATCCCCCCACAGTTGCCCTCTAGTCCAGTTGAGTGTTCTGCGTCCCCTAAGTTCTGTTATACTTCCTTCTCTGCCTTTTGATGAACCCCAGGGTGCAACCACAGAACCGTATCTTTTTCTGTTGTGCCCTGGAGCCCTGTTTGCCCTCCAATCTTATAAAGACCCTTCTGTTTATGTTTTGGTGTGCCTCAAAGCCCTCTGCAAGGTGTCTTTTCCCCTCAGGACCCACCTCACTTGCCCTCAGATCTCCTCAGAACCCTCTGCCTTGGTCCTCAGGATTCTAAGGACCCCTCCATTGGCCTTTGCTGTGGACCAGAAACTTCCTTTTGCCTTCGTTGCACCCCAGAGCCCAAGGTGTGCCCTCTGATTCTCTCAGGACTCATCTGTTTTCCCTCCAGTTCCTCTCATAATCTCTCAGTTTGCCTTTGTTACATGTCAGATTCCTCTGTATTCATCTGGTTCCCTTCAGGATTCCTGTTGCCCTTTAGTGCACCCCAGAGCTTCCAATATTCTCAGGACCCATTCAATTTCCACCCACTCCTATCAGGGTTCTTTGTGCTTTAGTGCATTCCAGAGCCCTCTGATTTCCTTTGTTGCACCCAGAGCTCTCCTTTGGTTCTCTGGTTCCCTAGGAACCCTTCCATTTGCCTTTGTTGTACTTAGAACCTTTCTTCCCTTCTTTGCATGACAGGACCCTGAGTCTGCTCTCTGGTCCCCTCAGCACCCCTCCAACTGACATGTAGTTTCCTCAAAATGCATACATTCACTGTCACTGCACACCAGCATTCTCCATTTGGCCACTGGTCCCCTGAAGACGACTCTCTTTGTCTTTTGGCCTGTCTCAGAGCCCTCTATTTGCTCTCTAGGCCCTTCAAGTCCCCCTGTTTGCCTTTTTCAGTGCTCTAGAACATCCCTTTTGTATTCATTGCACCCCAGGGCCTTCTTTTTGCCTTCTGATCCCCTCAGGACTCCTCCATCTTCCCTCCCATCCCCTCAGGTCCAGAGCCTTCCTCATAGTCACTCGTCTCCTGTGGACTCCTATATAGTCCTGTGATTGCCTCAGGCTTCATGTGTCTAGGAGCCCTCAATTTCCCACTCAGTACCCTCAGCACCTATCCATTTGGCCCAGTTGTTCCCTCAGAACCTCTCAGCGCCCCAACAGGCCTTTTGGTGTGCTCCAGAGGCCTCTCTCTGTGCCCTCGACCCCTCACAAACCCTCTGCTAGTTCCCTTGTATCATTAGAACCCCTCTGTTTGAGCCTCAGAAGCCCCCCATTGGCTTTTATTGTACTCCAAAGGCTGTCAAAACCTTAGCTGTGCTCCAGAGCCCTTCATTGGCCTTCTAGCCAAAGCAGAACCCCTCTGTTGGCCCTGTAGCCGTCTTAGGATTGCTCTAGTCCATTCAGGATCCCTCTATTGCCCTTCATTGCACCCCCACAGCACTGTGTTGGCCATCTAGGCCACTTAGGATCCCTTTATTTGCCCTCTAACCATCTTTGGACCCATCTGGGCCCCTCAGGACCTCTTCTGAGGTTTCCATTATGCTCCAGAGCCTTCTGTTTCCCCTCTAGTCACCTTAAGACCCTTCTAGCCTTCTCAAAATCACTCCCAAGGCCGTAATTGTGCCCCAGAGCATTGTTTACCCTTTATTCCTTCAGGACTATTCTGTTGGCCCTTAGGGGACCCCCGCTTGGCCCCTCAGGACCTCTCCTGAGGCCCTCATTGTGCATGTTGCCTCATTCACCCACCTAGGGCCATTACAGTCTCACCAGGACCCCCACTAAAGCCGTCCCTGTGACCGATGGCCCTCCCTCATTCTACAGCCCTCTGTGGGTCCCTCTAGTTCTGTGGGTCTGGTGCTCAAGGGGCAAAGAGAGAACTGGCCTCAGGCCATGTGGTAGACTGTAGTATCAGGACCACGGGCGGCAGAGTGGTACCCGCAGTGGTGAGAGGCTGGAATCAAGGTGGGGCCACACTGCAAAGCTGCCAGAGAGCTGGGGCTATGCCAGAGGAGGCTGACATAGGAAGCTTACTGAGGAGTCAGAGTAATCGAGGGTAACTTATACATGGACATGGACCAGGTCAGGGCTGTGTCAAAGCAGAAGGTTGTAGACAGACAGACAGGGATTGGGGCCATTCTGGAAGCATGGCACAGTGTTGGGAGGCTTGGGCACTGTCGGAGCTGACCCATGGGCCAGTAATGGCACTGCTGAGGAGCCCTAGGCTGGTGTGAGGATCACAGAGTGGCACTCTGCACTCCGAAGTGGCTTCTGGGTCTAGGTGGGAGAAATAACCTCTTCCTAGAGTTACACCTCACAAAGCAGTATGCGCTGCAGCATGCCAGGAGTTAATAGAATCATAGAATTGTTTAGGTTGGAAAAGACCCTTAAGATCATTGAGTCCAATTGTAAACATGTGTAAACACTGCCAAGTCCACCACTAAACCATGTCCCTAAGTGCCACATCTACATGTCTTTTAAATACCTCCAGGGATGGTGACTCAACCACTTCCCTGGGCAGCCTGCTCCAATGCTTGACAACCCTTTTGGTGAAAAAACTGTTCCTAATATCCAGTCTAAACCTCCCCTGAATAATTTTTTGCCATTTGCACTGACCATTGCATCAGATATGATCAGTTATTTTATCTTCTAAACCTACGTTCCTAGCTATTAAATAGTAGGTTTGGAACGCAAGGGCCCACCGCAACATGTGGAGTTTGCTCATTTTCTGACCAGGAATCCAAATCACGGAGTTGATGTTGCTGTGAAGAAAGAATTGTGAGTGTGCTAAGGAGGACTGTGGGTCTTGTGTAGAATAAAATCCTTTGTGCTCTGTGTGTGTGCACACGTGTGTATTCCGCCTTTGAAATAAAGGTGAGCTGGCAGGGTGTTTCAGCTTCAGTATCATACCTACTGTGATGTGTCTGTCTTTGCCACAGCTTGCCTTCATTTCTGTTGCATTGCTGCAGTCTCAGCAGCGGCATGGGTTTTGTTAGATACACCATTGGCAGAGCCAGTGGTCGATGGGGTCACAGGTTCTTTGGCGGGTGGCGCTGCGTTGGCTGGTGTCCTGGTTTCAGCTGGGATAGAGTTAGTTTTCTTTCTAGCAGCTGGTATAGTGCTGTGTTTTGGATTTAGCATGAGAATAATGTTGATAACACACTGATGTTTTAGTTGTTGCTACGTAGTGCTTACAGTAGTCAAGGACTTTTCCAGCCTCCCATGCTCTGCCAGGTGCACAAGAAGCCGGGAGGGGAGGGGGCACAGCCAGGACAGCTGATCCAAACTGGCCAAAGGGATATTCCATATCATATGACATCATGCCCAGTATATGAACTGTGGGGAGTTGGCCTGGGGTGGGGGGCAGCAATCGAAGCTCAGGGACTGGTGGGGTGTTGGTCAGTGGGTGGTGAGTGGTTGCATCACTTGATTTTTCCCTGGGTTTTGCTTTTCTCTCTCTGTCTCGTTGTTTTCCTTGTCACTACATTATTATTACTATTATTATTATTATGTTTCAATTATTAAACTGTTCTTAACCCACGAGTTTTCTTACTTTTGCTCTTCGGATTCTCTCCCCCATCCCACTGGGGTGGGGGAGTAAGTGAACAGCTGTGTGGTGCTTAGTTGCTGGCTGGGGTTAAATCACGAGTGTCTTTTTTGGCCCCCAAAGTGGGGCACAAAGGGTATGAGATAATAACAGTTTCTGGTCACAACATTGCTTCATCTGTTCTCAATATTAGTTTATCTGATCTGCACTATGCTCTTGTTTTTGCTGTACGTGTTAAAGATTGGTTTTGGTTTTTGTAGTTTGCTGTGCTCTGCAGTAATGTTTTGCCTGGGAGATTTGTTATTAAAACACTGGCCTTGAGCTTTATCTGGTATTTGGGTTTTGTACTGAAGCCATCCTGTAGTTTGGGTACCACCTCATGGAGACCATTAGCAATTATACCTCTTCCTCTGAGAGGTATTTTTTATGGAGGAAATACAGAATGGCACCTTCGCTACCTTCTTCTATGATGTTTCCTTCTTCATTACAACAACTTTTCAGTATCTTGAACATCCTTGTGTAGTTAAGATACTTTTATTGGTATTTCTTGGGAATATTGTTTCGATTTTATCTAAGGTTAATAAGCAATTTAAGAATATCATCCAGAGATCTGCCCCAAGGCTCGACAGTTATGAGTGGCAGGGTATGTGGGGGAGTATGGGCAAATGCGTAGGACAGTGGGCACCTCCAGTGTTTTGAAACTTCACCCCTGAACAAGTGCAGAATCCTGAAAAATTAGTAGAATATTTGGAAAAAGTATGCTGTCACCCTGGCAATTCCAGAGAGATACAAATCACTGCAATGTGTTGGGGCCTGGCCCATGCCTACCAAGCCCTGTTCAACAGTATTCAGTACCCCCAAGGGAAGAGAAGGTCTCTGGATCTGAAGACAAAACTGCAGGCACTGCAGCTACTCCAAACCTGGAGGCAGGTGCTGTGGCCACTCCTACCCCTGCGACAGGCACTGCGGCCACTGCAACCCCAGCAATAGGCACTGCGGCCACTCACACCCCCATGACAGGTGCTGCAGCTGAACCAGAGAACCAACCCATGCCAGTATCAGTCACCCCTATACACAAGAAGAAATCGTGGAAGAGAAAGTCAGGTCATTTAGAGAGAGATGATGGAAGAGCAGGGCCATCACGAGGAGAAGAGGAGGAAGAGGAAGAACTCATAAATGAGACGGAAACCGCCCAATCCCTATTCTTGAGTGAGCTGCGAGATATGCGAAAAGATTTCAGCCATTGTCTAGGTGAGCACATTGTCACCTGGCTGCTCCAATGCTGTGATAATGGCGCCAGTAGCCTGGAATTAGAGGGTAAGGAAGCCAAACAACTGGGATCCCTTTCTAGGGACAGGGGCATTGACAAAGTGATCGGAAAAGGGACACAAGCCCTCAGCCTCTGGAGGCAACTCCTGTCCGGCGTGAAAGAAAGGTATCCCTTCAAGGAAGATGTTATATGTCACCCAGGAAAATGGACCACCATAGAGAGAGGTATCCAATACCTGAGGTAATTAGCAATACTTGAGGTGATTTATGGTGAGCTGGACAACAAACAGTTTTCCAAAGATCCAGATGAAGCCCAGTGCACACAATCCATGTGGTGGAAGTTTGTATGGAGCGCACTATCATCGCATGCAAACTCGTCGGCAGTAATGGCCTGGAAAGATGAAGAGGCACCAACGGTGGGGGAACTGGCCAGCAGACTCTGGGATTACGAAGCAAATATCTCTTTCTCCCTTGTCTCGGCTGTAGAGAAACTGTCCTGGAAGGTTCAGCAGCTCGAAGAGGGTATGTCCTTCTCCCCACCTGAATGGACCAGTATGTCAGCCATTAGGAGTAAGTGTCCTTTTGCTCAAGAGAGAGGATACACACCACAGGCCACCCTCTGGTTTTACCTGCGTGACCAGAGAGGACATGAAGAAGTGGGATGGAAAAATCTACCTCAACCCTAGAGGCACGGGTACGTGAGTTGCAAGGAAAAACAATCACTCAAAGGGGGACCTCCAGGAAAATTGCTGCTCCAGTTTCCAGTGAGCAGTTCCCCAGACAGAGGAGTAGAAGCACTGATTTTATTTCTGATCTTAATAAAGGGACTTTTGATTCGCATTTACAAGAAGTGACTAATGAATACTATGACCAGGACTAGAGGGCCCCTGCCTCCAGCCAGGTGGAGGAAAGGGACAACTGGGTTTACTGGACTGTGTGGATCTGATGGCCTGGCGCGTCAGGCCCACCAGAGTATAAGGCTTTAGTGGACAGTGGTGCACAGTGCACCCTAATGCCATCAAGCTATGCAGGGGGCAGAACCCATCTGTATTTGTGAATTGACAGGGGGATCCCAAGAGCTAACTGTTTTGGAGGCTGAAGTGAGCCTAACTGGGAACAAATGGCAAAAGCGCCCCATTGTGACTGGCCCAGAGGCTCCGTGCATCCTTGGCACAGACTACCTCAGGAGAGGGTATTTCAAGGACCCAAAAGGGTACCATTGGGCTTTTGGTATAGCTGCCTGGGAGACGGAGGAAGTTAAACAGTTGTCTGCCTTGCCCGGTCTCTCGAAGGACCCTTCTGTTGTGGGGTTGCTGAGGGTCAAAGAACAACGGGTGCCAATTGCCACAGCAACAGAGCACTGGTGGCAATACCGCACCAACCGAGACTCCCTGATTCCTATCCGTGAGCTGATTCGTTGACTGGAGAGCCAAGGAGTGATCAGTAAGACCTGCTCCCCTTTTAACAGTCCCATATGGCCAGTGTGGAAGTCTAATGGAGAGTGGAGACAAACAGTAGACTATCACGGCCTGAATGAAGTCATGCCGCCACTGAGTGCTGCTCTGCTGGACATGCTAGAACTTCAATACGAACTGGAGTCAAAGGCAGCCAAGTGATATGCCACAATTGATATCACTAATGCATTTTTCTCAATCCCTTTGGCTGCAGAGTGCAGGCCACAGTTTACTGGATGCCCTTCCAAGTGAAAGCCTCCTTGGAATCAACTGCCCCAGGGGTGGAAACACAGCCCTACCATTTGCCATGGACTGATCCATACTGCACTGGAACAGGGTGGAGCTCCAGAAGACCTACAATATGTTGACAATATCGTCGTGTGGGGCCACACAGCAGAAGATGCTTTTGAGAAATGGCAGAAGATAGTCCAAATCCTTCTGAAGGCTGGTTTTACCATAAAACGAAGTAAGGTCAAGGGACCCACACAGGAGATCCAGTTTTCAGAAATAAAGTGGCAAGATGGATGTTGTCAGAACCCAATGGATGTGATCAACAAAAAACCAGCCATGTCTCCACCAACTAGCAAAAAAGGAAACACAAGCTTTTCTAGGAACCGTGGGTTTTTGGAGGCTGCATATTCCAAATTACAGTCTGATTGTAAGCCCTCTCTATCAAGTGACCTGGAAGAAGAATGACTTCAAATGGGGCCCTGAGCAATGACAAGCCTTTGACAAATTAAACAGGAGATAGTTCATGCAGTAGCCCTTGGGCAAGTCCAGGCAGGACAGGATGTAAAAAATGTGCTCTACTGCGCAGCCGGGGAGAATGGCCCTACCTGGAGCCTCTGGCAGAAAGCACCAGGGGAGACCTGAGGTTGACCCATAGGGTTTTGGAATTGGAGCTACAGAAGGTCCGAAGCACGCTACACTCCAACTGAAAAAGAGATATTGGCAGCATATGAAGGGGTTCGAGCTGTTTCAGAAGTGGTTGGTACTGAAGCGCAGCTCCACCTGGCACCTCGACTGCCAGTGCTGGGCTGGATGTTCAAAGGGAGGGTCCCCTCTACACATCATGCCGCTGATGCTATGTGGAGTAAATGGGTTGCAGTGATCACCCAACGGGCTCGAATAGGAAACCCCAGTTGCCCAGGAATCTTGGAAGTGATCATGGACTGGCCAGAAGGCAAAGATTTTGGAATATCGCCAGAGGAGGAGGTGACACCTGCTGAAGAGGCCCCACTGTATAATAAACTACCAGAAAATGAGAAGCAATATGCTGTGTTCACTGAGAGGTCCTGTCGTCTTGTGGGAAAGCATCGGAGATGGAAGGCTGCTGTATGGAGTCCTATACGGCAAGTTGCAGAAACGGCTGAAGGAGAAGGTGAATCGAGTCAGTTTGCAGAAGTAAAGGCCATCCAGCTGGCTTTAGACATTGCTGAACAAGAAAAGTGGCCAGCGCTCTGCCTCTATACTGACTCATGGATGGTAGCAAGTGCCCTGTGGGGGTGGTTACAGCCATGGAAGCAGAACAACTGGCAGTGCAGAGGCAAACCCATCTGCTGCCCGGATAGAGAACTTGGTTATAAAGGTACGTCACATAGATGCTCATGTACCCAAGAGTCAGGACACTGAAGAACATCAAAACAACCAGCAGGTGGATCAGGCTGCTAAGATTGAAGTGGCTCAGGTGGATCTGGACTGGCAACATAAAGGTGAACTATAGCTCGGTGGGCCCATGACACCTCAGGCCATCAAGGAAGAGATGCAACATACAGATGGGCTCGTGATCGAGTGGTGGACTTGACCATGGACGCTATTGCACAGGTTATCCATGAATGTGAAACATGCGCTGCAATCAAGCAAGCCAAGCGGGTAAAGCCTCTGTGGTATGGAGGACGATGGCTGAAGTATAAATATAGGGAGGCCTGGCAGATTGATTATATCACACTCCCACAAACCTGCCAAGGCAAGTGACGTGCTTACAATGGTGGAAGCAACCACCGGATGGCTGGAAACATACCCCATGTCCCATGCCACCACCCAGAACACTATCCTGCGCCTGGAAAAACAAGTCTTATGGCGACATGGCACCCCAGAAAGAATTGAGTGAGACAATGGGACTCATTTCCGAAATAACCTCATAGACACCTGGGCCAAAGAGCACGGCGTTGAGTGGGTGTATCACATCCCCTATCATGCACCAGCCTCTGGGAAAATCGGAAGATATAATGGACTGTTAAAGACTACACTGAGAGCAATGGGGGGTGGGACAGTCAAACATTGGGATACACATTTAGCAAAAGCCACCTGGTTAGTCAACACTAGGGGATCTGCCAATCGAGCTGGCCCTGCCCAGTCAGAAGTCTTACATACTGTGGAAGGGGATAAAGTCCCTGTAGTGCATGTAAAAATACACTGGGGAAAACAGTTTGGGTTATTCCTGCCTCAGGCAAAGGCAAACCCTTTTGTGGAATTGCTTTTGGTTGAGGACCTGGGTACACTTGGTGGGTGATGTGGGAGGATGGAGGAGTTCAATGTGTACTTTAAGGGGATTTGATTTTGGGTGAAAAAAGCCAATGAACTGAATGGTATGATGTTAATTGCTGTGTAATATTGTATGTCATCACTCCTATGGTTACTATATGCCATATCAATGGTATCATAGTAGGAATCTCCCAGATTAATGAAGAATGAACCTTGATTAAACCAAGCAAAAGAGACTCCTGTTGGTATAGCAGCAATGCTTGGGTACAGCTGTGGTGATGGCACAGACATGCAGCCAATGGTTTGATGGTGTGGTGTATCTGGTGCACATGTGTTCGTTCTCCTGGAATTTGGGGTTCACAGAAAAAAATGGGTGGCAGAGCTGGAGGAGAGCAGGTGATGGCTAAGGCCAAATCACTTGGTCAGAGGGGTTGCTCTCCGCAGTGCTTCAAACTTCGGAGCTGAAATGCCAAATCATAGAGCATCTGAGCTGAACTGTAGCACTTGTGCAATTCTGGTCACACTGATGCTCCAGTTGTTTTTCCTGGGAATGCCAAAGTCCTTGGTTTCTATTATTTTAATTTTTACTGCTTATTTACTTTAAAATATTTAGAATACAACCTTAAATAACAGTAACTAGAACAGTCTTTGGGAGTAAAAAAATGCCTATAATCTACTCTAGCTATTTTTTAAAACTTTACAGATAGTAATGACTCCCGATTTATATAATAAAAATACAAAGAGCAGAATATAAATAATAGAGCACTAATCGGGAGTAATACGTGTAGAGAAACAAATCTAGTTAATACTACCTAATGAACCAGGTAGTAATTATTCCCAATCTTTATTGTAATGAAAAAAATTAATAATTTAGAAATCCTCTTTAAGTGCCTAAGATGGAAAACTAATTGGGAGTCATTAATAGCTGAATTTAAACATAGACATTATTAAATAAATTGCAGATATTAATGACTGAATTGGAAACAAAATAAGAGAGTGTTAGATTTTAAAACAAAGAGAATTGGAAACTAATTGGTAGTGTTTAACGCTTAAATTATAACATACCCATGAGTAAGTTCAGAGCCAAAAATGACTTCCGCTTAGAACCAAAATAGTAGTCGAAGCTTTAGATTTTTAAATAAAGAGAAATAAAAAAATGAATCATTAAATAATGATGTCGTGGTTTAGCCCCAGCCAGCAACTAAGCACCACACAGCTGCTCGCTCACTCCCCCCACCCCAGTGGGATGGCGGAGAAAATTGGAAGAGCAAAAGCAAGAAAACACGTGGGTTGAGATAAGAACAGTTTAATAATTAAAATAAAATAGTGATAGTAATAATGGTAATGATAATAATGATTATGATAATAATAATGATAATGATAATATAATAAAGAAAAAGAAAATAATGAGAGAGAGGAATGAAACCCAGGAAAAAAAAAGGGAAAAGGAAAAAAAACCACAAGTGCTGCAACCGCTCACCACCCGCTGGCCGACACCGTCAGTCCCTGAGCCACGATTGCTGCACCCCCCCGGCCAACTCCCCACAGTTCATATACTGGGCATGACGTCACATGATATGGAATATCCCTTTGGCCAATTTGGATCGGCTCTCTTGGATGTGCCCCCTCCGCTCCCGGCTTCTTGTGCACCTGGCAGAGAATGGGAAGCTGGAAAAGTCCTTGACTAGTGTAAGCGCTTCCTAGCAGCAACTAAAAACATCAGTGTGTTATCAACATTATTTTCATACTAAGTCCAAAACGCAGCACTATACCAGCTACAGTGAAGAAAATTTAACTCTATCCCAGCTAAAACCATGACAAATGGTTATGTTTAAAAGTACGTATTAAAAAAAATCACAGGTCGTAATGATTCACAACCAGAACTAACATCACATTACAAGATTTAGATCTAAAATAAAAGAAAAATAACAGCGAGTCATTACTGCCTAAATATAAACGTAGCCATTTTTTGGGGGACACACACACACTCTCAGGTACAAATTACTCCCAAGTAGAGCTAAAATAAAAAGAGTGCAAATTGAATTCGATTAATAAAAAGTTAAAATGAATTTTAAAAAGATATAGAACACTAATTGGGCATCATTAATGCCTATTATTTATTTAATAATAGCAATGTTAATGTTAAAGAAGAAGCCGCTGCCTGAGCATTCACACACCATTCAGGGAGTTGCACACACACCATCCAAGACTTTAACTGCTAGGTCGGGAGTCCCTTTGCAGCAGGCAGCTCCCTTGAGGTGACGGGTGCCCCTTTTCAACTCCTTGCTCACACACACTCACTCTTGGTTGCTTTTTCTCCTCTCAGGCTCGACCCTAGGTTTCCCTGAAGCAGACTCTCCAATATGGTGTATGTCAGATGAATTTATTGAGTGGAACAGCAGTGAAAAACAGCTTGAGCTGGGTGCCTCTGGGGAGGACCCCAAACAAAGAAATCCCTGGGCAACTATACCCTTGCAATCTAAGTTCCCCTCCCCACATGCAACGGTTTGGTCCAAGAGCAATAGTTGGGTCTGGGGTCTTCTTGTTCCTTATTGGATCCTTCCTCTGTCTCCAGGCAGGACATTCCTTTTCTTAACTTAATGGATGCAGCTTCTGCTGATAGCTGTGGCTACCTTAGTTTTCTGGTTTGCACTGGTTTCAGGGCCTTCTTTCACGTAGCCAAGTAGAAGGTCAGTGTATGGTCAGCCTATCTAGGTGAAAGTTCACAGCTTGCAGCCTAAGGCTTGCTACTAATGCTATGTATCGGATTCCATTTGAGTTAGAAAGTGACTTCTACAACATTTAATATATGCATTAACAATCCCTAAGCAGTATTATCATAACAAAAATTTCCAGTTATGAAGTAGAAAAAGAATACTAATTGAGAGTATTTTATTATAATATCTTATTTAATTTTATTAAATAAAATTTATTATAATAATCTCTAATTGTAATTATGGTAATTAAAGCACTTCTAATTAGGTTTCTAATTAATAATCTGAAATCCTGATTAAGAATAGGAATTAAACTTTTGTGTCAGTCTCTTGTTTTTTGTGCTTTGTTTCCTTTTCCATTTTTCTTGCAGCAGTAGTAAATGGAACAGTGGGTGCAAGCCATTCATTCACTGTATTTTATAATATTAAACTATTTAATTAGGCCATTTAAATAATATTATCCAATTAAAAAATGAGCTAAAATACAAGGAATTAATTAAATGCAGCCAGTAAGTATTCCATTTAACACTGCTGCACCAGTGCTAATACTTGTTATTTTTATATTTTTTTTTTCTTACTAGACTGTCATGCATTCATATACTAGTAATTGCTATTCTAACTCAGGGTAACTACTGATCAGAATAATCATGAGCATAGATTACTGTAACTTTTAATTAGCAATATTGGTTCAATAACATTGCTTAAATATGCAAGGAACACAATTATGCAAATTAGGGCATTCCCCCCACTACACACAGCCTCAGTCACACCTCATAATTAAAAACCACCACCCACCCCTCAGTTAAGTACCCTCCACACAAACACCAATCACCTACCAGGGCCCCGATCCCAGAGCCCCATGCCAGCGCCGGGCCTGAAGAGAAATGGCCTGAACAGAACCGAGACAGTGGCAGCACCACCATGGCGCCTGTGCTCCGCCAACAGCTGCAAACGTGGCGAAACGGACGCAGCCTGTGACAACAGTGGCCTTTACCGCTGCAACCCGCATGAGAGGTCCCGAGGCACGGAGAAACACCCTCACGGCGAAAACGGATGCCGGGTGGCGCTGAGTCCCAGAGACCTGCGTCCGAAGGACTAACCGTCACCTCCAGGGCTTCAGTGGGCTCCCCACTACACAGTGCGGCTCCTCAGCGACGAACAGACATTCCCACCGTCCCAGAGCCACGGCTGACCCGCACACGCCAGCTACCAGACTCGGTTGGCCAGCGTGCAGCACCGAGGGCACCCGTTAGCCCTCCAGAAAAGGCTCTCTGCGCACTCCAAAGCCTCTGTAAGGCCCAGAAGTGCCCATCAGTCCCCTGGAAGTCACACACTATGGGCCAGCAGTCCTCCAGGGCCTTGGAAGTGCCCGTCAGTCCTCCGGAAGTCACACTCTGTGGGCAGACGGTCCTCCAGACTCTCCCGGAAGTGCCCCTCAGTCCTCTGGAAGTCGCACTCTATAGGCTGGCACTCCTGCCATTTTTGTTGAACATATATAAAATTACACATGTTCCTTTCTGGGTTAAGTATAGGTGGCCCGTCCACCTCAGTAAAGACCAGCGGTTACAGTCTTTGAAGTGCCTGCCAGTCCATTGGAAGTCACGCTCTGCATGACAGCACTCATCCAAAACTACAGAAAATGGTTCAAAAATAACAACAAAAATAACAACAAAAATAACTGAAAAATAAAAAAAATAAGTGACTACTGTGGAAATGTCTTCTCCACAAGAAGAAGTCATCCTAACTCAAACATAAGTGGTACAATAATAACCAGAGGCAACTTGGAACTCCCAGAAGTCAAAAACACAGTTACTGGAAGTCAGCCATACCAGACCAGAACTAACACGTAAAACACCAGAATGAAAATATTTTAAAAAAACTCCAACATTTCTCTGTTCGTTTAGTTCATGTACTTTTTTTTTTTTTCCTCTCTAGCTGATCTTTAATTTTTGTTTCTATGGCTACTTTTATCAAGGTTGCTGCCATTATTTTTTAATTTTTTAATTCTTTAATTCTTTCTTCTGTACCCTGTCGCTTTTAAAATTTTCATTCTTTGTTTCTGTTTTTCTCCCTGCCCTTGGTTTTTATTTTTTTTCGTGTGTGTTCAGTTAATGCTGTCACTTTGTAAATTTTCTTACTATGTCTACTTTTAATGAGTTCACTGTCTTTATTTTTGAATTTTTTCTTTTGTGTCCTGAACCATGTCGCTTTTAGTTTTGTTTCTGTCTTCATTTATTTAGTTTGCTTTCCCTATTTTTAAATTTTTTTCCTTTATTTCCTTAATCCTGTCACTTTTTAATTTTTCTATGTGTATATTTATTCAGTTTGCTGCCCTATTTTTTCCTCTGTTCTGTACTCCATTGCTTTTCAGATGTTTTCTGTCTCACTTTTAGTTTGCTGTCCTTTTCAATTTTTTCTCTCTTTTCTTAATCTCTGTGCTTTTAAAATTTTGTTGCAATATCTGTATTTGTTTGCTGTCCTTATTTTTTAATTCTTGCCTGTCATGTACACTTTCACCCTTTAAATTATCTTTGTCCACTTTTATACAGTTCACTGTCTTTATAATTTTTTTCCTGTATGTCCTGTACTCCATCACTTTTAAAATTTTCCTTTTACGTCTACTTTTATGAACATGCCTCTCACTAATTTGCAATTCCTTCCTGTTTGTCTTGTACCCCATTGCTTTTTAAATTTTGTTTGTATGTCTCCATTTAGTTCAGTCCCTATTTTTTAATTCTTGTTTGTCTCAGGTAACTCATCAATTTTAAAATTTTCTTTCTATGACTGCATTTATTTAGTTCCCACTCTCTATTTTTAATGCTTTCCTGTCTTTGTTGTACGCTGTCACTTTATAAATCTGCTTTGTATTTTTACTTTAACCAAATCACTGTTTGTTTTTCCTCTGTCATGTAGCCCATCACTTCTTAAATTTCTTTTTGTCTTTTATTTAGTTCCCTCTCCCTATTTTTTAACACTTTCCTGTCTTTGCTGTACTCTGATTTTTACGTATTCTTTCTACGTCTACTTTTATCCAGTTCTCTGTCCCTATTTTTTAATTCCTTCCTGTCTGTCATGTACACCATAATTTCTAAAGATTTCTTTCCATGTCTCTGTTTCTTTAGTTTGCTGCCCTATTTTTTAATTCTTTCCTCTGTTCTTTGCCATGTTGCTTTAAAATTTTCTTTCTATGTCTACTTTTATCCAGTTTGCTGTCTCTATTTTTTTGATGTTCTCTTGTAATTTATGCCATTGCTTTACATTTTCTTTCTATGTTTCTGTCTATTTAGCTAGCTGTCCCTATTTTAATTCTTTACTCTGTCCTATACTGTGTCCCTTTTAAAATTCTCTATGTCTGCTTTTATCCATCTCCCTATTCATATTTTTTAATTCTTTCATGTCAGTCCTGTACCCTGACATTTTAAAAATTTTCTTTCTATTTGGTCTCTATTTTTCATCCTATCCTTATTTTTCCATTTTTTTTCTTGTTCTTTAATGCAGTTGCATTTTAAATTATCTTTGTATGATATTTTTATACAGTTTTTATACAGTTAGATGTCCTTATTTTTTTAATTTTATCTAGTCTGTCCTGTACCCAGTTACTTTTATCCAGTTTGCTGTCCATATTTTTTAATTCTTTCCTGTCTATTTGGTACTCTGTCACTATTTAAATTTGCTTTTTATATTGACATTTATCCAGCTTTCTGTACCAAGCTTTTAATTTTTTCTGTGTTTCCTGTAGTCCATCATGTTTTAAATTTTATACATCTTTTTTATCCAGGTGGCTGTCCCTGGAATTTTTAAACTATTTTCTGGCTGTTGTGTACCCTATCCCTTTTTAAATTTTCTTTCTCTGTCTCTTTTTGTTTGCTGTCCCTATTTCTTCATGTTTTACTGTCTGTCCTGTAACTGCTTGCTTTTAAAGTTTGCTTTCTTTGTCACTGTATATTTAGTTCACTGTCCCTATGTTTTAATTCTTTCATCTTTTTGTATACCCCGTTGCTTTTTAAATTTACTTTCTATGTGTCTCTCTATTTTTCACCCTATCCTTATTTTTATTTTTTTAATGTGTTTCCTTAATGCCATCGCTTATTAAATTTTTCTTTCCATGTCAAGTTTTATTCTGTTGCCATCCCTATTTTTTAATGTTTTCCTGTCTGTCTTCTACCCCATTAATTTTTAAAATATTCTTTCTATGTCCACTTTTATCCACTTCACTGTCTTTTTTTAAGTTTTTCCTCTCTGTCCTGCACCCCATCACTTTTAAATTTCCTTTCCATGTCTCCATTTATTGAGCTCACTGTCACTATTTTTTAATTCTTTAATGTCTGTCCTGTACCCCGTCACTTTTAAAATTTTGTTTCTATGTCTTCATTTATTTAGTTTGCTGTCACTATTTTTTTTTCACTATTTCCTTCTTTTTGTCACCTTTAAACATTTTTAAGTCTACTTTTATCTAGTTCCCTGTCATTTTGTTAATTTTCTCCTGTCTGTCCTGTACCCCATTGCTTTTAAAAATCTTCCTTCTACATCTACTTTTATGAAATTGCATATCACTGTTTCCTAATTCTTTCATGTCTGCCATGTACCACATCTCTCTTTCAATTTAATTCCTATTTGTCTCTTTTTCACCCTCTCAATATTTTCAATTTTTTTTCCTGTCATTCCTGTACCCCATTGCTTTTAAAATTTTCTTTCTAAGTCTGGTTTTATCCAGTTCACTGTTTAATTCTTTCCTGTCTGTTTTATACAAAGAAAATTTAAATAGCAACAGGGTACATCTACTTTTATCCAGTTTTCTGTAACAAGTTTTTACTTTTTCCTGTGTTTCCTGTAGACCATCAGTTTTAAAAATTTTTTTTTTCTATGTCTTTTTGATCCAGGTGGCTGTCCCTGGAGTTTTTTAATTCTTTCCTGTCTGTCATGTATCCTATTGCTTCTTAAATTTACTTACCATGCCTACTTTAACATAGTCACTGTCTTTATTTTTTAATATTATCCTGTCTGTCCCGTACACTCTCACTTTTGAAATTTTCTTCCTATGTTTCTCTATTTTTCACCCTATTCTTATTTTTCTAATTTTTTCTTTTCTTTAATGCCATTTTCTGTCACCTTTCATTATTTTTTCTGTCCCTATTTTGTAATGTTTTGCTGTCTATCCTGTACCTTGTTGCTTTTTAAATCTTCTTTCTCTGTCTACTTTTATATAGCTTGCTGTCTATTGCTTGCTATTTTTTCTTTCCTCTGTCATGTACCCTGTCACTTTTTAATTAACTTTCTCTGTGTCCATTTTTCACCCTATCCTTTCCTCATTTTTCCTTCTCTTCCCTTAATGAGGAAATTAGGGTTACCCACCTACTTGACCAAGAGAAGCCAGTTGATGTAATCTTTTTGGCTTTCAGTAAAGCTTTCGATACTCTCACAGTATCCTCCTGGACAAAATGTCTATCATACAGCTGGATAAACACAATGCAATGGGTGAGCAATTGGCTGGCAGGTTGGGCTCAAAGGGTCACTGTAAATGGGGTTACATTGGGCTGCTGGCCAGTCACTAGTGGGGTTCTGCAGGGATCCATCTTAGGGCCAGTACACTTTAATGTCTTAATACATGACTTGCAGGACTGGAAGGAATAGTAATTAAGTTTGCTGTTGACACTCTGAAGGACAGAGAGGCCCTGCAGAGAGATCTAGACAAATTAGAGAGCTGGGCAATCACCAACCGTATGAAGTTTAACAAGGGCAAATGCCCGATTTTGCACCTGGGGCACAACAACCCTGGATGTGCATACAGACTGGGGAATGACAGGCTGGAGAGCAACCCTGCAGAGAGGGACCTGGGGGTTCTGGTCAACATCAAGTTGAACATGAGCCAACAGCGTGCCCTGGCAGCCAACAGGGCCAGCTGTGTCCTGGGGTGCGTCAAGCACTACATTGCAGCCGGTCAAGGCAGGGGATTGTCCCGCTCTGCTCTGTGCTGGTGCGGCCTCACCTCGAGTACTGTGTGCAGTTTTGGGCGCCATAGTATATTAAGGATATAAAGCTACTACAGAGTGTCCAGAGGAGGGCCACGAAATTGGTGAAGGTTTTAGACGAGTAACCATATGAGGAGCGGCTAAAGTCATTTGGTTTGTTCAGCCTAGAGAAGAGGAGACTAAGAGGAGACCTCATTGCGGTCTACAGCTTCCTCACAAGGGGAGGAGGAGGGGCAGGCATGGATCTCTTCTCTCTGGTGACCAGTGATAGGACCCAAGGGAATGGCAGGAAGATGTGCCAGGAGAAGTTTAGGTTGGATATTAGGAGAAGGTTCTTCCCCCGGAGGGTGGTGGAGCACTGGAACAGGCTCCCCATGGAGGCAGTCACAGCGCCAAGCCTGACAATATTCAAGAAGCACTTGGACAATGCCCTCAGACATATGGTCTGAATTTGGGGTTGTCCGGTGCAGGGAAATGAGTTGGACTCGACGATCCTTGGGGGTCCCTTCCAACTCAGGGCATTCTATGATTCTAATGATGTCAGTATTTAAACTTTCTTTCTATGTCAACTTTTATCCAGTTTGCTGTCCATATTTTTTATTGTTTCTTTGTGTCTACTTTTATGAAGATGCTCATCACTATTTTTTAATTCTTTCCTCTCTGTCCTGTATCCTGTTGCTTTTTAAATTAACTTTCTGTGTCTGTTTTTCACCCTAACCTTAATATTTTTTTTTTCTTTTTCTTTCCTTAACGCTGTTGCTTTTTACATTTCTGGTGAGACCACACCTCAAATGCTGTGTTCAGTTTTGGGCCCCTCACTACAAGAAAGACATTGAGGTGCTGGAGCGTGTCCAGAGAAGGGCAACGGAGCTGGGGAAGGGTCTGGAGAGCAGGTCTTATGAGGAGAGATTGAGGGAACTGGGGTTGTTTAGCCTGAAGAAGAGGAGGCTGAGGGGAGATCTTATCGCTCTCTATGGGTACCTGAAAGGAGGTTGTAGCAAGGTGGGTGTTGGTCTCTTCTCCCAAGTCATTAGTGATAGGACGAGAGGAAACAGCCTCAAGCTGCATCAGGGGAGATTTAGATTGGATAGTGGGAAAAATTTCTTTACTGCAAGAGTGGTCAGGCACTGGAACAGGCTGCCCAGAGAGGTGGTGGAGTCACCATCCCTGGAGGTGTTCAAAAAACTTGTAGATGTGGCACTTGGGGACATGGTTTAGGAGGCATGGGAGTGTTGGGTTGACAGTTAGACTTGATGATCCTAGAGGTCTTTTCTAACCTTAATGATTCTATGATTCTATTTGGTATCTAGTACCCCAAAGATGTCTATCATTGGCTCATATCTCCTCTTGAGGTTTCTGGAGAATTGATAGCCTCGATCTATTTTTATCAACGTCTTGAAGTGTTTTTTGTTGTGCTTTCTCATTTATTCTTATTTTAGCTACTTAGATGTTAATTCAGATGCTTCATATAGCTTCTGATACGCTTCCTGTATTTCCCCATTTTTTTTGTATTTTCTGTCCTTTGAGACTGCTCTCGGTCTGTTAAGGGAGTCAGTTGGAGAGTGTGGAGGTGACTGAATCATCAGTGATGTACAATAAATAATTTACTTTGCAAACAGAGATAGATATTTTTGAGAAAGGGTTGTTATGGGATCTAATTCTGTTTTGTCATTCAGTCCTATCTAGAACATAGCTCTGGTAGAAGATAGGTAGTGTGCGTGGTTTTGCTAGAAGTTAAGTGTAACTCTATAGCATTTTTTTTTTTTTAAAGGAGAGTAAAACACACAATTATCAGTCATAATAACATTATTGCATTCAAGGAGCTACTCTCCTACATAGCTTAGTATAACGTATTTCTTTTTCTATCTACATCCCTGAAAAATGAAAGTTAATTTCCTACCCGGTCATCTTGCTGATGCAATAGACATAGTTGCAGCAGAAGAACGGGTATTGTTGTTTCTATTAAGGGCCACTATCTTTGTTTACTTTCTTCTATGCTGTGACCTCCAAGCACTTGAGAAAACTTCCCCCTGCTTTTTCTTCAGCTGCCTTTATACTCTCTGGTGGTTTGCCCCTCCCCTTTCCCAGGTGATTGTGGGAATGGTGGTGGGCAGGGCCCTGGGCATGTGGGTCAGAGCCTCTGCTCAGGGAGCTTGTTCTGCTTCTGTGCTTCCCTAGTTTTGGTGCTTTGGTATTCCTTCAGCTAATTGCAGCTTTTGAGGTATTTAAGCTCTTTGGGTAGGTGTCTTTTGATATTGAGAGAAGTGGAGGTGTTTGTTTGAGGTAATGATTTTAGAACTTGGTAAGGTTTGGCAGCATTTATATTTGAAATATAATTTGTATCTAAGTTTACCTTTTTCTCATATTATATTGTACTGGGGGTTCAGGTGTGGCAAGATGGTATAATAGTATGGTGTTCTGTTTATTTGTTGGGGTTTTTTTTTGTTTCATTTTAAGTGTATTTTTTTTTCCTGGAGTTCCTGACTTTACTGAAGAAGAAATCTTAGGGTTATTTTCATGAGTTTTGCTGTATAATGAGTTAAGTTGTTGATGTTTTCTCTTAATGGGACTGATAGTGAGATGATGTTGTAGGGCTTAAGGTGAGTATGTTGTATGCATCTGTATGGAGTTTTAGCCTCTCTCAAGAAAGCAGCAGGACATAAGGCATAGTGTTTTTGAGAGTATGGAGCAGCTCATTGCCTTTCCTGATTGCCTGTGGAGTACCATGTTGTCCCTAGAACCTTTGCAGCTGCAGCGGGTCCCTTGTAGATTATAAGCACCAGGACTTCCTTCTTCCCACAGACTCTGGGCTCTGCTACAGGCCCACAAAATAAGGGAAGATAGGAGGTGCTTGTGGAACACAGAGCAGACCTTGGAAGGGCAACTCCTGAGGAGCAGCTGACAAAGGGGCTTTAGAACTGCAAATACAGGGTAGGAGCTGCTGGGAAGGGGTGGGGTTTCTTCCCTGACAGTTCAGGAGAAGAGAAGGGGGTTCTAAAGTTTTAGGACCGGAGGATGGTTGGGAAAGGGAGGTGGGATCATCAGCCTTTCTCAGATGGGTTTTGCCATTGGATTGGGCTGTCAGTGAGGCCTGTTCTGTTTTGGTCTCTCGGCAGCTGATGTGATGTTGTGACAAAGTCATAAGAGATGCAGCATAAACTGTCCAGGCCTCTGCATTGCAACACATGGGGCTGAATGTCAGATGAGTCTCATCTCGGGACGCATGAGGTATGTTAAGGTACATTAAAATGAATGCTCTAGAATTCTGAGGTCTCTGCTCCTCCACGCATCTTGCGTACTTTCTTCCCTGACTTAATTTTTGCATCTGTTCCTTTGCAGTCCATCTGGATATCACAGTCATTGTTACTTGGAGGCATTGGCTAGTGACTTGTTTCCAATGCAGGCTTGTGTTGCTGCTTTCCCTGGAACTTGTTGGAGAAGAGGATGTGCATTCTTTGTGCTCGTAACAATCTCCAGCCGGGGGTCTGTCTCTTATTGCAGTCCCAGGCATGCAAGCTTTTTCTGTGATTCCCTTTTTGTCTTTTCCCCTAAGTGTCCAAGGAGGTTTGCTCCAGTATTGGTGATGGTAGTTACGTTCTCTTGTTCCTGTTTATCTGTTTTTTTTAGCACAAGCTTCTGTAGTCATAAGGTGTCCATTTTAGATCTGTCAGTCACCATGACACACTGTTGTGGTTTTTCCATTGGCCGACTCCCGCTGAAATTCCCTAAGGGGCTTCATGTAGGGAATCAGGGTTGAGGGTCTGGAGCCGCTTTTGTAGTGGACCTCTCGTCCTTGTGGCTTTATCTGTCAGGCAGTCTCGGTTGCTGCATGGTGCAACATCCTGTCTTTTTGAGCTTTCTACCTTTTAAAGGTAGAAAGGTAGGTACCTTTTCTGGGTTTTAGTTAAGAGTTCTTTTTCTGGCACGATTTCTCTTGTTTATTCCTGCAGGTAAAGTCAGGTCTTCTTTTGACATTCAGGTCCCTGTGGCTCTTCGGTCTGTCCTCTCCCCCCCTGTCGTGTTAAGAGTGTGAGTCTAGCCGCGTTCGATAAGCTACCATGGCCAAAATACTGGTCGCGCTCAAAAAGAACTATCACGACTGGACCAACGCACACCACAATTTATTTGAGCAACAGATACAGATTCTTTGGATTGCCGGTGACAGTGACTGTCTGCAAAAGTATATACAAATATAGCAAATATTAATAGCAGTGCTGATTATAAATCTAAAGTGACTCTATACAGAGATTTCTAAATATTTCCCGGGGAAACACTTGGTATAACCGAGTGTTCGAATCTTACCCAAAGGCGTCCCAATGAGAGGGAAGACAGGCTGTCTGTTGACTGGTCCCAGTAGTCAGAGTGATATGATGGTATCTTCCCCAACATCCTCTCTCCCTTAAGCTATATTTATATTTTTTACCTTTCAGGTGGAGCTTGAGTGGCTCTAGTCATACATACCTTTGTTATGATTGGTGCAAAAGCTTCTCGCTTTGCTTTTAAAGGTATATACTAGAAAAATACAATGTGCAAGCTCAGTGAGGGGTGGTTGCACCTTGGAGGCGGGTAACCTTTGGGATGGAGGTGTGTTTTGGTATTATAATGAGGTTATAATGAAAAAATTTCATCCACAGGGCATGATTTTGCAATTGTACGGTGCTGGCCAGGGCATGGTTCCGTGTTTCCATCTAGTTCCTGGACCTGCAGTGATTTATGGAGGAATTGGGCCATGGAGCCTTCGCTCCACTCCCTCCTCCAATTGTCTCTCTTAGAACTAGTACACTGAGCTCCCACAGTGTTACCAACATCTAAGATTGCAGGTGGTGTTGCTTAGGGAACGATCACTGAACCGATATTCAGCATGTTAACCATATTCCACCCTGGAAGTTAACTTTTATGAAATGTGGATATAACTTTAGCCTCGATAATTTCCACCTCAGTAATATCACCCCCAGTAATCACTCCACACACACACACACACCCATATCCCCACCAGCATTTTCCTATGATGGGAGCAGAGCACTGGGGCATCCGGGGAGGTAGTGTCAGGCTTCCTCCTGTCTTTGCGGGGCTGACCCTGAGGAAGTGTTGTATGTGGGACCATAGCGTGAGTATATATTTAGTGGGTGCACTAATCCCTTCCAGAATATTTCAGAGGCTAAGGATTTTGTTCTGTTTGGCAGAATATTGTTCTGTTTGGTGTATTTGTTGAAGATGCAACTTTTGTGTGGGAGGAAGCCAGCTATCTGAGTGGTTTGGGGATAAGGTGGGGTTTTTGAACTAGTTGTATCTGATTTTTGTAGTGACTCACAAAGGGTTTGGTATACCCCTGTGGCAAGTGCTGTTGCCAGAGGCAAAGCAGGGTCATAGAGTTTTCCATTTACGGGGATGGGCTCAGCTATCTCCTGCGCGCAAACTTTTGTTATGTAGCAATCAGGATGGCAGTTTTCTTTTGATTTCTTGATGAATGAGAGGATGATGGAGCATGTTAAAGACTGATCATTTTCTCTTCCTTTGGCAGTATGGGCACACAAGGGCCAGCCTGCATTCAAGGAATGTCATGAGGATATTGGTGTTGACTGTCACCAGAGGAAGGAAGCTTCTTTTGGAGGCCAGCGTGATGAAGTAGAGTCCTTATTTGTTTTTCATTTTCATTGTGGGGGCAGGGAGGGGCTGGGATATGCAAATCATGATCCTGGACAGGGGAGCTGTCTACTACATGGGAGGCTGTGAGAGAGAGATAAAGGACACCAGTGGACAGGCATTAGAACCAGGTCCTCAGGTCAGACTGATGTGGCAGAATGGTCCTGCCATCTGAAGGAATGTGTACTTCTGTACTGAGACTTTACTTGCTTGTGTGTATCACCTTTGGCTTTTCCTCATCGAGCTCATATTTTGCAAGAAGTGTCTCCCATTAAGCATTTGGGTATGAGGGGTGTCCATGAGATTTTGTGACCATCAACTGATATTCAGCATCTGTCTGCACTCAGGTCTCCTGTAACTACTATGTAGTTTCGGCTTAAGACTTGATAGTGCAGTGTTGGCTAATAGTAGGATTTTGTATGCGCGCACCTGCTGGCAGTCCAATGTCCTGTCCCATATGTGTCTGTGCTGTCTACTGAGGGGTTCTTTATGCTGTGCAGTTCATGGAGTCATTTAGGAGTTATTTATCCACAGAGGAAGAGTCTGTTATCGCACCAGCCACGGTCATTTGCTTCCGATACCTCTCTTGGCTTTTGGCCTATCAGTCTGTGCCTATATTTGAGCATCTGGCAGTCTCTGTAATTTTTGTGTGTTGGTGGTTTGACTCATTCTTGCAGTTTAAGTAATAGGTCTAGGCTAAGCAGGACAGTTGAGTGAGGTGTGAACAGCAAACGTGAGCAGATGGTGGTTTGGGTTCTGATGGGGGGGTGAGGTTGATCATTTGGGTTTTGTGCTTTTGTGGTCTCTGTTGTCCGAGTAAGTCAGTCAAAGGGATTTGTTAGTCTGTTTTGCATGGTGGGCGCTTGCTTTTGGAAAGCAGTATACAACGTCTGTGTGTCTCCGCATTTTTCTGAGGTGGGCCTTGTGTCGAACGTTACAGTTCCCGATTCATTGGAGATGGACTGACTATACAAGTGGGCCTGATGTGGGGGCCTGATGGGAGGTGAGTGGAGCTGTGTTAGCCTGCTGGGGGAAAGGATGAGTCCGGGATGGGGCTCTTGGGGCAGGGGAAAGAAGAGGCCAGGGGGTATACTTCTTATGGGTATTATTGTTTGTCTTTTTCTTGAACTCATTGATGTTGCTGACTCAGTATGGCAGATGGAAGTGCAAAACATGGATTGACAAGGTTAGAGGAGTGGAGAAGTCAGAATGGGGAAGGTTCGTTGTTTGTTAGGGTATTTGTCAGCATCCTGTTGACTTGGTTTTCTTGTTGCTGCAGATGCACAGTAGGGAGCCAGACACCGAAGTGAGGAGGTGAACAGAGCATTGTGAGAAGGTAGGTCGGCACGTGACAATGGAGGGGTCTTGCCACTGTAAGCACCGAAGTGACTAGTTAATGCTCTGTTTTGAAGGTGTGAAGCAACTCACAAAACTACATGTAAAGCAGGATGTCCACCCGAGCTTGTTGGGCAAGGTGAGAGATGAACAGCAAACCATAGTAGCAGTTATTTTTGAGATGTGGAATTGTTTGAGTGGGCGACCGCTTCCAGGCGCAACAGTCGCTTTGTCTCTCTGTTTTTCTAGGTGATGGTGGCCACAACATCCAGCCATATTAGACTGGGATTGAGCGGCTGTGTAGGTGGTTGTGAGGTCACTGCTTCCTGAGTAGCTGACAGCGCAGGAGCAGGCCTGTGGATTGTGTAGGTGCTTGTGAGGCTACTGGTGCCCGAGTAGATTATAGGCCAGCTTGCACATGTGTTGTGAATGTCCTTGTGATGTCAGTGGTACCTGAATATCTGATAAGCCAGGAAATAGGTACATGGCAGTTGTAGATGCTATGACATCACCTTTGGCTGAGCAGTGGATAGGCCAGGAGTATGCACATGGCTTGTGTAGGAGCTTGTGATTTCACTGGTGCTGGAGTAGCTTTTAGGCAAAGAGCAGACATATGGCTTGTGTGGGTGCTTCTGATGTCATCAGAATAATATTTTGACCCCACCCAAATATGGCTTTTTGGAAGAACCATCATCAGCAGAAGCCCAGCACACACACACGTGTGACAGTAACTCCTGAGCAGACAGTGATGGCACCAGGAGGGGTGTGAGGTCACTGTCAGTATAACCCATGAGCACAAGGAGGGTGTGAGGTCACATTGTCGATGGTACCCCATGGCCGTGGGGCTTGGTGCAGAGCGGCAGCAGAGGGGCATCCTGGGTGGCCATGGGGCTCAGCACAGAGCGGCAGCAGAGGGGCATCCCAGGGGACAGGAGCTGCGAGGCTGAAGGAACAGCCCCTGCAGCCCCGGCTGGAGCAGTCAGGGTGGGGGTGGCTTGGGGGCACCGCAGGGATGTGTCTGGGCACGGTGCCCAGGGAAACCACAGACATCCTGCCCGGGTGCTGCAGGGGGAGCGCTGCGAGGCCACGTGGGCTGTGGTTTGTGCACCTGCAGGCTCTGGCTCCCGATCCGCCTGTGGGGAATAACGGCCCTAGGGTGACAGGCTGAACGTCAGGGACATGTCTGAGCCTCTGAGCTACACGTCTGCTGCCAGGGCAGGGACACGTTCCCAGCTCCGGCTCCTGCAAGGGACCCACTGTGGGGCTCTCCAGAGAGGGACTGCTGAGCCAGCCCTCCTGGGATTGAGCTCTTGCCCTGGCTGAGGCCTTTTCCCAGCTGCTGCTCCCAGCACAGCGGGCTCTGTACCAGGGGCAGGGGCTGTTTTGTTCCCATCCTGACACAGACTGCGGTGCAGTCCCGGCTCTGTGCTTCTCATGTCTCAGGGGCAGCTGGACACTTGGCTCTTGGATGATCCACCGTGGAAGATGCTCGGTGCCCCCAGTCCCCACAGCAGGGTGCAAGGGGTGACAGACCCACTTCCCCACCACACCCCGCTTGTCCCGTGACGATCCCCTGCCGCAGCAACCAATGACACCCGCAGCGGGACATATACGTCCCTCATATATGGTCATGAACGGTGCTGGAGTTCATTGGAGGACTGGGCTGTGTTGGAGGGCAGATAGCTCCCAATAATGTCTAAAAAGGTGCTGCTGCTTCGATTGGCTCCTCCTGCTGCTGGGCTGGCATCTGCAGAGCTATATTACCCTCTCATTGCCTTTGTCCCCGTGAGTCCCCAGGAGCCGAGACAGGGAGCGGGGCGCAGCAGGGCTATGCCAGCAGGGCAGGGAGCTCAGGATGGGCACAGAGGGACTCGTGTCTCTGCGGGTGCTGTGGCTGGTCTTGTGGGTGCAGCTGTGCAGGGGTAAGAGCCAGCTTCCTTGTCCCACAGATAGGGCCATCGGGATCCCTCTGGGAACAGGGTTTCTTTGCAGGTGCCACTGAGATGAGGGGCTGAAGCTGCTTCAGTTGCTTGGATGTGTGCCTTTCCCTGTGCCTCTCTGGGTGGGAGATGGAGCTGGGGGCATGGGGCTGTACTGGGGTTTCTGGGCTGGCGAGGAGATGGTGACCTGTGCAGGGCCAGGCACGGTGTGCGGGTGGGCATGGGCAGGGGGCCCTTGGGGTGGGAGGAACTGCTGCAGGCTGTGGGTTGGTGAATGACCCAGCAGGTCTGCTGCTGGGCACCCCCAGCCCTTTGCAGCCTGTGGGGAGAAAAGGGACCCCACCACTGCTGCAGGGACAGCGCGGGAGGGGGAGGGATCCCACCCAGGTGCCTGTGACTCAGCCTGGGCAAGGGGCACCTCCAGACGTGCAGTCTGGGGCTCGGCACGCTCCTGACCGTTCCCGTGTCAATGTTTGAAGGGGCTGCGGAGGTGAGGCTGGAGAATGGTCCCTCGCCCTGTGCTGGAAGAGTGGAGGTGAAACACGAGGGCCAGTGGGGGACCGTGTGTGGTGACTTCTGGGACAAACGTGATGCTGCAGTGGTTTGTAAGCAGCTGGACTGTGGGCCTGCTCTTGAAGCTCCTCCGTACGGATACTTTGGGGCTGGATCTGGCCCCATTTGGATGGATGATGTTGAGTGTCATGGCAATGAGTCAGCCCTGTCTGACTGTAGACACAGTGGATGGGGTCAACACAACTGTGGTCACAGAGAGGATGCTGGAGTGAGATGTACAGGTCAGGGGCCAGCCCCTTCCTCACCTTTGTGGTTGGGATGGGGGAAGGGACCCGCCGTGCCCTCAGGGGGACAAGGGGGTGCTGGAGAAGGGCCTGGTGTGGCTGGTCACACTGAGCTGGGACTTTCATTGCTGGTTCCCCTGGTTCCTGAGGAAAGCCCAGTGGGAACCTGCCACTGCCTGAGCCCTGCCTGATGTGGCTCAGCCCACCCTCTGTGGGTGCCTGGGGCTGGGAGATGAATGCCCACCCTGCCCCACAGTCTCTGTTGGTTCCCAGCTTTCTGCTTCTGCTCACGCAGGGGCTATCTGGCAGCACGGAGGCCCTGGCTCCCCCATGCCAGCGGCACTGAGAGCAGCTCACGTGGCCGCCCACAGCCCCAGGGAAGGGACCAAGGTGGCCAGGGACTTCTGGGCCGTGTTCCCTGGCAGACACGGGTCCCTGAAGCAGAGGGGCTGCTCCGAGGGGAAGAGCGCTGGGCTTGGGAAGAAGAGCAGGGTGGCCCGAGGCCATCAGCACCTGCTGGGAGCGGCTGGGAGGGTCGTGGGACTCTTCACTTGCAGCCACCTTGGAGATGAGGTGAGATGTGGTCAGGTAACTGCCAGAGGGCTCTGGGAACTCACAGGGGTCTTTGCTTGCTCCAGGATTTGTCCGGCTGGCTGGAGGGGACAGCCCCTGCTCAGGACGAGTGGAGGTCCATGATGGGAACCAGTGGAAAACTGTCTGTGACTCAGACTTTGGTCCCGAAGCCGCCGCCGTGGTCTGCAGGGAGCTGTGCTGCGGTGCAGCACTGCCTGTCCCTGGGGCAGCTCACTTTGGGAAAGGGGACAGTCCCATCTGGGGCAGAGAGCTGCAGTGTGTGGGGGATGAAGCCCTTCTCGCCTCCTGCCCCAGGGGTTCCCCCAGGGACCAGCCTTGCACCCATGCAAACGATGCCAGTGTCACCTGCACACGTAAGGACTCGGTGGGGTGTTGAACACTGAGTGTGAGTTGGGGGTATGGGAGTAGGACAGGGACTGTGCTGTGCTGGGTGTGAGGACAGGAGGGGTGATGTGGCTGTCTGCAGCCCTAAAAGGCTCAGGAGGAGGAGAAGGGAAGGCTGTCCCTCTGGTCCCTCCTCCAGCTGTGGCAGGTGCAAGAGCACCAATCCACCCTCTCTCATCTTTCTCTGTCCCCAGAGTATACAGGGTTCAGGCTGGTGAACGGCAGCACAGTTTGTGACGGGAGGGTGGAGGTCCAGGTGCTGGGGACCTGGGGCACCCTCTGTGCCTCCTGCTGGGACCTCTTGGATGCCCACGTTCTCTGTCGTCACCTCGACTGCGGGTTTGCTGAGTCCATTCCCGGAGGAGGGCGTTTTGGGAGAGGCACCGGCCCCATCTGGATAGACTCATTCCAGTGTGACGGGACTGAAGCCCACCTGGGACTGTGCCCGGTGACCGCCCTGGGGGCCTCTCCATGCTCCCCTGAGAACGACGCTGCTGTCATTTGCTCAGGTGAGTGCTGGGAAAACGCGTTAACTCCATTTGCCCCTTGGGTGCGACATGGCCACCCAAAGCAGGGAACCCCACGGCAGCACCAGGGTGAATTTATCCCTGGAGAAACCCTGACTTCACCAGGAGCTCTCTGGAGAGCTTTGTCTGCTCAGAATGACAGCTCTGATGAGGGAGAGCTGAGGGCTGAACCGGCTCAGGCATCTCTGCCCCCCAGGGCAGCAGCTCAGGCCCTGGGGCTCAGCTCCATCCCCCTGGCTGCAGACAGCCCTGTCCCAGCCCCACAGAGTCCCACAGAGCCCAATCCCACACCTGCAGGGGCTGTCCGGGTGCCCACAGCAGCAGACCTGGGGTGTGAAGTGCAGAGTGGGGCTGGGCTTTGCCCTTGCTTCTGGTCAGCACAAGCCCCAGGCTTCTCCTGTTTGATCTGAAGGCCCCCACACTCTTCTCCCTGCCAGGGATGCAGGCTCCCAGTCCGCCATGCCCAGGGGTGCGGAGGGGCAGAGATGTGTGGGCTCTGCCTGGTGCCTCAGCAGTGCCAGCGCTGAGGCTGGGAAGGGCTTGTGCCAGCACTGCCTGTCCCTGGGTGACTGCGCCGGCTGCTGCTCCCTCCTGCGGGAGCTGCCCCATCTGCCTCAACAGGGACACGTTGGGTGGCTCTGCCCCACCAGGAGCAAAGGCAGCATCTTGCTCAGGGCCTGGGAAACAAATGCTGCGGACACGTGCTCCTGAAGCTCGCTGCAGGGGGCTGGGGGCAGGCGGGCGAGCTCCTGGGTGTTGTGAGGGTTCCAGAGCCTGGAGAGGTGCTGCAGGTTTCTGGGCTGCCTGGTGTCACTGAGGGCTGCGGCATGGCTGCTCTCCCCAGGTCCAGCCACCGCCACGTCCCTGCGGCTGGTGGGTGGAGAGAGCCGGTGCGACGGGCGAGTGGAGATCTTCCAGGGCGGGACGTGGGGCAGAGTCCTGGATGACCAGTGGGACCTGGAGAAGGCCAACGTGGTGTGCCGGCAGCTGCGGTGTGGGGAGGCAGAGGCAGCCTACAACCCCCCGAAGCCTCAGAGAGGGACGGGTCCCGTGGGGCTGCGAGGAGTCCAGTGCGCAGGGCACGAGGCCAGGCTGACCCTGTGCAACACCTCCCTGCCTGAGAATGCACTGGCGGCAGGGATTGCAGAGGACGTGGGGGTCACTTGCGGGGGTGAGTGGCACTGCACGGGCCCTCCCAGGCTCTGGGCTGGGTGGGCACCAGCCCCTGAGAGCATCAGGGGTTTCCTTCCACTGCAGGGAGCCAGCAGGTCCAGCTGGTGAATGGGTCTGGGCGCTGCGCTGGGAGAGTGGAGATCTACCACCAGGGCAGCTGGGGGACCATCTGCGATGACGGCTGGGACCTGCCCGATGCCGCTGTCGTTTGCCACCAGCTGGGCTGCGGAGGGGCGGTGGAGGCGGCTGTCTCTGCTCATTTTGGTGAAGGCTCCGGTCGGATCTGGCTGGATGGTGTGAGCTGCTCCGGGGCCTAAGGCGCTCTCTGGGACTGCCTGGCAGGGTCCTGGGGGCAGCATGACTGTGGGCACAAAGAGGATGCGGGAGTCACCTGCTCAGGTCTGTGCCAGGAGCTGTGGTGTGAGCCCGGCGCCCGGGGTGGCCAGGACGAGAGCAGAGCCGGCAATGGCCGAGGCTGTCCCTGGCTGCCTCTGAGCCCCTGCCTGAGGCTGTCCTGGGGGCCACCCATGCACGGGTTCCCTCAGTGCCACCGGGGCTCCCTGGGTAGCCCAGCTATCCCCGAGGGTTAGCGGGGAGGGCAGGGTTGTCTGTTCATCAGGGACTTTTCTCTGCGCATGGCTGCAAGGGGGACTTGCTGGCTGTGCCTTTGCCTGGCTGAGGGCCTGGCGGGTGCAGGGGCATCCCTGCTCCCACAGCCCCTCACTAGCCCGTTCCCCTTCGGGGCCTTTCCTCTCAGAGTTCGTGGCCCTGAGGCTGGAGGACAGCAACAACTGCGCCGGGCACCTGCAAGTTTTTTATAACGGGACGTGGGGGAGTGTTTGCTCCAACTCAATGAGTCTCCGAACGGTGTCGCTGGCGTGCAAGGAGCTGGGCTGTGGGGACAGAGGGACCCTGGAAATACAACAGCACTTCGGCAAGCTGTCTGGCACTGCCTGGCTGGATTGTGTGCAGTGTGGGGAGAAAAACAGCTCCTTCTGGCAGTGTCCCTCTGCTCCGTGGCACCCGCAGTCGTGCGATGACCTGCAAGACAAGACCCACATCACCTGCAATGGTAATTCTGAGTGACCTGGGCACCAGCATCCCCCCAGCTCCTGCTCCCTGCTGGGCGTTGTCAAAGGCAGAGACAGAGCCCACAGGGGCTTTTCCTTTACGCTGGGCTCTCAGCAGCACCCAAGGGAGGCAGAGGTGTCTCCGGGCAAGGTCTCAGAAGAGACCAGCCACGGCTCCGAGCAGCGTCCCCTCCATGGACACCCCCCTGCTGCTCTGTGAGCCCGTGTCCCTTTGGGGCTGAGCAGTCAGGGTCCCCCACATTGCCGCGTGTGTCCCCTGAATGACCAGGGTTCAGCTGCTGTGGGAGAATCTTTAGAACAGGCAGGTCACCCTGTGAACAATCCAAACATTCCGAACACAGAGAACTTGTTGTTAGCACAATTATGAGATGACCTTGTGAGCAGCTGAGTGAGATAAGGAAGGGAGAAGAAAAGGGAGTAGAAAAGGGGGGAAGCACAAGTTGCAGGTGTGGCTGAACTAAAATATCACAAAGGCTGGGAAACTTCAGCAGTACTTTTGCACTGGGTCTATTATGGGGTAGAAATTGTTATGTTATGAGCGGCGCGTGATTAAAGCAAGCAAGCCAATAGCGGGTATGCGTGTGGCGCATGTACACATACGTGAACCAATCGCGTTGCTTAAGAAAAACATATGCCCGTGGCAATAGAGTATATTAACTGAGCTATCTGAGCAACAAAGTGGCATTAACCTGATCATATTGGTCTGCGTGTTATTGTCCGAAGCTTCCGCGTCAAGCTGCTGCCGCCAGCAAGGTTGCATGGGGAGGTATGAGGAGAGCTCAGCCCCGCTCTCTGCTGCACAACCCCCTTGCAGCAGCCCCTTCACCAGAGCGTTTCCTTCTGCAGGGACACGACCAGGAACACCCCCAGCCCTGGGGTCCAAGTGCCCAAATTCCACCAGCTGCACAGGTAGCTGCTCCTCTACGTGCCTCTCTCACCTGGCAGGGCTCTGCCTGCTGTCCCGGTGCCATGGGAGGTCCCTGCCTTCTCCAGACAGGGAGAAGATTCGTGTCGTGGGAGGAGCGGACGGGTGCTCGGGCAGAGTGGAGATCTGGCACCGTGGCTCGTGGGGGACGGTGTGCAATGACTCCTGGGACATGCAGGACACCGACGTGGCATGCAGGCAGCTGGGCTGTGGCCCCGCCGTGTCTGCTCTGGACAAGGCTGCGTTTGGGAAGGGGGCGGGCCCCATCTGGCTGGAGCAGGTGGAGTGCCGGGGGACAGAGCTGTCTCTGCAGGACTGCTGGGCCCGGCCTGGGGACAGCGGTGCCTGCCGGCATAAGGAGGATGCTGCTGTGAACCGCTCAGGTGAGCGGAGGGGCTGAGACCCCTCGCTGGGGTAATGGCAAGGAGCTGGGGAAGGAGTTTCCCTGGCTGGGTCCCATCGTGCCTCCAGAGCTCCTGCGAGCAAGGCCATCCCTGCAGAGCATGGCAGCCTTGTGCCAAGTGGGAAGCTGCCTCTGTGGGGCTGGATGTCCTCCAGCCTCTGCCCCCAGGGCTCTGCAGCCCCCAGGGGCATCTCCTGGGCTGCCTGCGCCACCCTGCCCGATAGCCAGAGCAAGGCCCTGAGTGCTGTTCCAGCCGCCCTGAGCAGCCCAGCAGGAGGGGCAATTTAGGTGGGATGTGTCGGGGTGTCCGCACATCCCTGTGCGTGCACACGTGGCGTGTCGGAGAGGAGGCTCCCTGGTAGCTGCACGCCCACCCTCTCAGCCCAATGATCCTTCTCTTCCTCTGCAGCAGCACCCAGCACGACAGCACCAACCCCCCCAGCAGGTAACCTGTCCTCCCTGCCGGTGCTGGGTCTTCTTGAGGCTGGGCTGTGACCCAGAGCTGGCGGGAAGGGGCTCCTTGTCGGGGTGTGACACTCCCAAGAGGAGGCAGCAGGGTAGCGGTGGAGGGCATTGGGGAGGGTGTCGTTTACCCCGAAGGGTGGGAGCTTCCCCATCGCTCACTCCCTGGGGTTCCCTACCCCGGTGTAATGGGGAGCGGGATTGGGGTGTCCCAGCCCCGCACCTCCCCCAGGCCTGGTGCTGCCCTTTCTGTGTCCCTGCCTAGCAGATCCCACCCGGGGCCGTCCGACCAGTGGCGGACGAGTCTCATTACCCGTTGTCATCTGCATCATCCTGGGAGCCCTTCTCTGCCTGCTCCTGGCCCTCCTGGCTGGGCAAGTGCGAAGCGCCCGGGCTGGGCGCAGAGGTGGGTCCTTCCCCTGCGGTCCGGGGGGAAGATGCCTCCTGGTAAGGCCAAGGGTGCTCTGGTGACTGGTGCAGGCAGAGCTGGGGGAAGAATGCAGGTGTGCTGCCTGTGTTCCCACGTGCCACCCCAGTGACTGCCCGGCCATGGGCCACCAGCAGCAAGGGGCTCTGCCCAGAGAGCCCAGACCCGGGGGGAGTCAGGGATGGGGCGAGGAGAGAAATAGGTCACAGATGATGCCAGGCTGAGTGGTGCGGTTGACACGCCTGAGGGATGGGATGCTGTTCAGAGGGACCTGGATAAACTTGAGAAGTGGGCTCATGTGAACCTTGTGAGGTTCAAGAAGGCCAAGTGCAAGGTCCTGCACCTGGGTCGGGGCAACCTCCACTATCAACAGAGGCTGGGGGATGAAGGGCTTGGGAGCAGCGCTGTGGAGAAGGACTTGGGGGTACTGGTGGGTGAAAAGCTGGACGTGAGCTGACAATGTGCGCTCACAGCCCAGAAAGCCAATCGTGTCCTGGGCTGCATCAGGAGAAGCGTGGCCAGCAGGTCGAGGGAGGTGATTCTGCCCCTCTGCTCTGCTCTGGTGAGACCCCCGTGCAGTGCTGCGTCCAGCTCTGGGGTCCGTGGTACCAGGAGGACATACGTGGACCTGTTAGAGTGGGTCCAGAGGAGGGCCATGAAAATGATCTGAGGGATGGAACAGCTCTCCTATGAAGACAGGCTGAGAGAGTTGTGGTTGTTTGGATGGAGAAAAGAAGGTTCCGGGGAGACCTTCTTGTGACTTTTCAGTACTTAAAGGGGGCTTGAAAGAAAGAAGGGGACAAACTCTTTAGCAGGGCCTGTTGTGATAGGACAAGGGGTAATGGTTTTAAACTAAAAGAGGTTAGATTTAGACTAGATATTAGGAAGAGAATTTTTACAGTGAAGGTGGTGAGACACTGGAACAGGTTGCCCCGAGGAGTTGTGGATGCCCCGTCATTGGAAGTGCTCAAAGTCGGGTGGGACGGGGCTCTGAGCAACCTGATCAGGTGGAAGATGTCCCTGCTCACTGAAGGGGGGGGGGGGGGGTTGGACTAGACCTTTAAAGGTCCCTTCTAACCCAAACCATTCTGCGATTCCACGATTGATTCTGTGATTCCTGAGGCCGTTCTGTGTGTGTCTGCAGGCTCTGAGAGAGCTTGGGCGCCCTTCCCCGAGGCTGTGTATGAGGAGATTGGTTACAGCCCGGCACAGGAGAAGCAGGCGAGGTTCAGCAGCAAAGGTGGGTGTGGGTCCCTCACGGGGGGCACATCTGCAGGGCTCTTTTCCCTGGCCTCCACCTAGGGCTGACCCAGTGCAGCCCCTGGCCCGTGGTCCCTGCAGTGCTGGGGCTGTGGGGTCTGAGGGCAGATCAGCCAGGTCCTGGGCCTGGGAGAGGAGGAGAGAAACTTCCTCCCCACCAGCTCTGCCCGTCGCAGCTGGGGAGAGCCCCTCTCTGCCTGCCCCTGCACCCCTCTGTGACCCCCGAGGGATGAGGGAAGGGGCTGTCCCCAGGCATCTTTGGGAGCCCCTTAGAGACAGGGCTGATGCCAGGGGAGCAGGGGGAGTCCTGAGCCCTCCTCCCCAGTCAGCCCTGGTTCCGTGGGTTCCCTGTCCCCAGCAGCACTGACTGCAAGCTGGGTCAGGAGAGCGCACACCCGTAACACCCGCTGCGCCTCTCTCCAGGCTCCTATTCAGAGGGGTCCCTGACGCAGCTGCAGCCCTACGCCGGGGACAGCGAGGAGGAGGGTGGTCCGCGTTCAGCACCAGGTAACGCGGGCAAGAAGGGGTTGATCTCCTGTCCCTGCAGACATAGGATGGACAGCAGCGTCACTGCATGTCACCGTCAGAGTTGGGGAGGACATGGGGGGAGTCCCCTGTGGTGCTGACAACACCAGTGTCTGAGCCCCATGTCCCTGCGCATCCTCCCACCCTCTCCTCTGCAGGAGGTATCTTCTCACAGTCACCAACTCCCCTCTCATTCCAGGTGTCCCTGTCCTGCCCGGAGGGGACCCGGCAGATGGCTGTGATGATGCCAGGGAGGTTTCTGACCCTGGGGAGGATCCTGCCCCTGGGCAGGGAGACTGGGAAATGCCCAGGGCGCCAGAGGAGGGAGCAGGGCCCAGGGATGCACCTGGAGGTGAGAGGAAAGATAGTGCTGCTGGATGCCTGGGATGCCATCCCTGGTGCCGGATGAATCGCTGTCGTCTTGAGAGCCCAGCTTCCTGGGGTGGGGGAACCCACCGCAGGAGTTTTCCCTGGGGGTCTGGGGATGGGAGGGGG
Organism: Morus bassanus; assembly: GCA_031468815.1. Lineage (NCBI taxonomy): Eukaryota > Metazoa > Chordata > Aves > Suliformes > Sulidae > Morus > Morus bassanus. The sequence continues at coordinate 170,127,237 of CM062567.1, forward strand.
AGCTGAACATCTTGGGACTGGTGAGGAGACAGGAGGGAGGCGATGTACAGAGCAGGAGGGCACCCCGTGGGGCGAATGTGCCTGGGGCGAACATGCATTGGCCTGCCGTGCTGCTTGCAGGGGCAAACCTGCTCTCCCAGAGAAGAGCTGGGGCCCCTGGAGCTAAGGGGGATGCCTGCTCCCTGTCCGCAGAGAGCACGGGCTATGACGATGCTAAAGAAGTGTCTCTGGCACATCCCCCTGAGGACACAAAGGCTGCGACACCAGAGCTCAGCGCAGAACAGTCCCTGAGCCGCGGGGCAGGAGAGCCCGTCGTCCCTGCTGTTGAGCTGGGTGCAGCCTGGAGGGAGAAGAGGTCTGTGCAGCTGGGAGAGCCATGAGCACCAGGAACTGTCTCCCTTTTCCCACAGGCAGCAGAAACAGCTGGGCCTTTCCTCTGTTTTTATTCTCCTGTTTTTACACTGGGTCTCCATCTTTGTTCTTATTAAAAGCCTTTGCGGAGTTGAGCTGGAGCTGGTACTTGCCTGCCCAGGTGTCGGGGCGTCTCCCTGAGGCTGATGGGGGAGCAGAGCACAAAGACAGGGTGGTGGGGAAGGGGCACATCGTGGGGACAGCGGGGTCAGGCTGTGGGGCTGAGAGAGCCCATGGCCCCTGAGCAATATTCCTGTTGTCCCCTGGGTGCCCAGGGAGCCTCTGCAGCAAACAGCACTTTGTCAGTACTGTCAGCACTACCTCTGTGCGGGGGCCTGATCCTGGCACAGGGCCGCACCGCACAGCACTGCCCCTTCACCGTCCCTGCAGGGCGACGGGGCACGAGGAGGCTCTGCTGCAGGCGCTGCTCCCACGCTCTGACCCATGCTGGGGGTGACGGAGAGGAGGAAGGTCCTGAGCCTCCTCTGCCTCCCCGGGCTACAGCGCTCTGTGCCACATCCGCCCCCCCACTCCACAGCAGGAGCAGAGCAAGAGGGTGAGGGAAGTGCCCTCCCTGGGCCGAGGTGCCCCGGGCTCTGAGGGCAGCCCAGGGTGTGCGGTGGCGGGGCATGGGGGCAGAAATCTCACACCCCCCCTCATCCAGGTACCGGCCTCCCCCTGCAGCCATCTTCCCGCCAGCATCCCTGGAGGCAGGGTGAAGGGCAGGCTTCCATCTCCGTGGGGCTGATGCCCAGAGGGGAGCATGTGTGTGTCGCATCGGTCATTGCAGCAGGGGGGCAAAGGGGGCCAAGAAACTCTGCTCGGGACAGCATGTGAGTGAACAACATTGACGCCCGTGCGCTACAGCGGATGATCCCCGGCACGGCTTTGTCAACTGTCCTGGGCACATCCGAGGTCTCGCTGCGACAGACCTTCGGATGAAGGATGTTCCCATTTAGGCCTCATCTCTGGGGATTGCCTCTCCCTGGGAGTGGGGGGACGGTGTCCTCTGGTCTGGGAGCTGAGGACCAGGCAAGGGCGGTGTGTGAGGAGGGGAGCAGTATGTGCACCATGGAGAACGACAGAGGAGGCAGGCATTGTCTTTGCAGCGGTCCTGCCGAGGAGAGGTGCCAAGCCCTGTGCAGCGGGAAGGAGGGGCAGCTGGCGAGCACCCCAAAGGAGCTCTGAAGGGCGAGTCCTGCTCTGGCAAGAGGTGAAGGAGCAAGCGGGGTTGGGGCAGGCTGGAAGAAGGCAGGTGGGCTCTGCAAAAACCTGAGGGAGAAAATCATTGCTGAAGCCCGGGGTTGAACCAGGGACCTTTAGATCTTCAGTCTAACGCTCTCCCAGCTGAGCTACTCCAGCCCTGCTCCATCAGCTCCTGACCCTGTGTTGCCTGTGCCAGGCCACGAGGAGTGCTCCTCAGGGAGGCTCCCAGGGAAAAGCTCTGCCGAGCCCGAGCAGAGGGGACCTGGCCCCTCCCTGCCTCCAGGTTTGGTGGAGACCAGCTTACGCTGGGTGCGGCAAGGGATGTGTAAATTAGAAATCACGACAGCGAAGGAGAGAAAAGTAGAAAACTTTAAAAGCCAAGAGGTTAAGCGAGTAGAGATCTAACAAATAGTAAGAGTGAATCGAAACACAGCCATAGGCAGGAAATTTAAAAAGCAATGGCACTAAGGAAAGACAAGGAAGAATTAAAAAATAAAGACAGCAAATGGGGAAGAAAGTACACAGAAAGATTTAAAAAGCAACAGCATTAGGGAAATAAAGGAAAAATATTTAAAAATGGGGCCTGTGAATTAAAATGGTGATTTTATTAAATATATTCTTATATATATTTTACATATTTATATATAAAAATGCAATAAATAAAAATATAATGTATGAATGCATCTTCCTATACTATTATGTATAAATAAAACCACAATAAATACATATAAAAATATATTCTCTGTATTTATTAAATGACAAATGTAAATGGAAAGGCATTTTAAAAAGCAGTGGCACTAATGGAAGACCTGAAAACTGACAAACAAACACAGCGAAGGGGACAGACACGGACAGAACATTTTGAAAGGCAATGGCAGATGCCCCTGGTGACACCCAAGCCATTTCCCCCTTCTCCCCTGCTGTGAACTTCAGGCAGGTGATAAAACTCCCACTGCTCTTCCAGCCGCCTTCATCCTCCCTGAGGGTTCACCCCGCCCCTTTCCCAGGGGATTGTGGGTGGGGCAGTGGGCAGGGCTGTGGGCAGGGGGCAGTGGGGGCAGTGAGTGGGGCTGTGGGTGGGGCAGTGGGCGGGGCAGTGGGTGGGGCTGTGGGCATGGCACTGGGCAGGGGGCAGTGGGTGGTGCCCGGGGTATATGAGCCTCAGCCTCTGCTCAGGGAGCTTGTTCCACTCGTGGGCTGCTCTGGTGGTGGTGCTCTCTTGTTCCTTGGGCTGAGTGCAACCTTTGAGCTGCCTCAACTCTTTGGGTGGGAGTGTTCTGACATGAAGAGAAGGGGAGGTGTTTGTTTGAGGGAAGGGTTTCAGAGCTTGGTGATGTTTGGCAGCATCTGTACTAACATGTTCACTTGTGTCCTGCTTTGGCAGACCTCTCATCCTCGTGGCTTCATCTGTTGGGCAGTCTCAGTTGCTGCATGGTACAGTGTCCTGTCTTTTTGAGCCTTCTACCTTTTGATATTTTTCTGGATTTTGGTTAGAATTCTCTTTTGGCAGGATTTCTTCTGTTTATTCCTGCAGGTAAAGTCAGGTCTTCTTTGGACATTGGGGTCCCTGTGGCTCTTTCCTCTTTTTTTCCCAGATATCCCCACCAGTGTTTTCCTATGACGGGAGCGGCAGAGCGGGAAGTGGAGCGCTGGGGCATCTGGGGAGGTAGCGTCAGGCTTCCTCCTGCCTTTGGGGTCTGACCCTGAGGAAGCGTGGTACGTGGGTTGGTAGCGTGAGTGTATATTATGTGGGTGCACTAATCCCTTTCGGAGTGTGTCAGAGTGTAAGGATTCTGTCCTGTTTTGTGTAAATGATGTTCTGTTGGGTGTATTTGTTGAAGATGCGAGTTGTGTGGGAGGAAGCCAGCTATCTGACTGGTTTGGGGATGAGGTGGGGTATATGTGTTTGTAGGTCATAGCTTACCTGCCAGGTATTTTGAACTAGTTGTCTCTGGTTTTCTGAGCGACCCACGCAGGGCTTTGGGGCACCCCGATGGCAGGTGCTGTCGCCTAAAAACAAAGCAGGGTCATAGCAGAGTTTTCCATTTATGGGGAAGGGCTAAGCCATCCCCTGCACAAACTTCTGTTACGTAGCGATCAGGACGGCAGCTTTGTTTTGACTTCTTGAGGAACGAGAGGGTGATGGAGCACGCTATAAGAGCACGATCATTTTCTCTTCCTTTGGCAGTACGGGCACCCAAGAGCCAGCCTGCATTCAAGGAACGGCACGAGGATATCGGTGTCGAGCGTAAGCAGAGGAAGGAAGCTTTTTTTGGAGGTGAGGAGATGGGAGTAGAGTTCTTATCTGTTGTGTTTGATTTTTATTGCAGGGGCAGGGAGGGGATGGGACGTGCATAATGGGAAATTTCATGGAAAATTTCTATAGTGTGGCGCTTAAGGAAAGACCAATCCTTCTCTAATTGGAAAGAAAAGGGACTGAAGTAAAGATAGGGAGCAGGATAAAAGAAGAAACTTAAGAAGTGACAGGGATTAGGGACATAAAGAGAAAAACTTAAAAAATTAGGGACAGCAAAATAAAGTTTAAAAAGCAAAGGGACTAATAAAGACAAAGTTATAAAACATGAAGACAGGAAATGGAATAAAAGTAGGCAGAAAATTTGAGAAGTAAATAAGATTAAGGAGCATTAGGGAAATAAAGGAAACTAGTATGAAATGAGGACAGCAAACTAAACTAGAGGCATTGAAAAAATTGTAAAAAGTGAGAGGCCTAAGGAAAAACAAGAAAGGAAAATTTAAAAATAATGACAGCGAAGGAGAGAAAAGTAGAAAACTTTAAAAGCCAAGAGGTTAAGTAAGGAAAGAACTAAAAAATGGGAAGAGTGAATTAAAACAAAGACATAGGCAGAAAAATTGAAAAGCCATGGCACTAAGGAAAGAGAAGATATAATTAAAAAATAAAGACAGCAAGCGGGGAAAAAGATACACAGAAAGAAGACTTAAAGCAATGTGGATTAGGAATATAAAGGAAAAATATTAGAAGCTGGGGACCATGCTTTAAAATGGTGCTTTTATTAAATATATCATTATATATATTGATATATATACATTAATAAATATGATAGATAAAAATGTAGTATATAAATATCTTTATTATATATAATGGGGATAATAATAGATAAAACCATAGTAAATAAAATATATTATGCATATTTATGAAATAATAGATATTAATGGAAAGGCATCTCAAAAAAGCAATGGCACTAATGGAAGACCTGAAAACTAACAAATAAACACAGTGAAGCGGATGATAATAAACATAGTGTGGGCAGGAGCTGCTGGAGCTGGAGAGGCCATGAAAAGTTAAAGAAGCTGAAGAATAGAAGAAAGAGGATCCAGTCGGCAGCTGCCTCCAGCTGCAGACAGGAGATGGCCTGCCTCTCCAGGTGAGAAAGGATCCCTCTTAGCGTAGTCCGTGGCAGATCCCGTCCCCAGTGTGCACCACAGGGTCTGTATGTGTAACCGAAAGCACAGTACGGCCATGCAGAGTGTGCGCGATGCTCCGTATCTGGGACGCCTCTTACTGTAAGAGCTGTAAGACTCCAGTCTATTCTCTTAGGTGGGTGACAGTCAAGAGCTACAGAAAGGGAAGGGAGGGGAAAAGAGAGACAGACAGACAGAGATGCAGCTGAACTTTCAATTTCTCCCAGCAGCTCCCAGAGTGGGAGCTGTGGTGAGCCCTGGACCCTTGGGGCTGTGTTGTCCCTCTTCTGCATCCCGCCCTCTCCCTGCCCCCCTTCCCCCGTCTTTCTCTCACTGTTGTAATATTTTTTGCTTCCCTGCGTCTCCCCGTCTCTCGTTCTCCAAGTCCCCCTCTTTCTCTGTTGCTCTACCTCTCTCTTTTCTTCTCTCTGCAATTCTGTCCTGTTCCCCATCACATTTTTTTGGGGTTTTTTTGCTCCTCTGTTCTGTAGCCCATCACCATTTTTGTCTTTCTCCAGCTGTCAGTGTCCTGGTTTCAGCTGGGATAGAGTTAATTTTCTTCATAGTAGCTTGTGGGGGGGCTATGTTTTGGACTTGTGCTAAAAACAGTGTTGATAATATGGAGATGTTTTAGTTGTTGCTAAGGAGTGCTTATGCTAGTCAAGGAGTTATTGAGCTTTCCGTGCTCTGCCGGGTGCAGGAAAAGCTTGGAGGGGACACAGCTGGGACAGCTGACCCCAAATGACCAAAGGGATGTTCCATATCATATGATATCATGCTCAGTCTATAAAGCTGGGGAAGAAGGAGGAAGGGGGGACACACATTTGGATGGCGTTTGTCTTTCCAAGTCACTGTTATGCATGACAGAGCCCTGCTTTCCTGGAGATGGCTGAACACCTGCCTGCCCATGGGGAGGAGTGAATGAATTCCTTGTTTTGCTTTGCTTCCATGTGTGGTTTTTGCTTTACCCATTAAACTGTCTTTATCTCAACCCATGAGTTTTCTCACTTTTCTGATTCTCTCCCCCATCCCACCGAGGGGGAGTGAGCGAGCGGCTGCGTGGGGCTGAGTTGCTGGCTGGGGCTAAACCACGACAGTCTGTCTGTCTTCCTATCCCAAGTTTAAAAACTTCTCCCCATCTGCCCTTTAGCCCTTCACAATTCCACGTCCTTATTTTTTTAATTCCTCTCTCTCTGCCCTGTGTTCTAGATATACTTTTTCTTTCTTAGATTCTCTTGTTCCAGGGCCCTGTGTTTTAATTTCTTCCCTTTCTGTCCCATCGCCCATTTTTGTCTTTATCGTTCTTTCTCTGGCTCCCTGTCCCCATTCTTTAATTCCTCTGTCTCCCCACTTCAGCTCATTGAGGACTTGTTTTTGTATTGCTCAGTTTTTCTGTCGACCTCGTTGTTCCTGTTTTTTAAATCTTCCCTCTCTGCCCTGTGGCCCACCTCTCAGTCTGATTCCCTGTTGCTTCCTCCCCTCTGGCCTGTAGCCCATAGCTACCCCCCTCCCCCATGCCGTGCCCCTCTCTCTGTGCCTCCCTGTCCCCATTTTTCAGTCCCCCTTGTCTGCCCTGTCACTGATCGCTGTTGTATTGGGTTTACGTGGCAAGGTTCTGTTAGCTGGGGCAGGGGTGGGTTCTGTGAGAAGACACCGGGAGTTGCCCCATGTTGGGCACAGCCAGTTCCAGCTCCAAGGCTGATCTGCTGCTGGTCAAAGCTGAGCCCAGCAGCAACACTGGTAGTGCCTCTGCGACGGACATTGAAGAAGGGGTAAGAAATGCTGCACACAGGCTGTGATGGAGAGACTGCGCGTGTGACACCCCTGCAGACACCAAGGTCAGTGAGGAAGGAGGGAGAGGGCGAGGGAGGTGCTCCAGGCACCAGAGCAGGGATTCCCCCGCAGGCTGTGGTGAAGACCGTGGTGATGCAGGTTGTCCCGCTGCAGCCCATGGAGGTCCACAGCAGAGCAGATGTGCTCATGCAGCCCATGGAGGACCCCGCGCCAGAGCAGGTGGGTGTGCCTGAAGGAAGCCGTGGCTGCGGGGGGGGAGCCCCCCGCACCGGACGAGGCCCCCGGCAGGAGCCCCGCGCTGGTGCAGAAGAACAACCTGAGGAGGAAGGAGCGGCAGAGACAACAAGATGAACTGACTGCAGCCCTGGCACCCTATCTCCCCTGCATGGCTCGGGGGTAGGATGTAGAGAAGTCAGGAGTGAAGATGAGCCCAGGAAAAAAGAGCAGAGTGGGGGAAAGGTGTTTTTTAGACTTGTTCTTATTTCTTATATCCTACTCTGATTTTGATTGACAATAAATGAAATTAATTTCCCCAAGTTGAGTCTGTTTTGGTCATGGCAGAAATTGGTGAGTGACCTCTTGTCCTTATCTTGACCTACACGGTTTTTCTGTTTATTTTCCCCCCTTGTCTTGTTGAGGAGGGGGAGTAATAGAGCAGCTTGTTGGGCGCCTGGCAGCCAGCCAAAGCCAGCCCACCACAGTCTCCTCCTGTTAGGCTCCCTGTTGCTGTGGTTCTTGTAACCCATTGCTTTTGAAACTTTCTTTCTACCTTTCCATCCCTGTCTTTTTAATTCCTGCAGATGTTTCTCAAACCCAGTCGCTTTTTAAATTTTCTTGCTATCTTTCCTGCTCTCTGTCTCCCTGACTAATTTTAATTTCTTGCTGGTGTTTCTTGTACCCCATTGCTTTTCAAATTTTCTTCCTATGTCTTCTTCTATGCAGCTCAATGTACCTATTTTTTTAATTCTTGTGTATGATACTTGTATGCTGTCGCCTCCAAAAATTTGTCTCTCTCCTATCCAACTCCCTGTTTCTAATTATTATTTCCTCTCTCTGTCCTGTACCCTGTCGCTTTTTACACTTTCTTCTACATCTTCCCTCTTTCTATCTCCCTGTCCCTATTTGTTAGTTCTTGCCTATGTTTCTTGTACCCTGTCACTTTTTGAAATTTTCTTTCTACATCTACCTCTATCTGGTTCCCTGTTTCTATTTGTAATTTCTTGCCCATGTTTGTTGTCCCCTATCACCTTACAATTTTCCTTTGTTCCTTGTCTTGTCTCTATCTTGTCCTACTGGTTCCTTCTGCCTCTCTCTTCTGCTCTTTCTCTCTCTTATTTATTCCTGCACCTCTCCCTGTTTTTGCCACAGTGTCTCTGCTCTCCTTTCTCTGCACAGTCATCCTGCTCCCTGTCCCTCTCTTGTTCGTGGCATCCTGTTTTCTGGCTCCCTCTCCCACACCTCTTCTCTATGTCCCTCTGTCCTTTCTCCTGCTTTTCTCTTCCCTTTTCTCCCTCTCTCCTGTTGCGTTTGGGCACTGAGCCTCGCAGCCAGCTCACTGCTGGGATTTCTTATGTACATCACAGAACAAAGTTTTCCTGCCTCCTCTGTGCTCCTGGGTGTGTTTGCAGGCCCTGGGTGCAGAGCTGGTGGCTGTGGGCAGGCGCAGGGGAGGGGGCGATGTGTTGTGGGGCTTTGGCAATTGCCCCTGTTCCTGATGGGCTCCAGCTGGGGCTGGAGCTGGGGCAGCCCCAGGTGGGGCCAGTGAGGCTGAGGATGCAGCTGGCCCTGCTGTGGAAGGGGCTCTAGGTGTAAAGGGGGCTGCCTGGGCACACCTACCTGAGGGAGCTGACAAAGGGGAACTGGCTGAGGAGGGAATCCAAGGGGATCCTGCAGGCAGGTGCCTCTAGCAAGGAATGGCAAGTCCCAGGGCCAGGAATGATCCCTCTGAGCCATCCAGGACAGAGCAGATGGCAGCACATGGTGCTGGGAGCTCAGTGCCTCTGTGGGCTATGTGCATGAGCTGACATGTATCAAGGAAGCCTTGTGGACGAGAAGCATGGAGGCATCCACTGCATGCTGCTGAATGGGTGAGGGTCAGGCTGATGGCACTGTGGAGGAGGGAGGGGCAGAGACAGAGAAAGAAGCATCGGGGTGGTGAAGGTCTCCTGCCAGCACCAGGAGCTGCGGTGAGTCACACGTCCCCTCCTCTGCATCCTGGCCCATCTCCTCCACCCTTCTCCAGATGTCTGCCTGCCTCCCTCCCTTCCTCTGTCTCCATCTTCCTCTGTGCCTGCCCACCTACCCATATGGCTCCCCAGAACTTGTTATTCTTCTGCCAGCTCTGCTCAGTACCCCGTTGCCTTTTAAGTTTTTTTCCTATATCTCTAACCAGCTCCTTCTCCCTATTTTTCCATCTTTCCACACTGCCTTTAACCCCATTACTGTTAAAGTTTTATTTCTGTATCTCCCCTATCTGGCTCCCTGACCCTAGTTTTTAATACTTCCCTCTGCTCTGTACCTCTTTGCTTTTTAAACTTTCTTTCTATGCCTCCTTCTATTTGGCTCCTTTCCCCTAGATTTTATTTCTTCTCACTCTTTCCTTTACCTGGTCAGTTTTAAGTTTTCCTCTATACATATGTCTCTCTCTCACCAGCTCCTTGGCCTTATTTTTTAATTCTCGCCTACGTGAATTGTACCCTGTTGCTTTTTGAATTTTCTTTTTATTTGTCCCTCTATCTTCTTCTCTATCCCTATTTCAAAATTCTTTCCCCTGTTTCCTGTACCCCACCACTTTCTAGTTTCTCTTCCTATGTCTCCCCCTATCCATCTCCCCGATGTTACTTCTTAATGTTTTCCTATCTGTCCTGTACCCCATTGCTTTTTAAGTTTTATTTCTGTGTCTCCCTCTCTTCGGCTCACTGTCCCTGTTTTCTAATTCCTCCCTTTAACTGGGGAAGGGCCTGCCCAGGCTCCCCTGCCTGAGGGAGCTGATGAAGGTGAATGGTCTGAGAAGGGAATCCGAGGGGGTCCCGCAGGCAGGTGCCTCCAGCAAGGAATGGCCAGTGCCTGCGGCGAGGAAGGATCCCTCCGAGCCGTCCCTGTCGGAGCACACCACCAGCACATGGTGCTGGGAGCTCGGTGCCTCCGTTGGCCACACGTGAAGAGCCGCAGGGAAGCCTCGCGGTGGAGGAGTGTCGAGGCACCTGCTGCCGAGGCAGAGGGAAGAGCGTGGGGGCAGCGAAGGTCTCCTGCCGGCTCCGGGAGCTGCGGTGAGTCGTGTGTTCTCTCGTGTGCGTCCCAGTGCATATCTGCTTGCCCAGCGCCAGATCTCTGCTGCCTCCCTGCCTGTCCCCGTGTCTGTCTCCCTCCCTCTCTGCTGGCCCACCAACACCTATTATTCCTCCACCATCTCTGCCCCATACATTTCACCTATTAATTTTTTTCCGTCTTCCCCTCTCTGCAGCTCCCTCTCCCTCCCGCTGCTTTTTAAATTTTCTTTCTATGTTTCCTTCTATGTTTTTAATTATTTCATGTGTTTGTTGTACCCCATTGCTTTTAAAATTTTCTTATTATGGCTCCTTCTCCTGTCTCTTTTTTTTTTAATATTACTGTGCTTCTTGTACCCGATCACTTTTCAAATTTTCTTTCTACCTTGTCCTCTGTCCATCTCCCTGTCCCTATATTTTAATCCTTGTCTGTTTCTCATACTCAGTTTGTTTTTAAAATTCTTCCTGTCTCCCTCTATCCAGCTCCCTTTCTTGATTTTTTTTAATTCTTCTCTATATTTCTTGCACGCCATTGCTATTTAATTTGTCTTTCAACAACTTGCTTTATCCAGCTCCCTTTCCCTAAGTTTTAATTCCTCCCTTTCTTCTGTATAGAAAAGGACTGTTGTGGTTCAGCCCCAGCCAGCAACTGAGCACCACACAGCTGCTCAATCACTGCCCCAGCCCAGTGGGATGGGGGAGGGAATCAGAAGGGCAAAAGTAAGGAAACTCATGGGTTGAGATAACAGTCTAATCATTAAAATGAAATATAATAATGTAATGAAAAGGAAAACAATGAGAGAGAGGGGAAAATCCCAGGGGAAAAAAGGTGATGCAACCACTCACCACCCGCCAGTCCCTGAGCCATGCTTACTGCCCCCCTGGCCAACTCCCCCAGTTAATATCCTGGGCATGACATCATATAATATGGAATAACGCCTTCGCCAGTTTGGATCAGCTGCCTTGGCTGCGCCCCCTCCCCTCCTGGCTTCTCGTGCACCTGGCAGAGCATGGGAAGCTGCAAAAGTCCTTGACTAGTGTAAGCACTGCTCAGCAACAACTAAATCATCACTGTGCTATATACATTATTCTCACACTAAATCCAAAACACAGCACTGAACCAGCTACTAGGAAGAAAATTAACTCTATCCCAGCCAAAACCCAGACACCCTGTCACTTTCCAAATTTTCTTTCAACTTTCTTTCTTTCTTCTACTCTCATCCCTGTTCCTATTTTTTAATTCTTTCCTGTGTTTCCTGTACCCCAACTTTTAAATTTTGTTTCTGTGTGTGCTGGTTTCGGATGGGATCGAGATAGCTTTCTTCCCAGTAGCTGGTATGGGGCTACGTTTTGGAGCTGTGCTGAAAGCACTGCTGATAACACAGGGATGTGTTAGCTATTGCTGAGCGGTGCTTGCACAGCACCAAGGGCTGTTCTGCTCCGCACCCTGCGAGCAGGCTGGGGGGCACAAGGAGCTGGGAGGGGGCCCAGCCAGGAGAGCTGACCCCAGCCGAGCAAAGGCATATTGCAGACCACGTAACATCATGCTCAGCAATAAAACTGGGGGTGGATATTGGGTGTGGGTGGGTGGATGGGTGTGGGTGCACTGCTCAGGACTGGCTGGGCATCAGACAGAGGTGAGCAACCGGTCTCATTTGCGTGGCTTGTTTTCCTTGGGTTTTATTTTCCTCTTTGTTGTGGTTCCCCCCCCCCCCCCTTTTTTTTTTAATTGCTTTTTAATTAAACTGTTTTATATCCACCCACAAGTACCTTTCTCACACTTACCCTTCTGATTGTCCCCTGTGCCACTGTGGGGGAGCGAGAGGGCAGCTGTACGGTGCTTAGTTGCCAGCTAGGGTTAAACCACAACACTACATCTACTTTTATGAAGCTGCCTATTACTATTTTCTAATTATTTCCTCTCACTTTTAAAATTTTCTTTCTATGTCAACTTTTATCCACTCCATTGTCTTTATTTTTTTTATTTTTTTCCTCTCTGTCCTGTGCCCTGTCACTTTTGAATTTCCTTTCCATTTCTCAGTTTTAGTTCCCTGGCATGATTTTTTTTTTAAATTTTTCCTGTCTGTCCTGATCCCAATCCCTTTTTAAATTTTCCTTCTATGTCTATTTTTACCAAGATGCATATCACTGGGTTTTAATTCTTTCCTGCCTCTTGCAAACCCTGTCGCTTTTTACATTTTCTTTCTATGACTGTTTAACCTATTCACTGTCTTCATTATTTCTTTATTTCCTTAATCACAGTTGCTTTAAAAATTTTCTGTCTACTTTTATCCCATTCATGGTCTTTATTTGCCTACCTTTATTTTTTAATTATTTCTTGTCTTCCCTTAGTGCCTTTGCTTTCAAGATTTTCCTCTTAATTTTCCATTTTAGTCTGCTGTCTTTACTTTTTAGTTTTTACCTTTATTTACCTAATCCCCCTTGCTTTTAAAATGTTATTTCTGAGCCTATTTTTATTTCCTTTGCTTTTAAAAAAGTATTTGTCTTTCCTTAGTGCCTTCCCTTTTTAGGTTTTCTCTCTACATCTCCATTTTAATTTTGCTGTCCCTATTTTTTAATTGTTACCTTTATTTCAATAATATCCCTTGCTTTTTAAACATTTTCTAGTCCTACTTTTTTCCCCTTTATTTTTAATTATTTCTTCTTTCCTTGGTGCCCTTGCTTTTTGTTTTCTTTCTATATCTCTGTTTTAGTTTGCTGTCCCTTTTAAATTTTTTTCTCTATTTCTGTAAACCCTGTTCCTTTTAAAATTTTCTGTCTACCTTTATCCTGTTTACTGTCTTTATTTTTTAATTACTTATTGTCTTTCCTTCATGCAGTCACTTTTTTACAATTTCTGTCTCTCTTCATTTGTTTAGTTCACTGTTGCTATTTTATTCCTTTCCTTAGTCCCTTGGCTTTCAAAATTTTGTTTCTCTGCCTACCTTTAGCTGGTTTGCTGCCTGTTTTTTTAGTTTTTTCCTGTTTGTATTCTACCCAGTTGCCTTTGAAATTTTCTTTCTATATCTACTTTGATCAATCTCACTAATGTTATCTTTTAATAGTTTTTGGTCTGTTGTGTGCCCCATTGCTTTCTACGTTTACTTTGTATGTGTCTCTCTGTCCCCCTTTCCTCACTTTTTATTTTCTTCTTGCCTTTCCTAGTGGAGTGGCTTTTCAGTTTTTCCATGTCGAGTTTCATCCCATTCAATGTGTTTAGTTGTTAATTCTTTCCTGTCTGTCCTGCAGTCTGCACTTCACTTTGTAAGTTTTCTTCATATGTCTCTTTCTTCATATGTCTCTAGATCGCTGTCTCTATTGTTTAATTTTTTTCCTCTCTTAATCACTTGGCTTTTAAAATTTTGTTTCTGTATGTACTGGTGTCATGGTTCAGCCCCAGTCTGGTAATCTAGTTTCCTGTCCCTATTTTGAGTTCTCTCCTGACTGTTCTGTATCTCTCCCCATTTTCAAGTTTCCTTCTCTGTCCACTTTTATCAAGATCCCTATTTTTAAATATTTCCTGACTCTTATGTACCCATCGCTTTTGAATTCTTTCTCTCTCACCTTTTATACAGTTTGCTCTCCCTGTTTTTTATTTTTCCCTGTTTTCCTTACCCTGTTGCTTTTTAACTTCTTTTGATGATGGATAAACTCCATTTATGTAGTTCCCTTTTCCTTGTTTTTATTTATTTCCTGTCATGTAACATGTTGCTTTAAAAATTTTATTTCTACGTCTCCATTTATCTAGGTCCATGTCCCATTTTTTCTTTCTTGTAGTCCATGGCTTTTTATTTTATTTTCCAAACATCCCTCTCCATAGCTCCCTTTAACAGTTTTTTTAATTTCCTGCCTCTGTCCTGTTTCTTTTCTATTTTTGTTCCAGCTGTCTTGGATTCTCAACTTTTAATTCCTTCCCATGTTTGCCGCTTTTTAAGTTCTCTTCCCATGACAGCATCTCTCCAGCTTCCTGTCCCCCTTTTTTCATTCTTGCTTTGTTCCCCTGGCATAGTCTTCTCTTTCTCCCTCTATCCAGTTCCCTATCATTGTAGAATCTCCCCCCATGTCATTATCTCCACATTTCCCCCTGCCCTCCGGAGCCCTCTCGTTCCTGTCACGATGCCTGCGGAGACCATCCTCGTGCCCCACGGCACCCTTTGAGCTCCGCAGCCCTCTTTGTGTCTCTTATCCAGGCAGAACCCTTCCTCAGGCTTTCTCCATGCCCCAGAGCTCTCTTACCTTATTCACTGACACTGACGATGTCTTCATTCCATTGCTCATCCCCTGAGGACATCTGTATGTTGTTGGGACACCTTCTTGAGTCTTGCATTGCGTCCCAGAGCCGCCTTCCCTCTCGCTCATCCCTTCTCCCATCATCGCACCTCCTGAGGCCGTCCTTGTGCCCCACCCCCCTCTTTTGGCTCTGTAGCCCACTTGGCACCTTTTTCGCTCCCTGACGACCTCTTCTGATCCCATCTTTCATCTCCAGAACCCTCACGTTGTCCTCTGTGCTAGCTAGGGTTCCTCTGTTCAGTCCCCGGTCCCCTGAGGAAATCTGTGGTCTGTTCAAATCCCCTCCAGATGACTTCATCGTGTCCTCGAGCATTCTTTTGTCTGTTTGTCTCAGAACCCCTGTGCTACTGTCTCGATGCCTCCTGAGGTCTTAGATGTTCCCCATGGCACACTTTTAGCTCCAAAGCCCCCTTTGGAGTAATTTTGTTGCAGTCATACCTCTCCTGAGATCTCCGTTCCCAAAAAAGAGCATTCTTTTTCTTCTCTATGCCATCTAGGATACCTCCCGAGACCTTCCTTGTGCTCCACAGGGTTTTGGTAGCACTTCACCTCCCTTGCAATCTGTTATCCCTCTGAGCCTTTCATGACCCCTCTGGTCCCAGTCACCGTGCCTCCCGAGACCTCCTTCGCATCACACAGCCCCATTTTAGCTCAGTAGTGGACTTTGAGCCTCTCTCATTGCCTCTGAATGCAGTCCTTGGGTTTGCTTGTGCCTCTTATCATTCTGTCTGACATCTAGGGTACCTCCAATCAGTCCCTGACTTCCTGAGGAGATCTGTACTCTGATCACGCACCTCCAGACTTATTCCTCGTGTCCCTGAGCGTTCTTCGGTCTCTGCGGCTCATTCGGGACCCCTCTACTGGTGCCAGAATGCCTATCAATCCCTTTGATGTTGCCCTCTGCACACTTTTAGCTTTGTAGGGGAACTCACACCCCTCTCGTGTCCTCTGAAGACTTCCCAAGTCCGTATATGCGGCACACTGCAGTCATTCTGTCCTCTCTTCCTTCTCTTTGTGCCTCTATTTGTTCCCTGGCTCTCTAGCGACGCATTTACTGAGCTCAGATCCCCTCTGGATTTAATTGTCACGTCCCCAAATGTTTTCCCGTCTCTCTGCCTCCCTCGGGACATTTTTTTCTCCCAGTCTCAATGCCTCCCGAGACCTTCCTCTGGCTCTGCATCCACCTTGTAGCGCTTTGAGCCGCAGAGCGCTCATTTGTTCCTCTATGCTATCAAGGATTCCTCTGTTCGGTCCTCAACCACCTGAGACCATCTGTACTCTGCTCAGACGATCTCTCCTGAGTTGCTCCTTGTTGTCCCAAGTCACCTTTCGTCTGCCAGTCCCCCCAACAACCCTCTCCTCACAGTCACAGCGGCTCCCGAGACCTTCCTCATTCTCCACAGCACCTCGCAGCCCTTTATCTCCCTTGCCATCTTTCTCACTCCGTCAGAGCCTCCCGTCTGTTTGCTACGCACCGCTCCTTTCTCTCTCTCTGCCATCGAGGGTGTCTCCGTTCAGTAATTCTCTCACTTGGTCATCTCCAGTTTGCGTAGATGCCCTCCTGAGACCCCAAGGCCCTTGCCGTGTCTCCAAGCCTTCTTTTTTTAGCCTGCCCCCTCTTAATATTTCTACTCTCTATAACAATGTCATCTGAGTCCTTTCTCATACTCCACAGCACTCTTGTAGCACTTTAGCTCCCTTTGTGGAGATTTTTTTGTGCTCTTCAGAGTGCTCTTATCTTATTCTTTGCCATTTAAGATGCCTTTATTCAGCCCCCAGCCCCCTGACGGCATCTGTGCTTTGCTGAAATCCCCTTCGGAGTTCCTCGTTGTTATCTCTGAAGCTTCTTTTGTCTCTGGGGCCCCCTCGGGACATCTCTGCTTCCTTTGCTGAGTTCTCGTGAGACATTCCCTATGGCCCAGAGCTCTGTTCTAGCTCAGCAGGGCACTTTGCACCCCTCCTGACCCCTCAGCCCCCTTCCCGAGTCTGCATTTGCTACCCTGATCAGTCTTTCTGTCCCCTCAACTCTTTGCTTCCCTCTCACCCCCATTCAGTCCCCAGGCCCCTGAGAATATATGTACTTTATTCAATTGCCTTTTGAGCTTGTTGCATTCTCCTGACTACTTTAGTTCCTCTGGCCCCTTAGAGACCACTCCTATCCCTGTAATGATACCTCTTGTTCTGTCAGAACTTTTCCCGAAGCTATCTTTGTACTTCAGAGCAATTTATTGGTGTTTTGTTTTATGGTATGTTTCTGTTTGGTATCTGGTACCCCAAAGATGTCTATCATTGGCTCAGATCGCCTCTTGAATTTTTTTGAGAATTATTAGCCTTAATGTCTTTTTATCAATACATGTCTAGATGGGATTTTTGTTGTGCTTTCCATTTATTTTTATTCTAGTGACTTAGGTGTTAATTCAGATGCTTTATACAGCTTCTGATACAATTCCTGTATTTTTTTTTAATTTTATGTTCTTTAAGGCTGATCTCATTCTGTTAAGGGAGTCAGTCAGAGAGTGTTGAGCTGACCCTGAATCATGAGTGACTTACAGTCAATAATTTACTTTGCAACCAGAGATATTTGTCAGAAGAGGTTCTTAGAGGATCTCATTCTGTTTTGTTATCTGGTGCTACCTAGAATATAGGTAACATGGGTGGTTTTGGTACAAATGAAGTGTAACTCCATAGCATTTTTTTTTTTAGAGGAAAGTAAAGCACACAATTATCAGTAACAATAACATTATTGCATTATAATGAGCTACTCTACTGTATTGCTTAGTGTGATATTATCTTTTTCTGTCTACATGCTAGCAAAATGAAGTTTAATGCCTTACCTGGTCATGTTGCTGATGTAATAGATGTAGTTGTACTAGAAGAGCTGCTATTGTCATTTTCATTGTGGGCCCCTGTCCTGGTTTGCTTTCTTCCATGCCATGAACTTCAAGTAAGTGACAAAACTTCCTGCTGCTCTTCTGGCCGCCTTTATCATCTCTGAGGGTTCACCCCTCCCCTTTCCCAGGGGACTGTGGGAAAGGTGGTAGGCGGGGTATGGGGTATATGAGCCACAGCCTGTGCTCAGGGACCTCATTCTGGTCCTAAGGTTCTCTGGTGTTGGTGCTCTGGGATTCCTTCAGCTGATTGCAGCTGCTGAGTTGTTTAAGATCTCTGGGTAGGTGTGTTTTCATGTTTAAAGGAGCAGAGGTGTTTGTCTGAGGTAAGGATTTCAGGAACCTACTAAGGCTTGGTAGCATTTGTACTAGAAAGTTCACTTGTACCAAGTTTACTTTTTTCTTCATGTAATGTTGTATTGGGGGTTTAAGGGGCAAGATGATTTTGATAGTACAATGTACTGTTTGTGTTTGGTTTTGTAGGATCTGTGTGTCTGCCTTTGGAATGGGATGAGCACTTGAGGTGAGCTGGGCTGCAGAGAGGAGGAGTGTGGAGCTGGTGATTTCGTGCAAGGGCAATGATTAATTTCTGTGCCTTGTGGTATCTCCAGGGGCTGCTACTGATGACAAGTGTCAAATTCTAGAATTGGCACAGAGCAGGTGAGACACATGCCCATGTGTGACTGAAGTGGGGGATGTTGTGGGATAGGTCTGTGTTGATGGATGTGAGGCTGGCTGACAGCAGTGTTAGTTGTGTGGGGGTCATGGGTTTTGTTTCTTCGTCAGATGATGGGGAGGCCCCTGGCCACTGCAGGACTGACCCAGTGGGCTGCCTGTGTGCTTTGCCTTCTGAAGGATGGATTGACTGAGATTCTTGGTCCTCTGAAAGCTAAGTTGAGGCACCAGTGCTGGGGAAGGAGCTGGGGGAGGGAGGGGATAAGGTTGTCCATGGCAGGAAGGAGTTTTAAAGACACTGTAGGGGAGAGGGCTGTCCAGTAACCCCTCAATTTTTCCATAGGTAAAGGGAGTGGGTTCTTCTACAGAATGATGCTAGTGTGTGCCGGGCAGGGTGGTTCCAGGCTGTGTGTGGTGTTGTGTAGTTTGTCTGGTGTGTGTTCTGTGTGTTAAACCTTCCTTGGATCTCAGTGGTCTCTTTGCTCTCTGGCAACAAGGCACATACCTTGGGCACTGACCCTAGGGCCTGGTAGGGCCCTAATCATGGGCACAGCACCCATGGGGCACTTCTTTTTTTTGAGTCACAAGCTTAAAGCATGGATCAGTCCGGCATCTCCGAAGTTTCTGGACAGTGGTCTTGTGCGGCATCCCTCCAAGCTGCGTGAGCAGCTCAGCTCTATAGCTGTCCATTTTCAGGGCCTGGCATTTCTTCCCTGCATCCTTAAGTTCTTAGGTCTTGAAGACAGGCTGTTTGCGCATCTACCTTCTCAGTTTGGAGAGAAACTTCTTGTCACAGGTCTTGAAGCTCTCGTCATCTTCTGGCTTTGCCCTAGGACCTCCTCATGTCACCATCAGGCACCTGGTCTACTTGCTGGATGGGCTTTTCCGTCCAGGTGTTGTCGTTGTTATGGAGAGTTTTCTTTCACTATTGCAGTGCATTGTTTGGAGCGTTCTGTGTAGCCTTGGTCTGTGCCTCTGTGTCTGGCTTGGAGCTGCCCTGCCCTGGGGGTGTAGACTCAGGGGGAGGTGGCCTAGTGATGAGAGCCCCTGGTTCATCTGTTGCTATGCCTGGGCTGTTGGGGCAAAGGTTGTACTGTCATCTTGGAGCAAGTGGGTGTCCTCAGTGGGTGAGGACAGTAATTTCCATACTGTTTTGTGGGTTCCAAGGGGCTGACAGTAGCTGTGTGGGAGAGGCAGCTAGAGTGCTGGCTGAGCAGAGTGCATCTTAAAGGTGTTCAAGCTTGTATATATAGGGCTTACTGTTAGATTGAATGTATCTCTTGTAATGGCAGGCTGTAGTTGGGCTCTAGATGGTGTTCCTACAATGGGAACCATGCCTCTGGAATTGTTAAGGTACTGTTGTGCATCCAGGTGACTTGTTCAATATTATTCTTGCAGCTGCCGAGGGATGAGGCGTGCAGGCAATGGAGGAGAGTTGAGGGGAGTGCTTTAAGAAGGTGAGTCGGTGTCAGATATAGAGAGGGAAGGTGTGACTGATGGCTATGTGACTCCATTGCTGGTTGTTTTTTTATTAAAGGCACAAAGTCGGATGCAGAGACTGGAGGTGAGTTGAGCAAGGTGAGTAGCAACTGGTGCAGTAAATTCATGGTTGTTTTTGAGGTGTTGTGTTGCTGGTGAAGTTTGTAGGCAAGCCATGCTGTTTGGGTGTTACAGGTGGTGGGCAAGGCTCAATGTGGCAAGCAGAAATGATGGAGGCCTGTTGGAAGAGCTGTCAAGGTAATGGAGTGTGCAGTGGGGATTGGTGTGGGTAAGCTGCATTTTCGGGCAGTATCTCAGTATGTGCTTTTTTGCTTGGGATTTTGCAGATGCCACACGCAGGCTTGGTGTGGGGCTGCTGCATGGTGATGAGAGGTCTGAGAAGGTGAGGCGGTTGCGGGCCAGGCTGTTGTTGAGTAGCAAGGTGTTGTATGGCAAGTGAGTTGAAGCATTTCTCTTTGGTTTTGCAGGTTCTGGGCTGGCTGCCTTTGGAATTGGATGAGCGTTTGAGGTGAGCTGGGGTGCAGAGAGGGGGAGTGTGGAGCTGGTGATTTCTTTCAAGGGCGATGATAACTTTATGTGTCTTGTGGTACCTCTAGGGGCTGGAAGCAACAAAAACCATCCAAGTCTGGGATTGTCACGGAGGAGGTGAGGGGAATGCCAGGGAATGTCTGAGGTGGGGGATGTTGTGGGAAGGGTCTGACAAACGTCATGCTGACTGACAGCGCAGTTTGTGTGGGTTGTGGCATTTTCTTTTTGAGATGATGGTGAGGCCCCTGGCTACTGCAGGACTGATCCAGTGGGCTGCCTGTGTGCTTTGCCTTCTGAAGGATGGATTGACTGAGATTATTGGTCCTCTGAAAGCTAAGTTGAGGCACCAGTGCTGGGGAAGGGGCTGGGGGAGGGAGGGGATAAGGTTGTCCATGGCAGGAAGGAGTTTTAAAGACACTGTAGGGGAGGGGGCTGTCCACTACCCAGCCCTCTTTTTGGGCTGGTAAAGGGAGCAGGTTCCTCTTCAGTGTGATGCTAGAGTGTGCTGGGCAGGGTGGTTCCAGGCTGTGTGTGGTGTTGTGTAGTTTGTCTGGTGTGTGTTCTGTGTGTTAAACCTTCCTTGGATCTCAGTGGTCTCTTTGCTCTCAAGGAGCAAGGCATGTTCCTTGAGCACTGACCCTAGGGCCTGGTAAGGCCTCAATTGTGGGCACAGCACCTGTCAGGTGATTCTTTTTTTGGTGTCACAAGCTTAAAGCACGGATCAGTCCAGCGTCTCCAAAGTTTCTGGACAGTGGTCTTGTGCGGCATCCCTCCAAGCTGCGTGAGCAGCTCAGCTCTGTAGCTGTCCATTTTCAGGGCCTGGCATTTCTTCCCTGCATCCTTAAGTTCTTAGGTCTTGAAGACAGGCTGTTTGCGCATCCATCTTCTCAGTTTGAAGAGAAACTTCTTGTCACAGGTCTTGAAGCTCTTGTCATCTTCTGGCTTTGCCCTAGGACCTCCTCATGTCACCATCAGGCACCTGGTCTACTTGCTGGATGGGTTTTTCTGTCCAGGTGTTGTCGTTGTTATGGAGAGTTTTCTTTCACCATTGCAGTGCATTGTTTGGAGCGTTCTGTGTAGCCTTGGTCTGTGCCTCTGTGTCTGGCTTGGAGCTGCCCTGCCCTGGGGGTGTAGACTCAGGGGGAGGTGGCCTAGTGATGAGAGCCCCTGGTTCATCTGTTGCTATGCCTGGGCTGTTGGGGCAAAGGTTGTACTGTCATCTTGGAGCAAGTGGGTGTCCTCAGTGGGTGAGGACAGTAATTTCCATACTGTTTTGTGGGTTCCAAGGGGCTGACAGTAGCTGTGTGGGAGAGGCAGCTAGAGTGCTGGCTGAGCAGAGTGCATCTTAAAGGTGTTCAAGCTTGTATATATAGGGCTTACTGTTAGATTGAATGTATCTCTTGTAATGGCAGGCTGTAGTTGGGCTCTAGATGGTGTTCCTACAATGGGAACCATGCCTCTGGAATTGTTAAGGTACTGTTGTGCATCCAGGTGACTTGTTCAATATTATTCTTGCAGCTGCCGAGGGATGAGGCGTGCAGGCAATGGAGGAGAGTTGAGGGGAGTGCTTTAAGAAGGTGAGTCGGTGTCAGATATAGAGAGGGAAGGTGTGACTGATGGCTATATGACTCCATTATGGTATTTTTATTTTTTAATTTTCAAGGTGATAAACGATGAGCCAAGTGGGATCTGGGCACCGGAGGTGACTTGGGTAAGGTGAGCTTTGATTGGTGAGCTGAAGTAGTGGTTGTTTTTGAGGTGTTGTGTTGCTGGTGAAGTTTGTAGGCAAGCCATGCTGTTTGGGTGTTACAGGTGGTGGGCAAGGCTCAATGTGGCAAGCAGAAATGATGGAGGCCTGTTGGAAGAGCTGTCAAGGTAATGGAGTGTGCAATGGGGATTAGTGTGGGCTGGCCACAGTATTTCAGTGGGTGCCTTTTTGCTTGAGTTTTTGTAGGTGCTTCATGGAGGCTTTGGAGGGGAAACTCTGCATGCTGATGAGGTCTGAGAAGGTGAGGCGGTTGCGGGCCAGGCTGTTGTTGAGTAGCAAGGTGTTGTATGGCAAGTGAGTTGAAACATTTCTCTTTGGTTTTGCAGGTTCTGGGCTGGCTGCCTTTGGAATTGGATGAGCGTTTGATGTAAGCTGGGGCACAGAGAAGGGGGAGCATGGAGCTGGTGATTTCTTGCAAGGGCAATGATAACTTTATGTGTCTCTGGTATCTCTAGGGGCCGGAAGTGACAAAGACTGTACAAGTCTGGGATTGTCATGGAGCTGATTGGAACACCAGGGTGTGTTTGAGGTGGGGGATGTTGCAGGATTGGTCCATCTTGACAGGTGTGATGCTGACTGACAGCACTGTCTATGTGTGGGTTGTGGGTTTTTGTTTCTTTTTCAGATGATGGAGAGGCCCCTGGCTACTGCAGGGCTGATGAAGTGGCCTGCGTCTGTGCTTTTTCTTCTAGAAGGACGGATTGACTGAGACTCTTGGCCCTCTGAAAGCTAAGTGGAGGCACTGATGCTGGGGAAGGGATTGGGGGAGGGAGGGGACAGGGATGGCTGTGGTAGGAAGGGGTTTTAAAGATAGTGTAGGGGACAGGGCTGTCCAGGAAGCAGTTCTCTTCTTGGCAGGTAAAGGGAGCAGGTTCCTCTTCAGTGTGATGCTAGAGTGTGCCGGGCAGGGTGGTTCCAGGCTGTGTGTGTTGTGTAGTTTGTCTGGTGTGTTCTGTGTTTTAAACCTTCCTTGAATCTTGTCATTGTGTGCTCTGAAGGAGCAAGGCATGTGCCTTGGGCATCATCCATAAGGCCTGTAAAGGCCTTAACCGCTAGCACGGTACCCATCAGGCACTTCTTTTTTTTTTGGCATCACAAGCTTAAAGCATCGGTTGGTCTGGTGTCTTGGAAGCTTTTGGATGGTGGTTTTGTGCCACAGTGTTCCCAGCTGCGTGAGCAGCTCTGCTCTCTAGCCATCAGTTCTCAGGGACTGGCATTTTTTCCCTGCATCCATAAGTTCTTACATCTTGAAGCTGGGCTTGTTTGTGCATCCATCTTCTCACTTTGGAGAGGAACTTCTTGTCACAGGTCTTGAATCTCTCATCTTTTTTTGGCATTGCCCTAGGGCCTCTTCATGTCTCCGTCAGGGTCCCCAGGTTTACTTGCCAGATGCTGTTTTCCATCTGGGTGTTGCTCTTGCCGAGAGTTTTCTCTCGTCATTGCGGTGTGTTTGGTGCGTTCTGTGTAGTGTTGGTCTGTGCCTCTGTGTGTCTGGCTTGGAGCCACCCTGCCTGGGGGTGTAGAGTCAGGGGTAGGTGGCCTAGTACTGACAGCCTGTGGCTTATCTCTTGCTATGCCTAGGCTCTTGGGGCAAAAGTTGTACAGTCACTTTGGCTTGAGTGGCCATCAGCAGTGGGTGCAGAGAGTCACTTCTGTACCACTTTGCAGGTGCTGAGGGGATGATGGTAGCTGTGTGGGAGAGGCAGCTAGAGTGCTAGCTGAGGAGATACTATCCTTAACAGTATGGAAGATTCTATATGTAGTGTTAAAAGGCTGGATGTCCTTATGTGGTTTTGGTTCTATTTTTTTAGTTACAGATTATAGTTGGACTCTAGATAGTATTTTTCAGTGGAGATTGAATTTTTGAAGTTAAGTTATCTGTGTTCACCTATGTGAATTTTCTTGGGGTTTTTTCTATATGCAGAAGCACAAGTGGTGTAGCAAGGAAGAGGTACAGTGGAGGCCAGTGGAGCTGGTTTTAAATCTGGTGCATCTTTCTCAAGATCTGGGATTTGTTCAATATTCCAGGAGACTGTAAGAAGGTAATGTCAGCTGTATATAATTAGTTTCAAGGAGGGTGCTGGAAGGTGTAGGCTTATAAGTAACCATTAGTCATAGTTATAGAATGGCTGGTGGTGGGGGTTATAACAACTGCAGTGACACATGTGGTTTGGAAAACTGGCATGGATTTAGAAATGGCCATTTGTGCCTGAGAAACTGAAGAGTTCCTATGACTAAAGTAGTCAGCTGAAGTGGGGTCAGGAGTGGACATTTTGCACTTGGGTGTCCTTAAGGCTTTTGTTATGGTTTCCAACCGTGTCTTCTCAGGCTAAGAGATGTGTTATGGTCTAGTTCAGGTGTCTGCAGTGGTTAGGAACATTGTTGTTAAGCTGCGTGCAGAGGGTGGTGGTTAATGTCCTTTTTTGTGTTGTTACGTCACAACTGGGTTATCATAGGGTCTGATATTGGCCTCAAGAGCTTTCAATAGTTCTACAGGCGACCTGGATGATGGGATGAAGCGTACCGTGAAGTTTGAGAATGGTACCTAAACGAGTTGGGAAGTTGAAGTTTTGCAGCACAGAGCTATTTTAGAGGAAGATTTGGATGCCTGTAAGAGTGGGCAAAGAACCACCTTATGAAGGTCAATAAGGGTAACTGTAAGGTCTTGCACCTGTGAAAGCACAGTGCAGGAGTGTAGCATGGGTCAGGATATCCCTACCTGAGGAGTAGCTCTTGAGAAGTATCTGGGGGTCCAGGTGGAGAATAAGCTCCATAGGTGTTAACAGTATGGTGCTGGTTTGCCCAAGAAAGCCAATGGGATGGTGGGTTGCATCAATAAGGGTGTCAGCAGGAGAGACGAATTTGTTTTAATGATACTCTAGTTGAGGGTTGTAGGTGATGTGTGGATTACTCTTTGTTTCGAGCTGTTGTGTAGAAAAAGGATGTGCTTGGGCTGCATAGGGTGTAGAGAAGGACCACAAATATTAATTAAGGTTTGGGAAGGGTGCTTTATGAGGAATGGGTGAGAACTGGGTTTGTTAATCTTTGTGAGAACAATTTTCAAGGAAGAGTCAATCCCTGTGTTCCAGTATTGAAAGGGTGTGGCTGGTGAGCATTTTGCCATTGCAGCTATGTGTCAGTTTATTGGTTTTTAAGTTTTTCTGTAGGATGGGTTCAGATTCCTGGTTCTGTGAGAAGTTCAGGGAGCAGAGTTTGGGAGAGAATAAGGTCAGCATTTGCTGGGAGTGGTTTTGAAGTTACTGGAGGAGAGGACTGTCTGAGACTCATAAGCTTTTTGCTAGTAAAGGGAGCGGGTCAGGGTGACTGTACTGTTTACTGGGTAGGGTGGTTCTAGCCTGTGGCTGTGCTGTGGTGTCATTTTGTGTGGTCTCTCTTCTATGTCTTCTACTACAGCTTTCTTTAGGTTTTGATATGTCAATGGGTTTTTGTGACCAGCAGGCCCCTGGGTAGCCCTTTGGATGGTCTGAAATGCATTGCCTCATCAGCATAGGACTTGTAGAGCTTTTATTGCTATTCTAATACAAAGCATGGAGATGCGTGGCAAGCATCGTATCTTAGGTGTTTGCGAGGTCATCTCTTGAGGTGGCTGAAGTTAGGTGGTGCATGCAGTTCTGTTCTTGAGTGTTTCCAGTGTTGTTTACAGGTTTTATCTTTGTTCTTAATGGTGTTGGGTCTTAAAGTTCAGAGGATTTGTATCCATTGTTTTGGTTTTAATGGTATTTTGGGTTGTAGCTGTTCTTTTTTCACGGGGATGCTTTAGAGCTTTTGTGCAATCTAGAGCTTTTGTGCAATTGTGGCACTGTGGGGTTTTCTCTGCCAGAGGTGTCTTTTCTGTGGCAGTCATTCAGATTTGTAGCCTTCCTGTGTCTCACAGTTGTGGTTTTCTCTGGGCTGTGTGCCTGTGTGGTGCTTGTTGGTGTGTTGGGGTCATATATGCCTTTTTGAGGACTGTAGCAATTCTAAAGGCAGGGGTGGTATAGTTTTAGATTGTGGATATGTGTTGAAGTGTCTGGATTACTAACACTAAGATCAAACCATCCATATGCGGACAAGTAGCCATAGGCAGCAGTCACAGGTTTTTGTGTTTTGTGGCCACTAGAGGTTGGAGTTCGGTGTTTCAGGGGCAGAAGTGTGACTAGTTTAGTGGGTCAATTCTTGAGTGTGTCTTAGGTTGTGTATGTGTGGCTCTATATTTGGGGTGATGTTTTTTCTAGCTGTAGTTAAAAACCATATTGAAAGCTGTGAGACCTCTTCGGTCTTGTCCAGGTGTTGGTCAGCATCCAGCTGACTCTAATAGTTTCAGTAGCCTGCCCTGTGTGTGTGGAAGTTGTCTGGGCCCCTTTTTTGGTTACTGTAGGTACCGGCAAGCAGAGTGTACAGTGCCTCTGTGGTGTGTGGGTGCTGTAGGGGAATTTGCCTATCTGCAGAACATAATCGAGGCAATCTTGCCAGAGCATACAAATAAAAGGGGAGACGCAGTAGGAGTTTTGCATGTAGCTGCCTGTATTCCTCAAGTTGTTAAAAGGCGGTAATACGGAATTGTCCAGAACGCCAGTGTTTTACAGTAGGTGGTCAGGCAGTTTTAGGAGCAGTGTTAAGGCAGGTGAGTGGTGTGAGAATTGTTTCGTGTGGTTGAGGGAGAGGTTACTGACAAAGCGTTTGTGTTTTGATGTGCCTACCGTTGTACATATCAAGTATTTCATTGTCGGTTTTTCATATTGAGAGTAGTTTAAAAGAATAATTAAACAGAAGATCCAGCTGGGGGAATTTTTCCTGGGGTGGCTTTTTGTTAGCAGTCCTGACTGCTCTGTGAGGCTATGTTTATTGCTGATATCGGGGTGGAGGTCAGGCTCAGGCTGGGGTTTTAGCAGACAGGGTGACTTTTTTTCTTCTGGAACCCCAGGAAACTCTCTTCCTGGGGAGTGCTGCTGATACAGAGCCACAACCTATTGTGGCAGGCTGTCAGCTATCGCCTGAGAGAGAGGGCTAGTTTGAGCGGTAGTGCAATGAGTTGTTTGTTGTGAATGTATCTACTGTTGTATGATTCAACAAAGGAATCTACCCTCCCTCCCTTGTACTGTTTAATGTATATACTTCCATTTCCCTTAGATGGATGAATGTACATACAGTCTCCCTCCCTCATGTGGTTTAATGATGGTACACTTGTATTGGAATACAAGTATCTGCCTTTATTGTGTGGTTGAATGCCTCTATTCACATATGTATGTTCCTACCCTTGTACATTTGAATGAATACATCTATATTCTAGCCTTGTATGGTAGCATGGGTATATATATATCTCTGCCCTGCTGTACATTTGAATGAATCTAGCTTGTAGGGTTGAATATATGTTTATTGCCTTGTACCCTTTTATGGTTGAATAAATCTATATAACTTCCCTTGCACCCTTGTTCGGTTCAACAAATATATTTCTGCACCCCTCCTGCTCTCGTACAGTAGAGTGCCTATACATATATCTTAACTACCAGTGCCGTACACGTGAATGAATATACCTGCCTATGTATCCTGGTAATGTTTTATGGCTGAATGAATCTACATAATTGTTGCCCTGCCCTAATTTGGTGAAATCAATATACGGTTGTATTGTTGACTGTGTATCTACTCTTCTGTTATACGTTAGAATGTGTATAACTATGTACCCTTTCACCCTTGTAGTGGTGATAGAATCAACATACCGACCTGCACACCCTTGGACGTTCAAATATATATATGCCTACCCTCCTTCATTGTATGCCTGAGTGAATGTGTATATACCTACCTACCCTCCCACCCTTCTATGGCTGACTGCATCTAGCTGTCTTTGCACTCACCCTTAGATGGTTGTATTTACATACATACCTTCCCTTCTGTCATTGTAGAGTTGACTGCTTATGCCTATGTTCCCCCCCACCATTGTACGATTGAGTGCCTACAGATACCTTTACTCCTATACGCTCGTATGCATGTCCATACCTAATCTCCAACTCTTGTACGGTTGAGCGCGTCTACCTGCTTTCCGTTCCACCCTTGTATGGTTGAGTGAACATATATATGTACCTAAGCTTTTACCCTTGGAAGCTGTAACAAGTACATGTACCTAACCCGCTGCTATAGTACGCTTGAATGCATCTACCCTCGTATTGGTGAAGGTATGTACCTACTCCCCTCCCTTCTAGGGTTGAATGCATTCACCTATATATCTAAACCCCCAGCCTTTGTACAGTCGTACAATCATACCATTGTACCACCAGATCTGCGTCTACCTTCTGTGCCTCGTGCGGTTGAATGTGCGTATACCGCCTCTCCCTTGTGCGTTTCAACTTGTTTACCTACCTATGGTCCCCCTCTCACAAGGTAGAATGTATCTACCTAACCGCTCTCCCTTTGTGCGGTCAAATGTATGTACCTACATACATTCATATCCTGATATGGTAGAATGACTTCATGTAGACACTGTCCAGACTTGTACTGCTAAATATACCTACATATCCTCCCCCTTTAAAATGTTTGAATGGGTGTGCTGTTGTATGGTTGAGTGTATGTATATAACATTCCACCCTGCCACGGTGCAATCGCACTACCCTTTCATGTGTAAATGTATGTAACTGCCCTTCGTTGCTTATAGAGGTGAAAGAATGTATCTAGCTACTTACCCTCCCTTCTTTGTACGGTTGGATGAAATCAAAAACGGCACAGTTCAATTACCTTAAAACCCTTTCTACCTTTTGCGCTGTATTGTGACTACCAGTGTAAAACTGATTGTATGTATCTAGGTCACCTGCCTTAAGTAGTTGAATGTGTGTACGCACCTGTCCTTCCCTTGTATGGCCGAATGACTGTATGTGCATAACTACCTTCCTGCCCTCACGGTTGTATGAATCTACAGTTGTGTGGTTGAGGGTACGTATAGAGCACTTGTGCAGTTTGATGTAGTTGTGTACCATATGTCTCTGGTACGATTTGATGTGTGTATGAGCGTACCTACTTTGCCTGCCTTGTGTGGGTAGATGACCGTGCTTTGGTATCATTCGCTGTGTCTACCTACCCTCCCTACCTTGTACAGGTGAGTAAATCTCTGCGTGTGCCTACGCTTCCACTCTTGTACGGTTGAATACAAGTATGTCTGCCCTTTCCATCCCTTCTGTAAATGAGTCTACCTATATGCTTATATAAGGCAGCCAGTCTCTGGTCAACTGAGCATACATAGCCTTGTAGGGTTGGTTGACTGTAGAACTCTCCTTGTGTTGTGTGTGGTCAAATATGCATATCTACCCAAGTCCGATCTCTTTGTTTTGTGGTTTAAGGTGCGTGTGTATATGCAGTCTTCTACTCGTGTGTGGTAAACGCATCTACCTACCTACTCTCCAGCCTTGTATGGCTGAACGTACCTCCTTACCCAAGTCCTCTGTATCCCTGAATGAGTCTACCCTCCTACAGTTAAATGTACATATCTGTCATCCCACCCTTGTAAGTCTGAATGTAGGTATGTATATAACTACCCTACTACCCTTGAATGGTTGTGTGAAGATACCTACCTTTCCTTTCAGCCTTTGTGCGGTTGAATGTACAGATGTACCTATCTACCATCCACCCTTGTATTGGTGAATGTACATATGTCCCTACGCGTGCTTTTACCTTTGTACTATTTGAATGCATGTTCTTTTTTACCCACCTGCCCTTGTACGGTTGATTTGAATTCTCCCTGGTATTGTTGCAAGTATGTGTTTACCATCCTCCCTCGTGCAGTTCGATCAATGAATGTACTTACTGGTCCTCCCTTGAATGGTTGAATGTAGGTATTGGTCTACAGTTGAACATATGTATAAACTTCAATCTGCATTGTATGGTTGAATGTATATTTCTACCTCCCCTATCTCCCTTGTAAGGTTGAGTAAATATATGTAACCTCACAGCCTTGTGTGGTGGAATCACGGTAGCCCTTAACGGGTGAACATATTTATGTACCTACCCTCCCTCCCTTGTAAGGCGGAATGAAAATATCTCAGTACCTACTCTCCCTTCCCTGTACAGTTGAATGAATTGACTGTTGCATGGTGTAACTTAGGTATCCACCCTCCCTCCCTTTTGTGGGTGTTCTTACATATTTCTGTAAGGTTGAATGTGTCTAGTTTTCATGCCTTGCACAGTTGAATGTGTGTATGTACCTGTCCTTCCTGCCTTGCACAGTTTGTGTGTTTGTATCTACACATCCTGTGTCTTTTTAGTATGGTTGAAGGCACATACTGGCTTATGGTTGAATGTACGTATGTATTCCCTCTCCCTTGTACGGTTGACCAAATGTGTATAGCTCCCTATTCTCCTGGCATTGTAGGGCTGAATGTACATATGTACACAGAATCCCTTAAGTGCATGAGTGTACATGTATATCTACATAATTCATATAATCAAATGGCAGTACGTACCCTTCTTCCATTGTGTGGTTGAGGTAACTTACTCTACACATCGTACCTTTTGTTGTACGGTTCAAAGTATCTAACCTTATATGGCTGAATGTAAGGTTAAGTATATGTATCCTGCCACCGTTGTAAGGTAGACTGAATCTACCTGCCTTCCCTTCCACCTTTGTACAGTTGACTGCATATATGTATCTTCCCTTCCACACTTGCATGGTTGAATGAATATACTGTTGTATTGGTGAACATATGTGTCCAAATATATGTCCTCCTTTTTTGTATGGGAGAATGGATGTATGTATGTTCTCAGCGTTGTACAGTTGAGTGTGTTTTCTTGTGTGGGTAAATGTATGTATCCCTCCAGCATGCCACATGAGGGTGCATGTATGTATGTAACCTGTGTGCCTTGTGTGGTTGAATGAATGAGGCTTCCTACCTATCATCTCAGCCTTGTATGCCTGAAGGGATGTAGTGCCTGCCCTACCATCTCTCTGTTGTGTGGTTGACTGAATCTTCCTACTTGCTCTCCCACCCTGGAGCAGTTGAAGACATCTTCCTTTGTAAAATCCCTGGTGTGTGTGTGAATGAAACAATCTCTAGAGGTACAGTTGAATGTATGTTTAGATCTCCCTGACTTTTGAGGTTGAATATGTCAACATTGTCTTTCTGTGTTTTAAGATAGAATGTACATGTGTAAGTAACTACCCTGTGTCCCTTGTATGGTTGGTTTCTGTATACTTACTCTGGAATGGTTGTGTGGTGGGGTTTTTATGGTGGTTTGGGTGTGGTACTATTAACTGACTTAGATATTATTCACAGGAAAAACAAAACCAAAACAAAATAGAAAAAAACCCCAGCTGGGGGATTTTTTTCTCTCCCCCAGCTGGGTTTTTTCCCCTGGTCCCGGCTGCTCTGTGAGGCGATGATTGTCGCCAATGTTTGGGCAGAGGTCAGGTCTAGGCTGGGGTTTTTGCAGGTAGGGCAATTTCTTGAGGCCCCCCTGGAGCAGAGTTCCTGGGGAGCATTGCAGAAACAGGGTGATGGCTGGTTGAGGTAGCCTGGTGGCAGAACAGATGGGCTAAGAGCACAGGGTGGTTTTCACGGTAGCCAAATGAGCGGTACGTTGCATATGTATCTAACTCTGAAGGATTGAATGAGTTCATTGTTTGAATGGTTGTGTAGTTGGGTTTTAAGGGGTGGTTTTTTTTTTTGCAGGTTGCATGTGAAATTGACATTTGGTCTTCGCAGAGGTTGAGAAAGAAATTATAGGAAACACCCCAGCTCGGGGATTTTGGCTTTTCTGGCTGGTGGGGTTTTCTTCATGTTTTTCATGTACTGTATAAAACAACAGGTATTGCTTGTGTTTGGGTGGAGGCTGGGATCAGGATAGGCTTTTGGCCGGGAGGGTAGTTTTTGAGGTGCGCCAGAGTTCCTGAGCGCTGTCCTGGAATGTGGTATCTGACTGTTACTGTGGGGAGGTATGCTGTGTTATGAATCAGTCTCAGGAGATGAATCAGCATATTCTAGGTGAGGGGTATGGGCAGTTAGGCTTGGTTGACAGCCTGTAGATAGACTTGCTTGTGAATGAGGTGGGCCCAACTTTCCTGTCTATTTGTATGGCTTTAAATTCACTTTGAGGTGTTTTATCACTTAACATGTCATGATTGGTCTTTTTTTTGTCTTGGTGTGGGGAGCATAGAAGTCAGTGGTCTGAGGAGATGAGAGGAGCTCCATTGCCCTGGGAATATGCATTGCAGAGGCAGTATGGCTTGGAAGAGGACAAGGAAAAGTTACATATGTAAAGCAATACATGGAGTACTGAAAGGTTCAGAGAAATGCTGAGAAGATGGCTGGGTATAAGAGCACAGGTGCCAATTAGTTGCAATGATGCTTAAGGAAATGATGACTAGTTAGAAGTACAGGGTCTTCCAAAAAGTAATAAGTTGGAAGTGAGTGAATGTCGTAATAGGCAGTGTTTGATCTACTAGGGATTTTGGTACATATAATATGATTGTAAAAGTACTACATGGAAATGAGTCTTGTGAATGGATCTTGGGAGGATCAATCAGAGGTAGAAATGGATCAATTGAACAGAAATGTTTAGTGTGTACAGTATCTTACTGCTGTGATCACAACAGTAACTGAAATCAATAATGAGAGCAAAGTAATGCATATGTAGTCAGCACCCAGGAGTAACGATTGTTGTGTGGGTGGTGAAATTCTGTTGGCAGGGATTGGTGTTACTCAGTGTGTAAAAGCAATACAGTGGGTAAAGTGTGATGGAAGTTAGCAGTATGTGTTGCAGGGTGAGGTGTAAGCAAGTAAATATAATGTAGGATTTAGCCAGTCTAAAGGCAGCCTTTGTTAGAGCAGGTGTTAAGTAGGTATAATGTATTCTTGAATTTCAGGAAGTTGAAATTGTTAAAAAGCTTAGTTTGGCTTTAAAAAATTGGGAACAGTACTTCATAACAATTGCTGCCACAGCTAAACTGTCTTCTTTAGAACAGTGGCCAGTTATTGTGTCAGAGTAGTAAACCGGAAGTTATATGGTAGGCAGTAGGAATCAGCTGAGATTAAGGCTAGGTTTTAGTAGCTAAATTGCAGGAAGAGGTAATACAGCTAGGTAAATAGGTTTCAATAGTTTTTCACTGTATAATTTACCAACTCTATTCACACTTCACATCCATGTTAAAGTACTGCTTGACTAATTGTGTCATTTTTTTACTGTGAACAAAACCCAGACTCACTGCACAGGACTATACAAAGACAAGCAGTGTGGTTTGGGATTTTGTTTGTGTTTGGTGTGGTTTGTTATGGGGCTCTTGGCTGTTTAAACACAATTGAGTACACAAATTAAAATGAAGCAGCAGTAGAAAATGGCAAAGTCCCTGGGAGTAACAATATTACATAGAAAAAAACCACATTACTGAAATATACATCAAAGTAAAAAAATATACGCCTGGGGCCAAATGCCATTTTCTACTGCTGCACCAGAAATATTATTTTTTAATTTTTGGGATTAAAAA